>LR738711.1:20570298-20667906 GCA_902687465.1 Secale cereale
ATATATATATATATATATATATATATATATATATATATATATATATATATATATATATATATATATATATATGCATGCAGAGAGAAGTAATATCGACCACCTCTCCTTCTCCGAGAGATTGGTCGAACAACAAGTTCTCGTATATCTATCCGACACTACCGGGTACAGATATACAATAATTATCTCTTACAAATATAATCTCCTATACGATGGACGCATGGTCCACATAGTATTCTCCGTCTGGCGCGATCACGTGTTCAAGGAAGAATGCCGCCAATTCCTCTTGAATTGCTCGCAGACGATCTGGTGTTAGGAGTTCATCCCGCATCCGAAACATCTAATTTGAAGAAGGGGGTCAATACATGAAATGATGCTATAAAATTGTGAATATTATTAATTAATTGCTTACGCACTTCAAATGATGGTAATGAAATAAAATTGTGAACATTATTAATTGCTTACGCACTTCAAATTGTGCTTCAGAGTAGCCCCGCTCACAGGTCGTGTGGCGGATGGACTCGCAAATGTAGTATCCACAGTAATCATTCCCGGGTTCCTGCCACAACCACTTTACAAGAAATAGAGGTCAATCAAACTGATAAGCAAGAATGCCAAATGGTATTGATGAAACTAGCGCTTGAATCAAGATATAGGATATGCGCGGAACATGCTACTATATAGTACTTACTTTCGGGTGTCTAAATTCTAGCTTCTTCGGCAGTCCCGGAGCTTTTTTTGGTGAATTTTCTCCAAACCCTGCCAGACAAAGAAAACAATTACTTGATATCAGAAATGAACAAAGTTGCTGATATGCATGGTGGATAATATTGATCGATTTAACTTACCTGTCGAGCATTTGAGTCATGTCCGCATACTCCTCGGGATCTTTACGTTTAGAGTCCAAGACAGTTACTACTCCCTTCTCAAGCTTAATCTCTAAGAGAATATAGTGGAAGCTACGCACGCATGCATGAACTCATCAATTACATTACTATAACCTTGACTGATATATAAGGGAAACCAAATATGCACAAGACAGT
Source organism: Secale cereale (assembly GCA_902687465.1). NCBI lineage: Eukaryota > Viridiplantae > Streptophyta > Magnoliopsida > Poales > Poaceae > Secale > Secale cereale. Next base: position 20,571,339 of record LR738711.1, read on the forward strand.
AACACTCACTTGAAGTTGTAAGGAAAGAGTATTATATCTTTGTTTTCATTTACCACCAACGATCGTAGCAAGTTGGTATCGGTATCTGAGGGACGCCATTTAACCTCGGTTGCATCTATGAGGTATGTGTTAATGAACCCAATATCACCTACTTGTCTTTTCTTCAATTCGACGATCTTCAATCTACATAATATAGTGAGGATAATTATAAATACATGCAATGAAAGAGATCAGCTATATAGAGAGACTTAATGACAGAAGTAGTACTACTTACAGACAGTAGCAGGTGACCGTTGCTTTATCGAGGGCCAATTGATTGAAAAACTGATATAACTCCTCAAATGGAATAGGCAACAGTTCAATTCCAACGAGGTCATGCTCTGGTTTAACTCTGACATACAAGCTATCCCTCCCCCCAGACTCTCTGGAGATTTTCAAGTACCAATCATGCAATCTTCGCATATTCGTTGATAGAGATCTTTCATTTTTGACGAGAGGCTTCCCGTACTCGTATCTTTGTATCTGCACCTCCAAGAAATCATATTGTACATCGTCGGACAGGTAATCTCCAAGATTGCTATAACCGGGCACCATCCTCGGATCATTAGCGACCATGTCGCTAGACACCTTGAGCGGGGGGCACGATTGGTCCGCTTGTTCGCCGAGCTGGGCAATTTGTTTCCCAGCTCGTCCTTCTGCTAACCTTTGATCACTTTTAGTACTTCCCGACCGCTTCGCTTCTTGAAATGACTTTTCAATCATGCGGTCATAGTTGTCCTTCGGCTTACTTTTCGCTGGTTTCTTCAGGGCAGCAAGAGTGCGCTTTGCTTTCACCGGATCTATCTTCTCCTCTGGAGGTGGATGTCTCTGTGCTTTCAACCCTTCAATCCAGTCCTTCACTTCGCCTTAAGCGATCTTTGTGTTTTCCTCGTCGGACCTCTCGTATGGTAACTTCTCTAGAGGCGTGAGAGAAGGACCGAATCTGCATCGCCTCCCGCCTCTGGTTGTACTGCTAGACGTCGCCAGACCAGACGAAGCGGCTGTCTTCTTTCCTTGCTTACGCGCCGGAGCAGGAGCAGCCGGAGCGGCGGCAGGTCTCTTCCGCCCTTGCTGACTAGGCGGAGAAGGAGGAGGAGGCTGGCTGCTCGGGCGCGCCGGCGCAGGCGGAGAAGGAGGAGGCTGGCTGCTCGAGCGCGCCGGCGCAGGCGAAGGAGGCGGAGTGCCGCCACGCGCCGGAGAAGGAGCCGGAGTGCCCTGATCGTCACTCGCCGGAGGAGGAGGCGATGGAGGAGGCGGTGGAGGAGGCGGAGTGCCCTGACTCGCCGGAGGAGGAGGAGGAGGAGGAGGCGGAGGCGTCCAGTTGAGAATGTTGATGAGGTCCTTCCGCCATAGGCATGGAGTCTTCAGTGAAGAACCCTGCCGAGTCTCCCCTTCACCGGTAGGGTGGTCAAGCTGGAGCTCCTCAAATCCCTCCGTAATTTCATCCACCATCACCCTAGCATATCCTTCTGGAATCGGCCGGCAGTGAAAAGTGTCGCCAGGTCCAGTAGGATAAACAGAGCCAGCAGCCGCCTTGACCTTCATATTTATCCACTGCGTCATAAGGTGGCAATTTTGTACCTCCGTGATAGCATCCACGGGATGTTGGAAATATGCCCTAGAGGCAATAATAAAAGTATTATTATTATATTTCCTTGTTCATGATAATCGTCTGTTATTCATGCTTGAATTGTATTGTACGGAAACAGCGATACATGTGTGAATACACAGAACACAATGAGTCCCTGGTAGGCCTCTAGTTACCAGCTCGTTGATCAACAGATGGTCACGGTTTCCTGACCATGGACATAGGATGTCAGTGATAACGGGATCACATCATTAGGAGAATGATGTGATGGACAAGACCCAATCCTGAGCATAGCACGAGATCGTTTAGTTCGTAATGCATAAGCTTTTTGGTGTCAAGTATTTATTCCTTAGACCATGAGGTTGTACAACTCCCGGATGCCATAGGAATACTTTGGGTGTGCCAAACGTCACAACGTAACTGGGTGGCTATAAAGGTACGCATCGGGTATCTCCGAAAGTGTCTGTTGAGTTGGTACGAACCGAGACTGGGATGTTGTCACTCCATATGACGGAGAGGTACCTCTGGGCCCACTCGGTAAGACATCATCATAATGAGCTCAATGTGTCTAAGTAGTTAGTCACGGGATGATGGATTACGGATCGAGTAAAGAGACATGCCATGACGAGATGGAACAAGGTATCGGGAATACCGACGATCGAATCTCGGGCAAGTACCATACCGATGGACAAAGGGAATAACATACGGGATTGAGTGAATCCTTGACACGGTGGTTCATCCGATGAAGATCATCGAGGAACACGTGGGAACCAACATGGGTATCCAGATCCCGCTGTTGGTTATTGACCGGAGAGTGGTCTCGGTCATGTCTACGTGTCTCCCGAACCCGTAGGGTCTACACACTTAAGGTTCGGTAACGCTAGGGTCGTAGAGATAAATGCACGTGGAAACCCGAAAGTTGTTCGGAGTCCCGAATGAGATCCCGGATGTCACGAGGAGTTCCGGAATGGTCCGGAGGTAAAGATTGATATATAGGAAGTCAGGTTTCGGCCATCGGGTGATCTCCGGGGGTCACCGGGAGCGTCCCGGGACCACCGGAGGGGCCACGGGGGTCTACCGGGTGGGGCCACCCATCCCGGTGGGGCCCCTAGGCCGCAAGGGGAAGTGTCCAGCCCTAATGGGCTGGCGCACCACTAGGGGCCCACCTCCCCATGCGCCTAGGGTTGAAACCCTAGGGGGGAGGGGGCGCCCCACTTGCCTTGGGGGGCAAGGACACCCCCCTGGCCGCCGCCCCCCCTGCAGATTGGATCTGCAGGGCCCTGGCGCACCCCCTGGCCCCCTATATATATGTGGGGAGGGAGAGGGCAGACGCACCCTTGCCCTGGCGCCTCTCCCCCTCCCGTCACACCTCCATACTCCCAACGCAGGGCGCCCGGCGAAGCCCTGCTGCGATCTCCACTGCATCCACCACCACGCCGTTGTGCTGCTGGATCTCTGACGACTTCTCCTCCCCCCCTTGCTGGATCAAGAAGGAGGTGACGTTGCTGCACCGGACGTGTGTTGAACGCGGAGGTGCCGTCCGTTCGGCGCTAGATCATCGGTGACGAAGAACGCGAAGAGTACGACTACTTCATCCACGCTTCTTCGAAAGCTTCCGCTCACAATCTCCATAACGGTATGTAGATGCACTCTTATTTGCTCGTTGCTAGATGTCTCCTTAGTTGGATCTTGGTGAAAGCGTAGAAATTTTTTGATTTATGCTACGTTCCCCAACAGTGGCATCTGAGCTAGGTTTTATGCGTAGCATCTTGCACGAGTAGAACACAAAGCAGTTGTGGGCGTTTGAGTTTGTTCAACTTTCTTACCATTACTAGTCAATCTTGATTTGGCGGTATTGTGGGATGAAGCGGCCCGGACCGACTTTACACGTACGCTTACGTGAGACTGGTTCCACCGACAGGCATGCACTAGATGCATAAGGTGGCTGGCGGGTGTCTGTCTCTCCTACTTTAGTCAGGATCGGATTCGATGAAAAGGGTCCTTATGAAGGGTAAATAGAAGTTGACAAATCACGTTGTGGTTTTGGCGTAGGTAAGAAACGTTCTTGCTAGAAATCCTATAAAGCCACGTAAAAATTTGCAACAACAATTAGAGGACGTCTAACTTGTTTTTGCAGCACGTGCTATGTGACGTGGTATGGCCAAAACGAAGATGTGATGAATGATATATGTGATGTATGAGATTGATCATGTTTTTGTAATAGGGAATCACGACTTGCATGTCGATGAACTTGACAACCGGCAAGAGCCATAGGAGTTGTCTTAATTATTGTATGACCTGCGTGTCACTGAATAACGCTATGTAATTACTTTACTTCATTGCTAAACGTTAGCCATAGTAGTAGAAGTAATAGTTTGCGTGACAACTTCTTCGAGACACGATGATGAAGATCATGGTGTCGAGCCGGTGACAAGATGATCATGGTGCCCCGAAGATGGAGATCCAAGGAGCAAGATGATATTGGCCATATCATGTCACTTTAATTGATTGCATGTGATGTTTATCATGTTTATGCATCTTGTTTACTTAGAACGACGGTAGTAAATAAGATGATCTCTCACTAAAATTTCAAGAATTGTGTTTCCCCTAACTGTGCACCGTTGCTAAAGTTCGTTGCTCCGAAGCACCACGTGATGATCGGGTGTGATAGGTTCTAACGTTCGCATACAACGGGTGTAAGACAGATTTACACACGCGATACACTTAGGGTTCACTTGACGAGCCTAGCATGTACAGACATGGCCTCGGAACACGGAAGACCGAAAGGTCGAACACGAGTCGTATAGAAGATACGATCAACATGAAGATGTTCACCGTTGATGACTAGTCCATCTCACGTGATGATCGGACACGGGCTAGTCGATTCGGATCGTGTATCACTTAGATGACTAGAGAGATGTCATTCTGAGTGGGAGTTCATTAAAATTTGATTAAGATGAACTTAATTATCATGAACTTAGTCTAAATTCTTTACAATATCTCTTGTAGATCAAATGGCCCACGCTCAAGTTTCCCTCAACTTCAACGCGTTCCTAGAGAAAACCAAGCTGAAAGACGATGGTAGCAACTATACGGATTGGGTCCGTAACCTGAGGATTATCCTCATAGCTGCCAAGAGATCATATGTCCTTGAAGCACCGCTAGGTGATGCACCCATTCTCCCGGCGACCCAAGATGTTATGAACGCCTGGCAGTCGCGTTGTGATGATTACTCACTGGTTCAGTGCGGCATGCTTTACAGTTTAGAATCGGGGCTCCAAAAGCGTTTTGAGCACCACGGGGCATATGAGATGTTCCAAGAGCTGAAAATGGTTTTCCAAGCTCATGCCCGAGTCGAGAGATATGATGTCTCCGACGCATTCTACAGCTGTAAGATGGAGGAAAACAGTTCTGTCAGTGAGCACATCCTCAAGATTTCTGGATTGCACAACCGCTTGTCTCAGCTGGGAATGAACCTCCCAGATGAAGCGGTCGTTGACAGAATCCTCCAGTCGTCCCACCAAGCTTCAAGAGCTTCGTGTTAAACTTCAATATGCAGGGGATGGAGAGGTCCATTCCCGAGGTGTATTTGATGCTGAAATCAGCGGAGGTGGACATCAAGAAAGAACATCAAGTGTTGATGGTCAATAAAACCACTAAGTTCAAGAAAGGCAAGGGTAAGAAGAACTTCAAGAAGGACGGCAAGGGAGTTGCCGCGCCTGGCAAGCCTGTTGCCGGGAAGAAGCCAAAGTATGGACCCAAGCCTGAGACAGAGTGCTTTTATTGCAAGGGAACGGGTCACTGGAAGCGGAACTGCCCCAAATACTTAGCAGACAGGAAGGCCGGCAACGTCAAAGGTATATATGATATACATGTTATTGATGTGTACCTTACCAACACTCGTAGTAGCTCCTGGGTATTCGATACCAGTGTAGTTGCTCATATTTGTAACTCAAAACAGGAGCTGCGGAATAAATGGAGACTGGCGAAGGATGAGGTGACGATGCGCGTCGGGAATGGTTCCAAGGTCGATGTGATCGCCGTCGGCACGCTGCCTCTACATCTACCCTCGGGATTAGTTTTAAACCTCAATAATTGTTATTTAGTACCAGCTTTGAGCATGAACATTGTTTCTGGATCTCGTCTTATGCGAGATAGCTACTCTTTCAAATCGGAGAATAATGGTTGTTCTATTTATTTGAGAGATATGTTTTATGGTCATGCCCCGCTGGTCAATGGTTTATTTTTGATGAATCTCGAACATAGTGATACACATATTCATAGTGTAGATGCCAAAAGATGTAAAGTTGATAATGATAGTCCCACATACTTGTGGCATTGCCGCCTTGGTCATATTGGTGTCAAACGTATGAAGAAGCTCCATTCAGATGGACTTCTAGAGTCTCTTGATTATGAATCATTTGACACGTGCGAACCATGCCTCTTGGGCAAGATGACCAAGACTCCATTCTCCGGAACAATGGAGCGAGCAACCAACTTGTTGGAAATCATACATACCGATGTATGCGGTCCAATGAGTGTTGAGGCTCGCGGAGGATATCGTTATGTTCTCACCCTCACGGATGAGTTGAGTAGATACGGGTATATCTATTTGATGAAACACAAGTCTGAGACCTTTGAAAAGTTCAAGGAATTTCAGAATGAGGTTGAGAATCAACGTGACAGAAAAATAAAGTTCTTGCGATCGGATCGTGGGGGTGAATATTTAAGTCATGAATTTGGCACACACCTTAGGAGCTGTGGAATTGTTTCACAATTGACACCGCCCGGAACACCTCAACGTAACGGTGTGTCCGAACGTCGAAATCGTACTCTGTTGGACATGGTGCGATCTATGATGTCCCTCACCGATTTACCGCTATCTTTTTGGGGTTATGCTATAGAGACTGCCGCATTCACTTTAAATAGGGCTCCGTCGAAATCCGTTGAGACGACTCCGTATGAACTTTGGTTTGGCAAGAAACCGAAGCTGTCGTTTCTAAAAGTTTGGGGTTGCGATGCTTATGTCAAGAAACTTCAACCTGAAAAGCTCGAACCCAAATCGGAGAAATGCGTCTTCATAGGATACCCAAAGGAAACGATTGGGTACACCTTCTACCACAGATCCGAAGGCAAAGTCTTTGTTGCCAAGAATGGATGCTTTCTGGAGAAAGAGTTTCTCTCGAAAGAAGTGAGTGGGAGGAAAGTAGAACTTGATGAGGTGACAGTCACCCCTCCTGCACCAGAAAGTAGCGCAGCGCAGGAAACTGTTCCTGAGGTGCCTGCACCGACAAGGGAGGAAGTTGATGATAATGATCATGAAGAAACAGATCAAGTTACTACTGAACTTCGAAGGTCCACAAGGGCACGTTCCGCACCAGAGTGGTACGGCAACCCCGTCCTGGAAATCATGTTGTTAGACAACGGTGAACCTTCGAACTATGAAGAAGCGATGGTGGGCCCGGATTCTAATAAATGGCTTGGAGCCATGAAATCCGAGATAGAATCCATGTATGAAAACAAAGTATGGACTTTGGTGGACTTGCCTGATGATAGGCACGCCATAGAAAACAAATGGATATTTAAGAAGAAGACAGACGCGGATGGTAATGTGACCATCTATAAGGCTCGGCTTGTCTCTAAGGGTTATCGACAAGTTCAAGGGATTGACTACGACGAGACTTTCTCTCCCGTAGCGATGCTGAAGTCAGTCAGAATCATGTTAGCTATTGCCGCATTCTATGATTATGAGATATGGCAAATGGACGTCAAAACAGCATTCCTTAATGGCTTCCTCAAGGAAGAGTTGTATATGATGCAACCGGAAGGTTTTGTCGATCCAGAGAACGCTAACAAGGTATGCAAGCTCCAGCGCTCGATTTACGGGCTGGTGCAAGCATCTCGGAGTTGGAATATTCGCTTTGATGAAGTGATCAAAGCGTTTGGATTTATACAGACTTATGGAGAAGCCTGTATTTACAAGAAAGTGAGTGGGAGCTCTGTGGCATTTCTCATATTATATGTGGATGACATATTGCTGATGGGAAATGATATAGAATTCTTGGAAAATGTAAAGGCCTACTTGAATAAAAGTTTTCAATGAAGGACCTTGGAGAAGCTGCTTACATATTAGGCATCAAAATCTATAGAGATAGATCGATACGCCTCATTGGTCTTTCACAAAGTACATACCTTGACAAAATATTGAAGAAGTTCAATATGGATCAGTCAAAGAAAGGATTCTCGCCTATTTTGCAAGGTATGAGATTGAGCAAGGCTCAGTCGCCGATCACGGCAGAAGATAGAGAAAAGATGAGTGTCATTCCCTATGCCTCGGCCATAGGTTCTATCATGTATGCCATGCTGTGTACCAGACCTAATGTGAACCTTGCCATAAGTTTGGTAGGGAGGTACCAAAGTGATCCCGGTACGGAACACTGGACAGCGGTCAAGAACATCCTGAAGTACCTGAAAAGGACTAAGGATTTGTTTCTCGTTTATGGAGGTGACGAAGAGCTCGTCGTAAAGGGTTACGTCGATGCTAGCTTCGACACAGATCTGGATGACTCTAAGTCACAAACCGGATACGTGTATATTTTGAACGGAGGGACAGTCAGCTGGTGTAGTTGCAAGCAAAGCGTCGTGGCAGCATCTACATGTGAAGCGGAGTACATAGCTGCTTCCGAAGCAGCGCAGGAAGGAGTCTGGATGAAGGAGTTCATCACCGACCTAGGAGTCATTCCAAGCGCGTCAAGCCCGATGACTCTCTTCTGTGACAACACTGGTGCTATTGCCATTACCAAGGAGCCTATGTTTCACAAGAAGACCAAGCACATCAAGCGCCGTTTCAACTCCATCCGGAATTATGTTCAGGATGGAGATATAGATATTTGTAAAGTGCATACGGATCTGAATGTCGCAGACCCGTTGACTAAACCTCTTTCACGGGCAAAACATGATCAACACCAGAACTCTATGGGTGTTCGATTCATCACAATGTAACTAGATTATTGACTCTAGTGCAAGTGGGAGACTGTTGGAAATATGCCCTAGAGGCAATAATAAAAGTATTATTATTATATTTCCTTGTTCATGATAATCGTCTGTTATTCATGCTTGAATTGTATTGTATGGAAACAGCGATACATGTGTGAATACACAGAACACAATGAGTCCCTGGTAGGCCTCTAGTTACCAGCTCGTTGATCAACAGATGGTCACGGTTTCCTGACCATGGACATAGGATGTCAGTGATAACGGGATCACATCATTAGGAGAATGATGTGATGGACAAGACCCAATCCTGAGCATAGCACGAGATCGTTTAGTTCGTAATGCATAAGCTTTTTGGTGTCAAGTATTTATTCCTTAGACCATGAGGTTGTACAACTCCCGGATGCCGTAGGAATACTTTGGGTGTGCCAAATGTCACAACGTAACTAGGTGGCTATAAAGGTACGCATCGGGTATCTCCGAAAGTGTCTGTTGAGTTGGTACGAACCGAGACTGGGATGTTGTCACTCCATATGACGGAGAGGTACCTCTGGGCCCACTCGGTAAGACATCATCATAATGAGCTCAATGTGTCTAAGTAGTTAGTCACGGGATGATGGATTACGGATCGAGTAAAGAGACTTGCCATGACGAGATGGAACAAGGTATCGGGAATACCGACGATCGAATCTCGGGCAAGTACCGTACCGATGGACAAAGGGAATAACATACGGGATTGAGTGAATCCTTGACACGGTGGTTCATCCGATGAAGATCATCGAGGAACACATGGGAACCAACATGGGTATCCAGATCCCGCTGTTGGTTATTGACCGGAGAGTGGTCTCGGTCATGTCTACGTGTCTCCCGAACCCGTAGGGTCTACACACTTAAGGTTCGGTAACGCTAGGGTCGTAGAGATAAATGCACGTGGAAACTCGAAAGTTGTTCGGAGTCCCGGATGAGATCCCGGACGTCACGAGGAGTTCCGGAATGGTCTGGAGGTAAAGATTGATATATAGGAAGTCAGGTTTCGGCCATCGGGTGATCTCCGGGGGTCACCGGGAGCGTCCCGGGACCACCGGAGGGGCCCCGGGGGTCTACCGGGTGGGGCCACCCATCCCGGTGGGGCCCCTAGGCCGCAAGGGGAAGTGTCCAGCCCTAATGGGCTGGCGCACCACTAGGGGCCCACCTCCCCATGCGCCTAGGGTTGAAACCCTAGGGGGGAGGGGGCGCCCCACTTGCCTTGGGGGGCAAGGACACCCCCCTGGCTGCCGCTTCCCCTGCAGATTGGATCTGCAGGGCCCTGGCGCACCCCCTGGCCCCCTATATATATGTGGGGAGGGAGAGGGCAGCCGCACCCTTGCCCTGGCGCCTCTCCCCCTCCCGTCACACCTCCATACTCCCAACGTAGGGCGCCCGGCGAAGCCCTGCTGCGATCTCCACTGCATCCACCACCACGCCGTTGTGCTGCTGGATCTCTGACGACTTCTCCTCCCCCCTTGCTGGATCAAGAAGGAGGTGACGTTGCTGCACCGGACGTGTGTTGAACGCGGAGGTGCCGTCCGTTCGGCGCTAGATCATCGGTGACGAAGAACGCGAAGAGTACGACTACTTCATCCACGCTTCTTCGAAAGCTTCCGCTCGCAATCTCCATAACGGTATGTAGATGCACTCTTATTTTATCGTTGCTAGATGTCTCCTTAGTTGGATCTTGGTGAAAGCATAGAAATTTTTTGATTTATGCTACGTTCCCCAACACGGGATACCTGGCAGTAGCCGTCAAGACATGCTCCGGCTGAAGCAGCTCGGTGGAAGCCACGCTGCTTCTCCGCTGAGATGGCGGGGTAGCTTCGGCAATTCTTTTGTCCCGATTTGCTTCTCGTTTCTCTATCGCTTGTATTCTGGCCCGCAGCGCCTGCAGTTCGGTCTGCTGCATTTTCTTCCTCCTCTCGTGGCATTTGTAGCCGCCTGCGTCCGGAAACCCAGCACTCCACGGAAGGGAGCCTGGCGTGCCTCGTGTCCGTCCAGGGTGCTCAGGATTCCCGAGGGCCATTGTCAGCTCGTCGTTCTCTTTGTCGGGGAAGAACGTCCCTTCATGCGCTGCTTTGATATAGTGCCGAAGCTTCGTGAGTGGTATTTCCAATTGCTTGTCCGTCCAAATGCACCTCCCTGATACAGGGTCCAAGGTTTCGCCAGCCCCGAAGAACCAAGTCCGGCAACGGTCTGGCCATTGCATTGTCTCTGGTTCGATCCCTTTCTCAAGCAGATCATTCTCAGCCTTGGCCCACTTAGGCCGGGCTCTGAGGTAGCCACCTGACCCCGTGCGATGGTGATGCTTCTTCTTCGCAGCATTTATCTGGTTTGTCGCCGACATCTTCTTACTCTTTTCCGATGTCTTATAGGCCACAAATGCGGGCCAGTCATCTTTGATCTTCTCATATATGCCCATGAATTCTGGAGTCTCTTTATCGCGGACAAACTTATTCAGTTTTTTCTTCCATGCCCTGAATTGGTCTGCCATCTTCGAAAGAGCAGCAGACTTGATTAATTCCTCTTTAACTGGATTCGCCGGATCATCCTCTGGCGGTAGGATGAAATTTGACTTCAGCTCAGTCCAAAGATCTTCTTTCTGCATATCAGTGACATAAGACACCTGAGCGTCTTTTGCAGCCGGCTTTAACCATTGATGGATGCTGATCGGGATCTTGTCCCTAACCAGAACCCCGCACTAATCAACAAATGCGTTCTTTGTCCGGATGGGTTCAATCGGCTCGCCGGAGCACGAGATTTCTGAGATCTCAAACTTTTCATCCGGCCTCAACTTTTTCTTCGCGCCTCATCTCTTTACCGAAGATTTGCTCGATCCGGAGGGCTAGAAAAAGGAACAAAGACGAGAGTTAATGAATGCATCAATTGACTAGTCAGCACAGGCTTAACTAACATATATACCTCCTGGCCGGACTCGGTTCGGTCACCGGAGCCAGCATCATGGTCTCCTTCTTGCACCGGCATTGGGTCACCGGAGCCGTCCTCACGGTCTACTTCTTCCATGTGCATTGGGTCACCGGAGCCATCAATATCATAGCCTAGATCTTCCAGCAGCTCTCTTTCCACCAGCTGATTGGTGTCGTTGAGAAACGACAAGACGGCATCTTGTCCGTCTGCGATTATGTCCATCAACATCGCTTCTTGTGCTAGGTCTCGGGTGTTGTCGTCCATAGTTTCTACAAATATTTACAACATGCCAATTATTATTCAAACATGACAGATGGATATATTAATGGCAAACGTAGAACTAGCTTCGACCCTCAACCCCTGGTCGACCCTCGACTGCTCCGCGATCCACAACCCTAGACCCCCTCATGTCACATTTTGTCTAGTGTCAAAGGATTCAACAAAACCAATACTTCATCATTAGGCGAAAGTAACAGTCGCATGATGGTACGAAGCTCTCCAAAGTTATTTTGGAACGGAGTCCCAGATAGGATAATTCGTAACAAAAGACGGATTATCCTATCAGGAACTCCGTTCCAAAACTACTTTGCAGAACTTCGTACCAACATGCCCCGGTTACTTCTGGCAAATGATGAAGTCATGGATTTCTTCAATACTTTGACACTAGCTAGGCAACCTCTCGACCCCTCGACCCTCGACTGCTCGGCGATCCACAACCCTAGACCCCCTCATGTCACATTTTGTCTAGTGTCAAAGGATTCAACAAAACCAATACTTCATCATTAGGCGAAAGTAACAGTCGCATGATGGTACGAAGCTCTCCAAAGTTATTTTGGAACGGAGTCCCAGAAAGGATAATTCGTAACAAAAGACGGATTATCCTATCAGGAACTCCGTTCTAGAACAACTTTGCATAACTTCGTACCAACATGCCCCGGTTACTTCTGGCAAATGATGAAGTCATGGATTTCTTCAACACTTTGACACTAGCTAGGCAACCTCTCGACCCCTCGACCCTCGACTGCTCGGCGATCCACAACCCTAGACCCCCTCATGTCACATTTTGTCTAGTGTCAAAGGATTCAACAAAACCAATACTTCATCATTAGGCAAAAGTAACAGTCGCATGATGGTACGAAGCTCTCCAAAGTTATTTTGGAACGGAGTCCCAGAAAGGATAATTCGTAACAAAAGACGGATTATCCTATCAGGAACTCCGTTCCAAAATAACTTTGCAGAACTCCGTACCAACATGCCCCGTTACTTCTGGCAAATGATGAAGTCCTGGATTTCTTCAATACTTTGACACTAGCTAGGCAACCCCTCGACCCCTCGACCCTCGACTGCTCGGCGATCCACAACCCTAGACCCCCTCATGTCACATTTTGTCTAGTGTCAAAGGATTCAACAAAACCAATACTTCATCATTAGGCGATCTCTCGACCCTTGACGACCCTCGGTCTCTCGACCCCTCGGCGATCTCTCGACCCTTGACGACCCTTGGTCCCTCGACGACCCTCGACCCCCCCCCCTAATGTCGAAGTGATCGGGGAGGGTGTATATCGACAACGACATATCCGATAAAAAAAAGAGGAAGAAGAAGAAAAAAGGAACCGCTAGAGGAGAAGATCGAAGAAAAAAAATTAAAAAAAGGGAGAAGAAGAAAGGAATAGAGGAGAAGAAGAGAAAATTTCTCTTCTTCTCCTCTATTCCTTTCTTCTTCTCCTCTTTTTTTCTTCTTTTTTCTTCTTTTTTCTTCTTCTTATTTATTTCTCCTCTTCTTCCTCTCCTCTTCTTCTTTCTTTCCTCTTTCTTATTTTCTTCTTTCCTATCCTTCTTTTTCTAAATTTGTAACTTTTGCATATATAAAACTTTCTATATATATTTAGCATATATAAACAAAAAACTATATAGCCACATACACATATACATCACATACAACAACTATACATCACAATTGTAACTTTCTATATATAAACAAAAAACATTCTATGAAAAAAAACATTTTTAACATATATATTTAGCAAATTCCTAAGAAAAATAAAAAAATATAGCCACATACACATATACATCACATACACATCACATACATCAACTATATACACATAAACATATATGAAACTATATATATACAAATACAAAATATATATACACATACAAAATATATATACACATACAAAAAAAATCTCCTCACATCGCGGGGGCAGAGGGCGCCGGCGACGGGCGGCGCGACGGGGGGGCGGCGCGACGGCGCGGGGCGGGGCGATGGCGCGACGGCGACGGGGCGGCGTCGGGGGCGACTGGGCGACGACGCGGGCGGGGCGACGGCGAGCTCGAGAGCAAGGCGGCGTCGGGGGCGGGGAACAAGAAACTGAACGAAATTTTCGCAAGTGTAGTTTATATAGGAGGCGTATTTGTCCCGGTTCGTGGCACAAACCTGGACTAATACCCCCCCTTTAGTCCCGGTTGGTGCCACCAACCGGGACTAAAGGTCCCTTTTCAGCAGCCCAAAGGGTGGGAAGGAGGGACCTTTGGTCCCGGTTGGTGGCACCAACCGGGTCTAAAGGGGTGCATTGGTCCCGGTTGGTGCCACGAACCGGGACTAATACCCCCCTTTAGTCCCGGTTGGTGCCACCAACCGGGACCAAAGGCCTTGCGCTGGTGCTGCGGTGGGAGTTTAGTCCCACCTCGCTAGTTGAGAGCGGCCAGCACCTGTTTATAAGCTGCGCTGCCTCTTTCCTCTCGAACTCCTCTGAAATGCAGGCTTACGGGCCTAATTGGACACTGCAATGCCTGTGGGCCTACTGGGCATGCTGCCGGCCTGAATCCTGGCCCATGGTTGGGTTTCTAGTCGTATTCAGGCCGTGCTGGCCCAGTAGGTGGCATTTTTTTTCTTTTTTTCTATTTTTTTTTTCATTTCTACTTAGAACTATATACTTATAGTTTTTTAGTGATTTCTTTTTTCTTTTAGGTCACAAAAATTATAAACTTTCTTTGTTTTCTTTGTTGCTTTATTTATTTTATTTTGTTTCTACTTACAACAAAATACTTATTGTTGCTATTTTTATTTCTTTGCAAGTTTTTTTGTTTTGTTTTCTGCATTATTTATTTTCTTTTGTTTTTTGCTTTATTTTTTAATTCTTTCTGGTAAACCAATTACAAACTTTTTGTTAGTGCAAGTAGTATTTAAATTTGAATAGTTTAAATTTGAATTTATTTGTTTTCTTTGTTGCTTTATTTATTTTATTTTGTTTCTACTTACAACGAAATACTTATTGTTGTTATTTTTATTTTTTTGCAAGTTTTTTTGTTTTGTTCTCTGCATTATTTATTTTCTTTTGTTTTTTGCTTTATTTTTTAATTCTTTCTAGTAAAACCAATTACAAACTTTCTGTTAGTGCAAGTAGTATTGAAATTTGAATAGTACAAACGGACAATGGTATCATACTCGTCTGTTACAAAGTTGGCATGGTATCATCATAATAGTTGCGGAAAAAAGTCTTCATTTTTTCTTCGCTTGTGTCATTTGCTTATTGCGCCGTAACCATGGATAATCTTCATCGTTTATCAGGATGCTTGGGTCAGCCTTGACTTTGAAGGGAGGAATTTCATGAAACTTTTCATAATCTTCGGAATGTCTGTCTTGCCCTCCACTCCCAGGATGTCCCTTTTTCCTGAAAGAACTATGTGGCGCTTTGGCTCATCGTATGATGTATTCGCTTCCTTATCTTTTCTTTTTCTCGGTCTGGTAGACATGTCCTTCACATAGATAACCTGTGCCACATCATTGGCTAGGACGAACGGTTCGTCAGTGTATCCAAGATTTTTCAGATCCACTGTTGTCATTCCGTACTGTGGGTCTACCTGTACCCCGCCTCCTGACAGATTGACCCATTTCCACTCAAACAAAGGGACCTTAAAGTCATGTCCGTAGTCAAGTTCCCATATGTCCACTATGTAACCATAATATGTGTCCTTTCCCCTCTAGGTCGTTGCATCAAAGCGGACACCGCTGTTTTGGTTGGTGCTCTTTTGATCTTGGACAATCGTGTAAAATGTATTCCCATTTATCTCGTATCCTTTGTAAATCAATACAGTCGAAGATGGTCCCCTGGACAACAAGTACAACTCATCACAAACAGTGTTGTCACCTCTGAGACGTGTTTCCAACCAACTGCTGAAAGTCCTGATGTGTTCACATGTAATCCAGTCGTCGCACTGCTCCGGGTGTTTGGAGCGCAGACTGTTCTTGTGTTCATCGACATACGGGGTCACCAATGTAGAGTTCTGTAGAACTGTGTAGTGTGCTTGAGACCAAGAATATCTGTCCCTGCATATTATTGAGTCCCTTCCAAGCGTGCCTTTTCCAGTCAGTCTCCCCTCGTACCGCGATTTAGGGAGACCTATCTTATTAAGGCCAGGAATGAAGTCAACACAAAACCCGATGACATCCTCTGTTTGATGGCCCATGGAGATGCTTCCTTCTGGCCTAGCGCGGTTACAGACATATTTCTTTAGGACTCCCATGAACCTCTCAAAGGGGAACATATTGTGTAGAAATACGGGCCCCAGAATGACAATCTCGTCGACTAGATGAACTAGGACGTGTGTCATGATATTGAAGAAGGATGGTGGGAACACCAGCTCAAAACTGACAAGACATTGCGCCACATCACTCCTTAGCCTTGGTATGATTTCTGGATCGATCACCTTCTGAGAGATTGCATTGAGGAATGCACATAGCTTCACAATGGCTAATCGGACGTTTTCCGGTAGAAGCCCCCTCAATGCAACCGGAAGCAGTTGCGTCATAATCACGTGGCAGTCATGAGACTTTAGGTTCTGGAACTTTTTCTCAGCCATATTTATTATTCCCTTTATATTCGACGAGAAGCCAGTCGGGACTTTCATACTGAGCAAGCATTCAAAGAAGATTTCTTTCTCTTCTTTCGTAAGAGCATAGCTGGCAGGACCTTCATACTGCTTCGGAGGGATGCCGACTTTTTCGTGCAAACGTTGCAGGTCCTCCCGTGCCTTAGCTGTATCTTTTGTCTTTCCATACACGCCCAAGAAGCCTAGCAGGTTCACGCAAAGGTTCTTCGTCACGTGCATCACGTCGATTGAAGAGCGGACCTCTAGGTCTTTCCAGTAGGGTAGGTCCCAAAATATAGATTTCTTCTTCCACATGGGTGCGTGTCCCTCAGCGTCATTCGGAACAGCTAGTGCGCCGGGGCCCTTTCCAAAGATTACGTGTAAATCATTGACCATAGCAAGTAGGTGATCACCGGTACGCATGTCGGGCTTCTTCCGGTGATCTGCCTCGCCTTTGAAATGCTTGCCTTTCTTTCGACATTGATGGTTGGTCGGAAGAAATCGACGATGGCCCAGGTACACATTCTTCCTGCATTTGTCCAGGTATATACTTTCAGTGTCATCTAAACAGTGTGTGCATGCGTGGTATCCTTTGTTTGTCTGTCCTGAAAGGTTACTGAGAGCGGGCCAATCGTTGATGGTCACGAACAGCAACGCCTTTAGGTCAAATTCCTCTTGTCTGTGCTCATCCCACGCACGTACACCGTTTCCATTCCACAGCTGTAAAAGTTCTTCAACTAATGGCCTTAGGTACACATCAATGTCGTTGCCGGGTTGCTTAGGGCCTTGGATGAGAACTGGCATCATAATGAACTTCCGCTTCATGCACATCCAAGGAGGAAGGTTATACATACATAGAGTCACGGGCCAGGTGTTGTGATTGCTGCTCTGCTCCCCGAAAGGATTAATGCCATCCGCGCTTAAAGCAAACCATACGTTCCTTGGGTCCTTTGCAAACTCCTTCCAGTACTTTCTCTCGATTTTTCTCCACTGCGACCCGTCAGCGGGTGCTCTCAACTTCCCGTCTTTCTTACGGTCCTCACTGTGCCATCGCATCAACTTGGCATGCTCTCTGTTTCTAAACAAATGTTTCAACAATGGTATTATAGGAGCATACCACATCACCTTCGCAGGAACCCTCTTCCTGGCGGGCTCGCCATCAACATCACCAGGGTCATCTCATCTCATCTTATACCGCAATGCAGCGCATACCGGGCATGCGTTCAGATCCTTGTATGCACCGCGGTAGAGGATGCAGTCATTAGGGCATGCATGTATCTTCTGCACCTCCAATCCTAGAGGGCATACGACCTTCTTTGCTGCGTATGTACTGTCGGGCAATTCGTTATCCTTCGGAAGCTTCTTCTTCAATATTTTCAGTAGCTTCTGATGGGCCTCGAACCCCTCGTTGGTTACCCCAAGTGGAAGGTGTAAGATGCAGTATTGTAGAAGTGTTTTCCCCTAGCAAAGATGCCAAGGATCGATTCCCCAGAGACTCCTAGGTTCAACAAGTAGGTGTCAATTGCTACGGCGCCAGATTAGTAGCAACCAACGTGGACCTGCACACAGATACAAATAACTTTGATCCCAACGAGTACAGAGAGGTTGTCAGTCTCTCCGGCCTTGTAGTTCACAAAGGGTTAAAAGCAATGATAGTAGTGATAGATAGTTTTTGCAATAGTAAGTAATAACGGAAAATAAATAGTGGATGTGATCAATGATGGTAATATGGACCGGAGTCTCATGATGTTCACTAGTGATGTCTCTCTCCCAAAAGACGATAAAACAGCTATGTGAGGTAACAAATTACAGCTGGGCAATTGACAGGACCACGAACGCAAACCAATGCTGACTACATTGCAAGAAAGGTTGAGGTTCAAAGCATGGGCGGTACGCCAAAGTAAGTAGACCGAAATCCATCAATATCTACTACTAATCATCCACCTTGAGATATCTATCCAGAACATCACGCTGGTATTAAGTTGCGAGTCCCACCCATAGTGTAAACTCAATGCAACAGACAACTGCATTAAAAGAACTTTGCGTAAAGTAAACAATCCTTGCACCCGCGGGCACAAGCACCGTTGTTTTCCCCCTTGTGGCAACAGCACATCCCCTAGACTCATGTTTCTGTCACTCAAGCTAGTCATCGAGGGGCATGAACCCACAATCGAGCATAACGTTCCCTCTTGGAGTCACTACCTACTACTCGGCCAAAGCAATAAGTAACAACGGAGAACATGCAAGAATTACTTATGAACTAAAATATAAAAGAGGTGAATCAAATATATTACTCAAGATCAATCTGAACATAATCTCATAATCCATCGGATCCCAGCAAACTCAACATAGCAACAGCATAAGGATTACATAGGTGCCTCGATCATGTTGGGCAGCTCACGATGACTAATTAGTGAAGCACAAGAACGGGAGGAGAACATCACATAGCTACTGGTCATGGACTCATGGTCCAAGGGAGACTACTCACGATTCATTCGGGAGGCGTCCATGGTGGTGGAGAAGCTCCCGGTGGTGATCCTCCCCTCCGGCAGGGTGTCGGGAAGAGTTCTCCTGGTGCTCCCGATCTTGGAAGCGGCGGCGGCGGCGGAACAGAGATGGGATCGCGAAAAGAGTTCCTGTTCTGAGGGTTTCGGAGGTCCCTCTAAATATATGCCAAAGGGGGGCACCGGACGGGCTTCGGGGGGCCCAGGCGCCCCCCCGGCGCGGCCCAGGGGGGGCGCGCCGCCAGGGCGCCTGGAGCCCTCGTGGCCCCCCCCAGGCTGCCCTTCGGACGCAGTGTTGTTTCCGGATCGCTGATTTTTTATATAATTTTTCTGGATTTTTCTGGGCAGTTCTCGAAACGTGAAAACCTGAAATACAAAAACAGCCGAAAACAGAAACTGGCACTGGGGTGCACTGGATTAGTAAGTTAGTCCAAACATGATCAAAAGTGTATGGAAGTGTATGAATATCATAGCAATATCACCCAAAAGTGGCATGGAGCAAGCAAAAATTATAGATACGTTTTGGACGTATCAACATCCCCAAGCTTAATTCCTGCTCGTCCTCGAGTAGGTAAACGATAACAAAAATAATTTCTGTGGTGACATGCTATTAACCATATAGTACTTTCTCATAGTCATATGACAAAAGCTTACTGAGACAATGATTCTAAAGTAATTAAGTTGCCTCAAGAGAAAATCACAAATGACTGAAAGTTTTACAACATGAAACTGAAACATCAAAAAGATTTGCAATGAACATGATGTGCAAATATGATAAAGTGATATCTAGCTTGCCCCCTTTAGTGATGCAAAACATAAGTGTAGGGGCACCTTCAAGGTTTAAGTGATGACTAGATACAATCATTTCAGAATAAACGATATCACAATCATGCAAAAGACAATGCTACTTTGGGACAATGCACATTACACTCAGAATGACAATCATGCTCTCAGTAGTTGGTGCTTCAACATAAAGGTAAAAGAAAGGTTAAGTGCTAGAGCTTTTTATTTGAAAACATGGAAGCAATTGTGTCAACGGTAGTAGTACTTCATATGTGTCATGTATAAAACATCCTATAAGTTGCAAGCCTCATGCATCGAATACTAATAGTGCTCGCACCTTGTCCTAATTAGCTCGGATCCCCATGGGTTATCATTGCATTACATATGTTTTAACCAAGTGTCACAAAGGGGTACCTCTATGCCACCTGTACAAAGGTCCAAGGAGATAAATCGCATTTGATTTCTCGTTTTTGATAGATCTCAACTTGAGGACATCCATACCGGGACAACATAGAAAATAGATGATGGACTCCTCTTTAATGCATAAGCATATTCTCATGAGAGATTGAGGATTAAGGTCCAAGCTAAAACTTCCACCATGATGCATGGCTTTGGTTGGCGGCCCAATGTTCTTCTCTAACAATATGCATAGTTATTCAACCCACGGTAAATCACCCTTGCTTCAGACAAGACGAACATGCATAGCAACTCACATGATATTCAACAAAAGTGTGACAGTTGATGGCGTCCCCAGAAACATGGTTATCGCTCAGCAAGCAACTCATAAGAAATAAGATACATAGGCAACATATTCTTTACCACAATAGTTTTTAGGCTACTTTCCCATGAGCTATGTATTGCATGGTTAGTTTGCTTAGTACAGGTGGAGGTTAGCAAAAGACTGGAGCAACCAACTAAGAGAGCAATGACGGTCATAATCATGCACAGCGACAAAGCAATATTGAATCAGGCATGGTAGTTATATCGCTACTTAGAAATAAAAGATCATCATGGCTTGACAGACTTTCTTTACAGTCTTGAATATGCGTGAGCATACGCCAAGTCAATCAAAATAAATTCTCGAAGGAAGATATTACTAAACCATACCATATCATAGGCAAACAAATCAAGTTGGTACTCCAATAACACATTGGGAACCTCCCAGCTATTTGAGATTAACCAAAAGAAAACCTGAACTACTAAGCACCATCATGAAAGTAGCATCTTTATCATAGACACAATAACCCATGCAACGGAAGCAAACTCTCTTAATAAGGTGAGCATGGTAATTAAAGAGAGTTCAAGCAACCAACTAAATAAAAGCTCTTGAAAAGATAAGCATGAATACTAAGAGCAGAGCATGATAGTAGCTATTAAAAGACAAAGAACACACACAACATAAATAGACATGAAAATTCTATGTTATTTTCTAGGTAGAAGTGGAGCGTGTTTCTCTCCCTAAAGGAATGTTGGGTTCCGACTCATTATGAAAAACTAAAAAGAAAACTAAAAGCAAGGCGCTCCAAGCATAGCACATAACACATGAAGTGATAAAAATATAGCGAAACGAAAGACGAACTGATAATGTTGATGGAGAAGGGGATGCACGGGGGCATCCCCAAGCTTAGACGCTTGAGTCTCCTTGAATATTTCTTGGGGGTGCACGGGGGCATCCCCAAGCTTGAGCGCTTGACACTCCTAAATCTTTTTATCATCTTCCCTCGCACACTTGAAAACTCCCTTCATACACAACTCATCATAATCTGATTAGCGAGGTTAGTACCCTTAATAAAATAATTATACCTTGCTGGAAATAAGGATATTCTTGAAGTTCTACTGCTTCTCAAGATTACCAAAAGGTTTTTGCAAAGAAAAAGCAAGTTCTTAATTTGCAAAGTGAAGGTAAGGCAAAACAGGACAGAATCTGTGAAAAACAGAACAGCAGGCAGTAATTGATCTGTTCGGGATACTTCTGCAACTCAAATAAAAAAACTCAGAACTGACGCACAAAAGACAATTATATAGAGAACGCTGTCGAAAAAATTCAGACCAAAAAGATGATCTGGTGATTTTATACGAATTTTTCTATCCAAGGACAGAATCTGTTTCCTGGACAGGACCTCACAACTTTTGAACTTTCTAGCAATCGGAGGCTATACTTGGCACAAATATGAAAAGCAAAGATACAATGATGATGCTACAGCAGTAAACAACATCAAGACACAACAAAAGCAAAAATTTATTCATGTGGGCTGCCTCCCAAAAGCGCTTTCTTTTATGCCTTTAAGCTAGGCATAAGACTTTAATGATGCTCTCGTAGGAATAAGAGTTGAAGAACAAAAGAGAGTATCAAGAAGCAAATACCAAACACATTTAAGCCTAACATGCTTCCTATGCATAAGAATATTGCAATAGAATAATTCATTGAAGCACAAAGCAATAAGCATAGGAAGACAAAACAAGTGCAGCTTCAAAACCTTCATCATAAAGAAAGGGAACTTGATATTATTGAAATATCTATAAGCATATGTTCCCTTCTCATAATAATTTTCAGTGGGATCACGAATAAACTCAACAATATAAGCATCACATAAAGCATTGTTACCATGATCCACATGCAAAAAGGTACTCTTACTCTCCACATAAGTATCATGAAGAGGATAAAACTTGGTATAAAAGAGAGACATAAGCTCTTGCCAATCAAGCAAGTGCGAGTTATCGAGAAGCTTATACCAATCTGAAGCCTTATCTATAAGTGATACGACGAACAATTTCCTCATGACAAACTCCCTTGACACACCTGCAAGCTTAAATAATGAACATAGTTGTGACAGATATAGCAAGTGTTCACCGGGATGTCTGTCTCCTACATAACGATTAGCCAAAACATAATCGATAATACCAGCTGGTATTTTATAGGGCACAATTTCAGTAGGGGGAGGAGCAACCACCGCAGGTGTGGGGCGTCTTCCCGCAAGCAACGATCCAATAGCAAGGTTGTCCATAAGCATAACTAGTGAAATACATAAAGAAAACTGAAAGGTAAACTAACAAGACTAAAAAGCAAAGGTAAAAGATAGCATGCAACTCCCCTATCCTGAAGAGTGGAGTCCCCGGCAACGGCACCAGAAAATACTCCTTGATGGGCCTCGAACCCCTCGTTGGTTACCCCAAGTGGAAGGTGTAAGATGCAGTATTGTAGAAGTGTTTTCCCCTAGCAAAGATGCCAAGGATCGATTCCCCAGAGACTCCTAGGTTCAACAAGTAGGTGTCAATTGCTACGGCGCCAGATTAGTAGCAACCAACGTGGACCTGCACACATATACAAATAACTTTGCTCCCAACGAGTACAGAGAGGTTGTCAGTCTCTCCGGCCTTGTAGTTCACAAAGGGTTAAAAGCAATGATAGTAGTGATAGATAGTTTTTGCAATAGTAAGTAATAACGGAAAGTAAATAGTGGATGTGATCAATGATGGTAATATGGACCGGAGTCTCATGATGTTCACTAGTGATGTCTCTCTCCCAAAAGACGATAAAACAACTATGTGAGGTAACAAATTACAGCTGGGCAATTGACAAGACCAATGCTGACTACATTGCAAGAAAGGTTGAGGTTCAAAGCATGGGCGGTACGCCAAAGTAAGTAGACCGAAATCCATCAATATCTACTACTAATCATCCACCTTGAGATATCTATCCAGAACATCTCGCTGGTATTAAGTTGCGAGTCCCACCCATAGTGTAAACTCAATGCAACAGACAACTGCATTAAAAGAACTTTGCGTAAAGTAAACAATCCTTGCACCCGCGGGCACAAGCACCGTTGTTTTCCCCCTTGTGGCAACAGCACATCCCCTAGACTCATGTTTCTGTCACTCAAGCTAGTCATCGAGGGGCATGAACCCACAATCGAGCATAACGTTCCCACTTGGAGTCACTACCTACTACTCGGCCAAAGCAATAAGTAACAACGGAGAACATGCAAGAATTACTTATGAACTAAAATATAAAAGAGGTGAATCAAATATATTACTCAAGATCAATCTGAACATAATCTCATAATCCATCGGATCCCAGCAAACTCAACATAGCAACAGCATAAGGATTACATAGGTGCCTCGATCATGTAGGGCAGCTCACGAGGACTAATTAGTGAAGCACAAGAACGGGAGGAGAACATCACATAGCTACTGGTCATGGACTCATGGTCCAAGGGAGACTACTCACGAGTCATCCGGGAGGCATCCATGGTGGTGGAGAAGCTCCCGGTGGTGATCCTCCCCTCCGGCAGGGTGCCGGGAAGAGTTCTCCTGGTGCTCCCGATCTTGGAAGCGGCAGCGGCGGCGGAACAGAGATGGGATCGCGAAAAGAGTTCCTATTCTGAGGGTTTCGGAGGTCCCTCTAAATATATGCCAAAGGGGGGCACCGGACGGGCTTCGGGGGGCCTAGGCGCCCCCCCGGCGCGGCCCAGGGGGGGGGGGGGGGCGCCGCCAGGGCGCCTGGAGCCCTGGTGGCCCCCCAGGCTGCCCTTCGGACGCAGTGTTGTTTCCAGATCGCTGATTTTTTATATAATTTTTCTGGATTTTTCTGGGCAGTTCTCGAAACGTGAAAACCTGAAATACAGAAACAGCCGAAAACAGAAACTGGCACTGGGGTGCACTGGATTAGTAAGTTAGTCCAAACATGATCAAAAGTGTATGTAAGTGTATGAATATCATAGCAATATCACCCAAAAGTGGCATGGAGCAAGCAGAAATTATAGATACGTTTTGGACGTATCAGCTTCTCAAATCCTTTGACAGCCATAGCATTCTCTGCCTTCTACTGCAGCAATTCCAGTACGGTACCGAGCTTTGTGTTGCCATCTTCGCAATTGGGGTACAACCCTTTTTTGTGATCCTCTAACATGCGATTGATGGCTTCTCGCCCCTCGTTGGTTACCCCAAGTGGAAGGTTTGAGATGCAGTGTAGCGGAAGTTTTCCCTTGGCAAAGATACCAAGGATCGATTTCCCTGAGACTCCCAGTTTCAACAAGAAGGTGTCAACTGCTAACGGCGCCAGATATTAGCAATCAACGTGGACCTGCACACAGATACAAATAACTTTGCTCCCAACGAGTACAGAGAGGTTGTCAATCCCTCCGGCCTTGTCGTTTACAAAGGATCAAACACAAGTGATAATAGTGATAGGTTTTGCTGTAAATAGTAAGTAAAAGCAGAAAGTAAATAGCGGATGTGATCAATGATGGTAATATGGACCGGGGTCCCATGATGTTCACTAGTGATGTCTCTCTCCCAAAAGACGATAAAACAGCTATGTGAGGTAAACGAATTACAGCTGGGCAATTGACAGAATTATGTGCGCAAACCAATGCTAACTATGTTGCAAGAAAGGTAGAGGTTCAAAGCATGGGCGGTATGCCAAGGCAAGTAGACCGAAATCCATCTGCATCTACTACTAATCATCCACCTTGAGATATCTATCCAGAACATCTCGCTGGTATTAAGTTGCGAGTCCCACCCATAGTGTAAACTCAAAGCAACAGACAACTGCATTAAAAGAACTTTGCGTAAAGTAAACAATCCTTGCACCCGCGGGCACAAGCACCGTTGTTTTCCCCCTTGTGGCAACAGCACATCCCCTAGACTCATGTTTCTGTCACTCAAGCTAGTCATCGAGGGGCATGAACCCACAATCAAGCATAACATTCCCTCTTGGAGTCACTACCTACTACTTGGCCAAAGCAATAAATAACAACGGAGAACATGCAAGAATTACTTACAAACATAAATATAAAAAAGGTAGATCAAATATATTACTCAAACACAATCTGAACATAATCTCACAATCCATCGGATCCCAGCAAACTCATCATAGCAACAACATAAGGATTACATATGTGCCTCGATCATGTAGGGCAGCTCACGAGGACTAATTAGTGAAGCACAAGAACGGGAGGAGAACATCACATAGCTACTGGTCATGGACCCATGGTCCAAGGGAGACTACTCACAACTCATCCGGGAGGCGTCCATGGTGGTGGAGAAGCTCCCGGTGGTGATCCTCCCCTCCGGCAGGGTGCCGGGAAGAGTTCTCCTGGTGCTCCCGATCTTGGAAGCGCGGCGGCGGCGGAACAGAGATGAGATCGCGAAAAAGGGTTCCCGTCTCGAGGGTTTCGGGACACGATATAAATATATGCCAAAGGGTGGCATCAGCGGAGGCCTGGGGGGCCCAGGCGCCCCCCCCGGCGCGGCCAGGAGGGGGGCCGCGCCACCAGGGTGCCTGGAGCCCTGGTGGCCCCCCTCCGGCTGTACTTCGGGTGCCGGGAAGCTTCTGGAACGCTGATTTTTTATATAATTTTTCCGGGATTTTTCTGGCAGTTCTCGTAATGGGAAAACCTGAAATACAAAAACAGCCGAAAACAGAAACTGGCACTGGGGTGCACTGAGTTAATAGGTTAGTCCAAATATGATCAAAAGTGTATGGAAGTGTATAAATATCATAGCAATATCACCCAAAAGAGGCATGGAGCAAGCAAAAATTATAGATACGTTTTGGACGTATCAACATCCCCAAGCTTAATTCCTGCTCGTCCTCGAGTAGGTAAATGATAACAAGAATAATTTCTGTGGTGACATGCTATTAACCATATAAAGACTTTTTCATAGTCACATGACAAAAGCTTACTGAGACAATGAATCTGTAGTAATTAAGTTGCCTTATGAGAAAATCACAAAGAACTGAAAGTTTTACAACATGATACTGAAACATCAAATAGATTTGTAATGAGCATGGTGTGCAAATATGATAAAGTGATATCTCGCTTGCCCCCTTTAGTGAAGCAAAACATAAATGCAGGGGCACCTCCAAGGTTTAAGTGATGACTAGATACAATGATTTCAGAATAAACAATATCACAATCATGCAAAAGGCAATGCTACTTTGGGACAATGCACATTACACTCAGAATGACAATCATGCTCTCAGTAGTTGGTGCTTTTAAAAAGAAGGTGGAGACTCTCGAACCGTGGCTTTTGTTGGCAAGGTTGAAAACCCGTAGTCGGAAACAAAGACAAAGCATGTACCAGAGCTCTTGGTTTTAAAAACAGAGGTAATATTTTTTTTTTGAATATGCATGTTTCGTCAACGAATGCTAGCAGACAACTCAATCACTTCTTGAGATGGACAAGTTTCGAGGAACGGCTCCCGAATGAGGACGATCACATCCTCTTAATCTCCTTTGTTTATCACTGCCAAAGTTTTCTGATTTTTCATGAACAAAGCGTGAAGGAGGGTTTGTTTGTTATATTATTTTTGAGTCGGGCGCACTCAATGCCAGTTCCTTCTCGTATTATGGGTTTGCACATTATACATGCAATCCCGGGGTGAAGCTTGTCCAACTTAAAAAGATCATGAATTAACTACTACTTCCTCATGAACTTAAAACAGAGGCACAAAACAGGAATGCATTTTTTTTGAATAATTTCGAGATGGTACATGCAAGTCTCCATTAGGAATGGCAGGTAAATACCATGTAGGAAGGTATGGTGGACTCATATGGCATAACTGGTTTAAAGGATTTGGATGCACAAGCAGTCAGTCCGCTTAGTACAGGCGAAGGTTAGCAAAAGACTGGGAGCGACCAACTAAGACAGCAATGACGGTCATAATCATGCAGAGCGACAAAGCAACATTGAATCAGGCATGGAAGTTATATCGCTACTCAGAAACAAAAGATCATCAAGGCTTGACAGACTTTCTTTACAGTCTTAAATATGCGTGAGCATACGCCAAGTCAATCAAAATAAATTCTTGAAGGAAGATATTACTAAACCATACCACATCATAGACAAACAAATCATGTTGGTACTCCAATAACACATTGGGAACCCCCCAGCTATTTGAGACTAACCATAAGAAAACATGAACTACTAAGCACCATTATGCACGTAGCATTTTTATCATAGACATATCGACCAATGCAACAGAAGCAAACTCTCTTAATAAGATAAGCATGATAACTAAAGAGAGTTCAAGCAACCAACTAAACAAAAGCTCTTTAAAAAGATATGCATGAAAACTAAGAGCTGAACATGATAGTAGCTATTGAAAGACCAAGAACATACACGGCAAAGATAAACATGAAAATTATATGTTGTGTTCTAGGTTGAAGTGGAGCGTGTCTCTCTCCCACACAAAGAAAGCTGAGTTCCAACTCATTATGAAAAGCTAAAGAAAACTAAAAAGGAAAACTAAAAGCAAGACGCTCCAAGCATAGCACATAACACATGAAGTGATAAAAATATAGTGGAACGAAAGACGAACTGATAATGTTGATGGAGAAGGGGATGCACGGGGGCATCCCCAAGCTTAGACGCTTGAGTCTCCCTGAATATTTCTTAGGGGTGCACGGGGGCATCCCCAAGCTTGAGCGCTTGACACTCCTGAATCTTTTTATCATCTTCCCTCGCACACTTGAAAACTCCCTTCATACATAACTCATCATAATCTGATTAGCGAGGTTAGTACCCTTAATAAAATAATTGTTCCTTGCTGGAAATAAAGATATTCTTGAAGGTCTACTGTTTCTCAAGATTGCCAAAAGGTTTTTGCAAAGAAAAAGCAAGCTCAAGGTTTGCAAAATGAAGGAAAGGCAAAACAGGACAGAATCTGTGAAAAACAGAACAGCAGGTAGTAAATAATTTTTTCGGGGCACTTCTACAACTCAAATCAAAAAACTCAGAACAGACGCCCGAAAGCCAATTGTATAGAGCACGCTGTCGTAAAAATTCAGACCAAAAAGATGACCTGGTGATTTTATACGAATTTTTCTGTCCAAGGACAGAATCTGTTTCCTGGACTGTACGTCACAACTTTTGAACTTTCTTGCAATCAGAGGCTAAACTTGGCACAAAGCTGAAAAGTAAAGATACAACGATGTTGCTACAGTAGTAACAAACATCAAGACCACTAAAACTGAAAGAACAAACTGAAAGCAAAGATAACAAGGGTTGTCTCCCTAGAGCTTTTTCTTTATAGCCATAAAGATAGGCTTAAGACTTTAATGATGCTCTCGTAGGAAAAAGAGTTGAAGAACAAAAGAGAGCATCAAGAAGCAAACACCAATCACATTTAAGCCTAACATGCTTCCTATGCATAGGAATATTGCAATATAATAATTCATTGAAGCACAAAGCAATAAGCATAGGAAGACAAAACAAGTGCAGCTTCAAAACCTTCAACATAAAGAGAGGGAACTTGATATTATTGAAATATCTATAAGCATATGTTCCCTTCTCATAATAATTTTCAGTGGGATCACGAATAAACTCAACAATATAAGCATCACATAAAGCATTGTTACCATGATCCACATGCAAAAAGGTATCATTACTCTTCATATAAGCAAAGTCTTTCTTATTAGGAATAGTGAGAGTAAAGCAATCATAACCATCATGGTAATCATTGTATTTAGGAGGCATATCATAATCATAATAAATTTTATCCTCAATAGTAGGTGGACTGAAAACATCATATTCATCATTATAATCATATATAGGAAGCAAAGTATCATCAAAGTAAATTTTCTCTTCAAAAGTTGGGGGACTAAAAATATCATGTTCATCAAACGTGTCATCCCCAAGCTTAGAGCTTTCCATGTCATTAGCAATATTGATATTCAAAGAAAGCATACTAATAACATCACCACCATCATGATTGTTATGCAAATAATAAAGTTCCATAGGTTTTTTAATTTTCTCTTCAAACACATCATGTCCCAAAGCAAGGTAGAGCTTATAAAGCTCTCTCATATTTTTGTTGTTTTCCATTAAGCAAAACTAGTGAAAAGACATAAAGAAAACTGAAAGGTAAACTAACAAGACTAAAAAGCAAAGATAAAAGATAGCGTGCAACTCCCCTATCTTGAAGAGTGGAGTCCCCGGCAACGACGCCAGAAAACTTTGCTTGATGGCTTCTCGCCCCACGTTGGTTACCCCAAGTGGAAGGTTTGAGATGCAGTGTAGCGGCAGTTTTCCCTTGGCAAAGATACCAAGGATCGATTTCCCTGAGACTCCCAGTTTCAACAAGAAGGTGTCAACTGCTAACGGCGCCAGATATTAGCAATCAACGTGGACCTGCACACAGATACAAATAACTTTGCTCCCAACGAGTACAGAGAGGTTGTCAATCCCTCCGGCCCTGTCGTTTACAAAGGATCAAACGCAAGTGATAATAGTGATAGGTTTTGCTGTAAATAGTAAGTAAAAGCAGAAAGTAAATAGCGGATGTGATCAATGATGGTAATACGGACCGGGGTCCCATGATGTTCACTAGTGATGTCTCTCTCCCAAAAGACGATAAAACAGCTATGTGAGGTAAACGAATTACAGCTGGGCAATTGACAGAATTATGTGCGCAAACCAATGCTAACTATGTTGCAAGAAAGGTAGAGGTTCAAAGCATGGGCGGTACGCCAAGGCAAGTAGACCGAAATCCATCTGCATCTACTACTAATCATCCACCTTGAGATATCTATCCAGAACATCTCGCTGGTATTAAGTTGCGAGTCCCACCCATAGTGTAAACTCAAAGCAACAGACAACTGCATTAAAAAGAACTTTGTGTAAAGTAAACAATCCTTGCACCCGCGGGCACAAGCACCGTCGTTTTCCCCCTTGTGGCAACAGCACATCCCCTAGACTCATGTTTCTGTCACTCAAGCTAGTCATCGAGGGGCATGAACCCACAATCAAGCATAACGTTCCCTCTTGGAGTCACTACCTACTACTTGGCCAAAGCAATAAATAACAACGGAGAACATGCAAGAATTACTTACGAACATAAATATAAAAGAGGTAGATCAAATATATTACTCAAACACAATCTGAACATAATCTCACAATCCATCGGATCCCAGCAAACTCATCATAGCAACAGCATAAGGATTACATATGTGCCTCGATCATGTAGGGCAGCTCACGAGGACTAATTAGTGAAGCACAAGAACGGGAGGAGAACATCACATAGCTACTGGTCATGGACCCATGGTCCAAGGGAGACTACTCACAACTCATCCGGGAGGCGTCCATGGTGGTGGAGAAGCTCCCGGTGGTGATCCCCCCCTCCGGCAGGGTGCCGGGAAGAGTTCTCCTGGTGCTCCCGATCTTGGAAGCGCGGCGGCGGCGGAACAGAGATGAGATCGCGAAAAAGGGTTCCCGTCTCGAGGGTTTCGGGACATGATATAAATATATGCCAAAGGGGGGCATCAGCGGAGGCCTGGGGGGCCCAGGCACCCCCCCGGCGCGGCCAGGAGGGGGGCTGCGCCACCAGGGCGCCTGGAGCCCTGGTGGCCCCCCTCCGGCTGTACTTCGGGTGCCGGGGAGCTTCTGGAACGCTGATTTTTTATATAATTTTTCCGGGATTTTTCTGGTGTAGGATCGAAAGTATTTCTAGAGGGGGGGTGATTAGACTACTTGTAAATATAAAAATTCTGTCTTTTAACAAAGAACAGTTTTTGGCAGATTCACAATTATGATCAAGTCAAGCATCACCCTACACATGCAATTCTAGAGTATAGGCAGCGGAAAGTAAATTGCACATGTAGTAAAGAGAGGTGGAGAAGAGCAAACGCAATTTTGGAGACGCGGTGATTTTTCCCGTGGTTCCGATAGGTGGTGCTATCGTACATCCACGTTGATGGAGACTTCAACCCACAGAGGGTAACGGCTGCGCGAGTCCACGGAGGGCTCCACCCATGAAGGGTCCACGAAGAAGCAACCTTGTCTATTCCATCATGGCCTACGCCCACGGAGGGCTAGCCTTACTCGGGGTAGATCTTCACGAAGTAGGCGATCTCCTTGCCCTTACAAACTTCTTGGTTCAACTCCACATCTCGATGACGGAGGCTCCCAAGCGACACCTAACCAATCTAGGAGGCACCACCCTCCAAAAGGTAATAGATGTTGTAGATGATGATGAACTCCTTGCTCTTGTGCTTCAAATGATAATCTCCCCAACACTCAACTCTCCTCACTGATTTGGCTGTGGTGGAAGAAAGGATTGAGTGGAAAGCAACTTGGGAAGGCTAGAGATCAAGTTTCATATGGTGGGAGTGGAGCAACTTGATCTCAACACAAGGATATGTAGTTCTCTTCTCAGAAATGTAAGGTAGGAGTGGTAGTTCTTTCTGATGGCTCTCTCCACGAATGAAGAGGGGGTGGAGGGGTATATATAGCCTCCACACAAAATCCAACCGTTACACACATATTTGAGCAATCTCGGTGGGACCGAAGTGGACAACTCGGTGAGACCGAAAGTTCAAATAATGTGAACGTTGGGGTTTTCGGTGGGACGGAAAATACCATCTCGGTTAGTCCGATTCGTGCAAAGACAAGAGCAAGCCAGTTTCGGTGGGACCGACTTCATCATCTCGGTGACACCGATTTGATGACAGAAGGTTACAGAAGCTTGGCAACTCATGTTTCGGTGAAACCGATTTCAGAATCGGAAAATCCGATTTTGCTAGGGTTTGGCATATGGCTGAGGTGGTTCATCTCGGTGTGACTGAATTTGGATAATCGGTGGGACCGAGATTACTTATGAGTGTATATTGTAGTGAAAGTTGCTGATAGTTTAAGGAGATATATCACTAAGCACTTGAGCAACCAGATCATCAACATAACCTCATCCCCTTTTAATAGTATTGGCTTTTCCTATGGACTCAATGTGATCTTGGATCACTAAACCAAAAATGGAGTCTTGAGCTTTTGCCAATGCTTGCCTTAGCATTTTGAGGGGTCCACTTCTTTAGTCCTTGCCATACCCATATCACTGAACTTCTCTGAACTGATTCTCAAGTAATTATTAGTTCAATGATATATATGTTGTTATTAATTGCCAAAACCACCCGGGGATTAGTTGCACTTTCAATCTCCCCCTTTTTGGTAATTGATGACAACATATAGATCAAAGCTTCGACAAGAGATATAATCAATGAATAATATCGTCGCTTTGAGAAGTATGTGATAAGCAAGAGCTCCCCCTAAATTTGTGCATTATTTAAGATTTGCGTTTGAATGCAAATGCACAATCGATTAGGATCATGGGTCACTCTTCCATGTCACATACATCTTGGTGGAGCGCACAAAATGATAAGAATAAACAGCATGCACCCAAACACCAAGACATGAGTAAATAGTCATACAAGATAGGAATAGCATATGATAAGCATTAAGCACACATTAAAGCATAGTACGACCAAGCACTCATAAAGGTAGCATCAAACGGAGTATCAAGCACACTGAAAGTCTCGAAAACCAAAAGTATCTCAAAGAAACCGCAAAAGAACGAAAGAGCAAAAGCGCAAAGATAACAGCACTCTCTCTCTCGAAGCCCTATGATCTATACAATTTCTCCCCCTTTGGCAACAAGTTACCAAAAAGTTCGAAAAAGCATAGAGCTAAACGTCACTGCGGGCTCTGCTGGCGGCTCCCGTCTGGGTTGATGTCGGAGTAGATATGACGGCATCGGCGAAGACTTCAGCTGATGTCTGTGCTGGAGGAGTGGACACTGGAGCTGTAGCTGGAGTAACTGCTGGAACTGTGGGAGGTGCTGAAGCTGTAGTCCTGGTGTCAGTCACTGGAATAGCAGCTGATCGGGATCCTTTGGGAACCGGAGCAGTCTGTCGCTGAGAATCCTGGACTAAGTCATCCTGCATAAGCTCTGCCTTGTCCTGCTTTGCTTCCTCAATGTCTGCCTCAAGCTTGTTGACGGTCACTTGAATTTCAGTCAGCTTCACGTCCAGAGCGTGGATCTTCTCGTCAACAATCCTCTCTAAGCTCTCCTGAGACTGTTCAATGCTGGCCAGGCGTTGTTCAATCCTTTGGGTAGCTTCAAGAATATGCTCTCCGAAACTCTTTGGTTTAGCTGCTGCTGCTGCTGCTTCCTTGTCAACTTTGGCTTTCTTAGCAGCTTCGATCTTGGCTTGACCTTCAACAGATGTCGGATCCTCCTCATCCATCACAACAACATTGTCTTCATGCTCTGGCTGCAGGGGTAAATGTTTTCTATCCAACAAGAATTTGCCCGTGCCAAACTTGGCATTGATAAGCATCTGAATCTGTGGGGCAAATCCACATGACCTTTTCTGGTCAGCTGCAGTCCTCTTAATGGTCTCTACCATTAAGTCCATCACCTTGAAAGGTGCTTTCTCATCAAGTATATGCAGCATGTTGATAGAATATCCTCTGATCATGCGATGATCTCCAGACTTGGGCATCAAGGTATGCCTCAAAATAATATTAGTGGTAGGTAAGCCTGCCTGGAGATGGTAGACTGAGCCGAGCTTCCAAATTTCCAAATCCGCTGCGGGAATCTCTTTGTACATGTTCTTCATGGAATCATGATTCTTCTTTGGAATCCCATAGACATCAATATCATCTTCTCACTGCACTGGAGCATTCAGAATTTCTGCCCATTCTTCAACAGAAGAAGAGAACCTTTGACCTTCAGTCATCCATGTGATCTTTCCATCAGGATAGAAGTGAGCTGTGGCATAGAATTGCATTATCATCTCATCGTTCCAACTGGTCAATTTCTGACCTACAAACTCTGCAACTCCACATGCAGTGAAGCTTTCATGCACATGTGGAAAGAAATCTCTGTGCTCTTCGCTGTCAATGTATTCCCAGTCAACATATCTGGTGTCTGTGACTATGGGCTTCTTGTCCATCAGCACGGTCTCATAGAAGTCCTGCTGCTCTCTGGTGTGAAATCTGGGATCTACAGCAGTTCTTCTCCTCACGGCATATGGGTCAGCTTGTCTCCATAGCCTGAGACCTCTATCTTTCCTTGCCTTCATATCCTCAGCTTGAGGATGAGCATCATTGTGAAGTGGCAGTTTTGGACGGAGTTTCAGCAAAACTTGTCCTTCCTCGTCAGACTCAGCTGGTGGCACATCATCCTTGTTCTTTTCAGACGCTGGAATATTTCTGGTGGTCCTCTTGGGCTTGGCAGCAGGCTTTGCTAGAGCTGCCTTAGCTTGAGCAGATTTCTTGGGCTTTGATGTGGCTCCGGCCTTAATGGCATCACCCATGAGCTTCTGCTTCTGAGGAGCAGGCTGGGGTGCTTCCTCATCTTCATCCTCTACTGCTGCATCTGCATGAGAATCAGTATACACTACCCTTTTTCTCTTGGAGGTTTTCTTCACTTTGCTTGGAGCTTGCTCTCCCAAATTCAGCTTCTTGGCAACAGTTGACTGCTTGACTTTGCTGGTGCCCTTCTTAGATTGCTGACCTTGTTGCTCTTTGGCAACAACCTTCCTCTTAGGCTTGGAGGTCACTTCTTCCTCAATAACGAAATCAGAGTCCTCATCATCTGAATTCTTCTCCTTTCTGGCTCTGGTGGCTGCAGGAGGCATGCCACTTGGTGTACTCCTCTCACCATCATCAAATGGGCTACTAGTCTCAGGACTAGTGTCTGCCTCTGGAATGTCTGCAATGGGTGTCTCTGACCTGTTCTGACTGTCACTGGCATCTGACATGGCTGACAACCTGTGAATAGATAAGGTATAGGCAGAGAAGAAGAGTTATCACAAACTGCAGAAGTTTTTGCAAAAAAAATGAGTTCAAATTCTAGTTTTAAGTTTTCACAGAAGACATTTCGGTCAGACCGAGTTTCAGTTTCGGTGAATCCGAAGTGTTAAACAGGGCTTGGCACACCACTTTCGGTTTGACCGAAGTGGGTTTCGGTCCTGCCGAAAACACTAGGGTTTCACAAAAACTACATTTCGGTCATACCGATTTGCACAACTCGGTTGGACCGAAGGGTGCAGTGCAATGGCCAGAGGCCAAATCGGTCACACCGAAATTTTAAAGTCGGTCTCACCGAGATGTGTTCTGAGGAAACCTAACCCTAAAACTTTTACTCGAATCTAGTTCAAACGAACCAATATGGTGTAAAGGAAGATTTCAATCGTGGCAAGATATTAGGCAATCCAAACGTGCATTGAATCGGAGATGGGAGCACGAGTGGGATCAAAACTCACCCTAACTTGGTGGAGTTTCTCTACGGCGGCAACGGCGCGGAGGAGATGTCCGTTGACGGCGATGGAGACCTGCGGCGAGGGCGCACAGGCGACGACGGCGACGATCCGGAGATCAAGGCGACGGCAGCAAGGGATGTGGGGGCGAAACGTTTGAAGGAGGAATCAACGCGCGCGGCCCTTGGTATATATATCCCTTTGCTGTCGGTGGGACCGAGTTGAAAAACTCGGTGGCACCGAGATGGATAACTGCTAGGCAGTTATGCACTTCGGTCACGCCGAGATTCACAACTCGGTTTCACCGAGATGAAACCTAGATCAGTCTAAATGCTTTCGGTTTGACCGAGTTTGAGTGAGTTGGTCTGACCGAAATCAATTAGAAGGTTTTGGAGATTAGCCCTAGACGGATCGGTGGCTCCGAGTGCTCCTCACCCGGAGGGTCCGAAAATGACTTGTTCAAAGTTTGTGATGTAAGCATGAATAGAATTTGAGACAAGAAAGCATGGATAGCTAGGGGAGGTACTTAGGCATTCTTGTCCATCCATTTGGTCAGAAAAATCAAAACAACCAAAACAACAAATGGATGTCCTCGAATGGATAAAATTATGCATCCAACATGCTCACACAATAAGATAGCAAATGAAATATGTGTCAAACATGCACAACCAAAACTCTAGCAATTAACACACAATTTGTCGATGACTAGGTCATCTTTATATGAGTATTTTGACTTAGGAGCCAAATGAGAACATTTGATCATAGGTCATACTCATCGTTTAAGCACAAGTGGGGTTACCACTTTTACATAAAGCATTGATGTGTTCACATCATTTGAAGATGCTTTAGCTCAATTTTTAGAGCAAAGCTCCTCCTAGATGTGAGAACCCCTTTTAAAGGGTCAAACTAACCTTGGGTTGTCGTAGAAGACTTCATGTAGATGTTGAAGATGTGGATGCTCAATGTTGATGAAGATCATCAAGAGTTGGGAGCTATCCTTTGGATTAGGGCACTTTCAATACCTACATGGGTTAGTCCCACAAGGAACAAACAAGGATATCCATGGACATAGATTGAAGTTCACAATAGATGATGTCCATGAAAGCAATGATTACCTTGTCCCTTGACTTACCAACAAGAGGGTTTGTGACTCCATGAACTAGTGCATGATGTGGAAGTTGATTGCACAAGTTCTTTGCCAAAATGAATGTGAGTGAAGTATGTTGGCGGAGTCACCCTCAAGAACCTTCTAGTTCTTCTTCTTCGGGATCCACATCATCTTGATGGGAATCCTTGGGGTTGTAGTTGAGCTTGACGAAGTAGAACTTGACGTTTCCTTGGGAACCCACTTGACCATGGCTTGAGGTGCTTCAATGAATGCATCAATCTCCTCTTGAAGCTTGTCCTTGGCTTTTAGCTTGTGGTCTTGTGGTGGAAGGTCATCTTGAGCTTGTTCCACATTGGAAGAAGTAGGATCATACTTCTCCTTTTGAGAAACAAACTGTGGAGTAGGATATTGACCTTCTTCCCACTCAACACCTTCGGCGTTGAACTTTCGCTCAAAACCAATTCCTTGATTCTTCCGGTGCCTTCCTTGCTTGCGAAGAATTTCCTCAAAGTTCTTGCTTCCGGCAAGGCTCTTGTAGACACCTTTCTCTATGATCCCTTTCAATAAACTATTCTCTTGCTCAAGTGTAACTTGGCTTGAAACATTGTTAGTGGAATCAAGAGAACTACTAGAAGCAACAATATTGGATTTAGCATGGTTATTGTTACTACTAGAGGAAGAATTTTTCTTATGCTTGTCATGCTTAGTCTTAATGGGTGGCAAGAAATTAGACAAGAGAAGTCGTTTGGCAAGATATGAAGAACTCTTCTTTCGAAGATCGTCATTGATCGCTTTTAGAAACTCATGTTCTTGCTCTAGAGTGAGCTTCTCGAAGCGTAGCTTCTCATGAGATCTTAGGAGATCTCTATGATCTTCTTGAGTTGTTTCATGAGCTAACTTAAGAGTGTTTAGTTCTTTAGTTAGACGCTCAATCTCCTTCATAGCATTGTCATTCGACTCTTCTCGACTATAAAGACTACTAGCATTTTCATCGTTACTAGGCTCACTAGATTTATCATGCAAGAGCTCATCTTCACCAAGCAAGTCATCCTCATCACTATTGAAGTCAATGAATTCAGGGTGTGATACCTTGGGGCCTTTAGCCATGAAGCATCTTCCAATTCCCTCATTTGGTGAATCAAATAAGTCGTAGGAGTTGGAGTTGGAGGATACGAGAGCAAGACCGGCAACACCTTCATCTTGACTGTAGTCGGAGTCGGAGTGATAGCTTCCATCGGATTGATTGTCGGAGTCGGAGCCGGAGACCCATTCACCTACATGAGCTTGATGTTTTCTTCTTGTGTAGCTCCTTGATGACTTGTCTTTCCTCTCCGAATCCTTGCTTCTCCGAGAGGTTCTTCATTCATAACGATCATCTCTACTCCTTCTCTCTTTCCGAGGTGACTCATCTCTTGAACTTCTTCTTCTTGGAGATTCTTTTCTTCTCTTGTGGGGAGCCGTACACTCATTTGAGTAGTGTCCGGGTCTTCCACAATTGTAGCAGTTTCGATCACGACTAGAAGATCTCTTTTCATCATATGATCTAGACTTTGAGCTTCTCTCTTTGCCTCTATACTTGTAGAATTTGTTGAAGTTCTTAACCATTAGGCTTATCTCTTCATTGGAAACTAACTTGTCACTTGAGGTTGTGGGAGCATCACTTGTAGCTTTGTAAGCACCACTCGACTTGTTGTGAAGCTCTTCCTTATCCTTAAGTGTCATCTCATGAGCAACAATTCTTCCAATGACTTCAGTTGGCTTGAGAGTCTTGTAGTTTGGCATCATTTGGATCAAAGTGCACACGGTGTCATACTTTCCATCCAAAGCTCTTAGAATCTTCTTGATGATGAATCGGTCGGTCATTTCTTCGCTTCCTAAGCCGGCAATCTCATTTGTGATGAGAGCAAGCCTAGAGTACATTTCAGCGACTCCTTCACCATCCTTCATCTTGAACTTGTCAAGTTGACCTTGAAGAATATCTAGCTTTGATTCCTTCACAGACTCGGTACCTTCGTGCATTTCAACCAAAGTATCCCAAATCTCTTTTGCATTTTCAAGACGGCTGATTTTGTTGAACTCCTCGGGACACAAAGCATTGAAGAGAATGTCACAAGCTTGAGCATTGTTTTGCAACATCCGCAATTCTTCCGGTGTAGCTTTGCGATCCGGAACTTTTCCTTCCTCGAAGAATTCTCCTTGCATACCAACACAAATAATGCCCCATGCGGCTGGGTTATGACCAAGAATATGCATTTTCATTTTATGCTTCCAACTAGCAAAATTTGTACCATCAAAGTAAGGACCTCTACGAAAATTACCCTCACTAGACGCCATACTCTCCTAGGTTGTGAAACCAAGCTTATGGAGTCCAATGCAATGGAGACCAAAACAATGGAGACCAAAGCTCTGATACCACTTGTAGGATCGAAAGTATGTCTAGAGGGGGGGTGATTAGACTACTTGTAAATATAAAAATTCTGTCTTTTAACAAAGAACAGTTTTTGGCAGATTCACAATTATGATCAAGTCAAGCATCACCCTACACATGCAATTCTAGAGTATAGGCAGCGGAAAGTAAATTGCACATGTAGTAAAGAGAGGTGGAGAAGAGCAAACGCAATTTTGGAGACGCGGTGATTTTTCCCGTGGTTCTGATAGGTGGTGCTATCGTACATCCACGTTGATGGAGACTTCAACCCACAGAGGGTAACGGCTGCGCGAGTCCACGGAGGGCTCCACCCACGAAGGGTCCACGAAGAAGCAACCTTGTCTATTCCATCATGGCCTACGCCCACGGAGGGCTAGCCTTACTCGGGGTAGATCTTCACGAAGTAGGCGATCTCCTTGCCCTTACAAACTTCTTGGTTCAACTCCACATCTCGATGACGGAGGCTCCCAAGCGACACCTAACCAATCTAGGAGGCACCACCCTCCAAAAGGTAATAGATGTTGTAGATGATGATGAACTCCTTGCTCTTGTGCTTCAAATGATAATCTCCCCAACACTCAACTCTCCTCACTGATTTGGCTGTGGTGGAAGAAAGGATTGAGTGGAAAGCAACTTGGGAAGGCTAGAGATCAAGTTTCATATGGTGGGAGTGGAGCAACTTGATCTCAACACAAGGATAGGTAGTTCTCTTCTTAGAAATGTAAGGTAGGAGTGGTAGTTCTTTCTGATGGCTCTCTCCACGAATGAAGAGGGGGTGGAGGGGTATATATAGCCTCCACACAAAATCCAACCGTTACACACATATTTGAGCAATCTCGGTGGGACCGAAGTGGACAACTCGGTGAGACCGAAAGTTCAAATAATGTGAACGTTGGGGTTTTCGGTGGGACCGAAAATACCATCTCGGTTAGTCCGATTCGTGCAAAGACAAGAGCAAGCCAGTTTCGGTGGGACCGACTTCATCATCTCGGTGACACCGATTTGATGACAGAAGGTTACAGAAGCTTGGCAACTCATGTTTCGGTGAAACCGATTTCAGAATCGGAAAATCCGATTTTGCTAGGGTTTGGCATATGGCTGAGGTGGTTCATCTCGGTGTGACTGAATTTGGATAATCGGTGGGACCGAGATTACTTATGAGTGTATATTGTAGTGAAAGTTGCTGATAGTTTAAGGAGATATATCACTAAGCACTTGAGCAACCAGATCATCAACATAACCTCATCCCCTTTTAATAGTATTGGCTTTTCCTATGGACTCAATGTGATCTTGGATCACTAAACCAAAAATGGAGTCTTGAGCTTTTGCCAATGCTTGCCTTAGCATTTTGAGGGGTCCACTTCTTCAGTCCTTGCCATACCCATATCACTGAACTTCTCTGAAATGATTCTCAAGTAATTATTAGTTCAATGATATATATGTTGTTATTAATTGCCAAAACCACCCGGGGATTAGTTGCACTTTCATCTGGCAGTT
Source organism: Secale cereale (assembly GCA_902687465.1). NCBI lineage: Eukaryota > Viridiplantae > Streptophyta > Magnoliopsida > Poales > Poaceae > Secale > Secale cereale. The sequence continues at coordinate 20,612,149 of LR738711.1, forward strand.
CTCGTAATGGGAAAACCTGAAATACAAAAACAGCCGAAAACAAAAACTGGCACTGGGGTGCACTGAGTTAATAGGTTAGTACAAATATGATCAAAAGTGTATGGAAGTGTATAAATATCATAGCAATATCACCCAAAAGAGGCATGGAGCAAGCAGAAATTATAGATACATTTTGGACGTATCAGCGATCGAACTTCAGCTTCTCCTTTTGACTTTCGCATTGTGTCCTTGCATCGACAATGACCCGGCGGAGATCATCATTTGGTTCCTCTTGATATTCAGCAGCTTCACCCGTTGCAGCATCATTGGGCACATCGTCTGGTTCCTCTTGATCTTCACCAGCTCCCCCCATTGCAGCATCACCGTATTCAGGGGGCACATAGTTGTCATCGTACTCTTCTTCTTCGCCGTCTTCCATCATAACCCCTATTTCTCCGTGCCTCGTCCAAACATTATAGTGTGGCATGAAACCCTTGTAAAGCAGGTGGGAGTGAAGGATTTTCCGGTTAGAGTAAGACATCGTATTCCCACATTTAGTGCATGGACAACACATAAAACCATTCTGCTTGTTTGCCTCAGCCGCATTTAGAAACTCATGCACGCCCTTAATGTACTCGGAGGTGTGTCTGTCACCGTACATCCATTGCCAGTTCATCTGCGTGCATTATATATAATTAAGTGTGTCAAAAACCATTACAGAACATCATAAATAGATAATTAAGTGACCAAATTAATAGAAGTTCATCATCACATTAAAACCAAAGTACATACATATATAGTTCTCATCTAACAACATATAGCTCTCCATACACATCGAAACTATGTAAAACATTTCAATGCGAAAACAAATGCGATCATAATCGCAACCAAGGTAACAATTGATCCAACGACATAATGATACCAAGCCTCGGTATGAATGGCATATTTTCTAATCTTTCTAATCTTCAACCGCATTGCATCCATCTTGATCTTGTGATCATCGACGACATCCGCAACATGCAACTCCAATATCATCTTCTCGTCCTCAATTTTTTTTATTTTTTCCTTCAAGAATTTGTTTTCTTCTTCAACTAAATTTAACCTCTCGACAATAGGGTCCATCTTGATCTTGTGATCATCGATGACTTCCGCAACATGCAACTCCAATTCCATCTTCTCCTCCTCCATTTTTTCCAATTTTTTCTTTAAGGAAATGTTTTCCTCTTCAACTAAATTTAACCTCTCCACAAGAGGGTCGGTTGGAATTTCCGGTGCAACTACCTCCTAGACATATAAAACATCTATGCATGTCAGGTTGGTCGGCATAACTATCATAAACTCTAAAACAAATAGTTATAAATTAAAGATAATATACCACATCCGAATCGTAGACAGGACGAGGGCCCACGTGATACGTCCAAAACGTATCTATAATTTCTGCTTGCTCCATGCCTCTTTTGGGTGATATTGCTATGATATTTATACACTTCCATACACTTTTGATCATATTTGGACTAACCTATTAACTCAGTGCACCCCAGTGCCAGTTTCTGTTTTCGGCTGTTTTTGTATTTCAGGTTTTCACATTACAAGAACTGCCAGGAAAAATCCAGAAAAATTATATAAAAAATCAGCGTTCCAGAAACTACCGTGCGCCCGAAGGACAGCCGGGGGGGGGGGGGCACCAGGGCTCCAGGCGCCCTGGCGGCGCGCCCCCCTTGGGCCGTGCCGGGGGGGGGCGCCTAGGCCCCCCGAGGCTCCTCCGATGCCCCCCTTTGGCATATATTTAAAGCGTCTCCCGAAACCCTTGAGACAGGAACTCTTTTTCGCGATCTCATCTCTGTTCCGCTGCCGCCGCCGCTTCCAAGATCGGGAGCACCAGGAGAACTCTTCCCGGCACCCTGCCGGAGGGGAGGATCACCACCGGGAGCTTCTCCACCACCATGGACGCCTCCCGGATGAGTTGTGAGTAGTCTCCCTTGGACCATGGGTCCATGACCAGTAGCTATGTGATGTTCTCCTCCCGTTCTTGTGCTTCACTAATTAGTCCTCGTGAGCTGCCCTACATGATCGAGGCACATATGTAATCCTTATGCTGTTGCTATGATGAGTTTGCTGGGATCCGATGGATTATGAGATTATGTTCAGATTGTGTTTGAGTAATATATTTGATTCACCTCTTTTATATTTATGTTCGTAAGTAATTCTTGCATGTTCTCCGTTGTTATTTATTGCTTTGGCCAAGTAGTAGGTAGTGACTCCAAGAGGGAACGCTATGCTTGATTGTGGGTTCATGCCCCTCGATGACTAGTTTGAGTGACAGAAACATGAGTCTAGGGGATGTCCTGTTGCCACAAGGGGGAAAACGACGATGCTTGTCCCCGCGGGTGCAAGGATTGTTTACTTTACGCAAAGTTCTTTTAATGCAGTTGTCTGTTGCTTTGAGTTTACACTATGGGTGGGGCTCCCAACTTAATACCAGCGAGATGTTCTGGATAGATATCTCAAGGTGGATGATTAGTAGTAGATATTGATGGATTTCGGTCTACTTACTTTGGCGTACCGCCCATGCTTTGAACCTCTACCTTTCTTGCAATGTAGTCAGCATTGGTTTGCGCACATGGTCCTGTCAATTGCCCAGCTGTAATTCGTTTACCTCACATAGCTGTTTTATCGTCTTTTGGGAGAGAGACATCACTAGTGAACATCATGAGACTCCTGTCCATATTACCATCATTGATCACATCCGCTATTTACTTTTCCGCTATTTACTTACTATTGCAATTATACCTATCACTATTATCACTTGCGTTTGATCCTTTGTAAACTACAAGGCCGGAGGGATTGACAACCTCTCTGTACTCGTTGGGAGCAAAGTTATTTGTATCTGTGTGCAGGTCCACGTTAATTGCTAATATCTGGTGCCGTTAGCAGTTGACACGTTCTTGTTGAAACTGGGAGTCTCTGGGAAATCGATCCTTGGTATTACCAAGGGAAAACTTCTGCTACACTGCATCTCAAACCTTCCACTTGGGGTAACCAACGAGGGATGAGAAACCACCTAGCAAAGCAATTTCTGGCGCCGTTGCCGGGGACTCCACTCTTCAGGATAGGGGAGTTGCACGCTATCTTTTACCTTTGCTTTTAGTCTTGTTAGTTTACCTTTCAGTTTTGCTTTAGTATTTTTTATCAAAAACCACAAAAAATTATATATTAATTATTTGCTAGTAGTCCTTTCTGTTTAGTCAAGCATGTTAGGATTTGGTGCTTTGAGGGAATCAGAAGTTCTAGATTTCCATCAAAGGGATGGAGAAAATATGAAGAAGGCATGGGACAGAATTTCTGATGCACATAGGAGAATTATGCCTTGGATACCTATAAAAATTGTGCTTAGAAATTTTTACCATGGTCTTTTTAAATGGTGTAAACACTCTCTTGATATTATAGCCGAGGGAGATTTCCTAGAGTGTGATGAAGCTAGAGCTCTTGAAATTATACATGGTCTATCTAGTTACTTTGTTTATGATCACAACTTTGATACTGTCATAGATAGACTTGCTACTATTGAGAAGAGAATGGATGCTCTAGACTTGATGAAGGTAGAGAAACCCAAACCCAATAAGAAAGACATTTTGGAAATAGACAATGATTGGGAGCCTTTTGTTAGGATTAGCATCTCTAATCAAGACTTCCTTGCTTATTGTGATATTGGATCTATGGTTTCTACTATGCCAAAAATTGTTCATGATTCTTTAAAATTTAACATGGATAGATTACCATCTTATCATGAACACACTAATGGAGATATTTCTGAAATCCAGGGAAGGAAAAAAAATGTGCCAGTTAAATTCCTTAAAGGGATTGCAATGGTTGATTTCTTCATCATGGAGCCAAATCAAGGAAATATAGTGCTTGGAAGGGACTTCCTTCGAGCAGTTAAAGGCTTCATCGATATAGGTAAGGGACAAATCCACTTATGCGGGAAGGCAAAAGGTGTGTACCCCTTTCCTAGAAGGAACAATAATGAACTTGTTGAGGAACCATTTGAAGCAATTTATAGCTCCGATTATTACGATGGTTATTGATTCCTCTATATGCATTATGCCTAGCTTAAAGGCATAAAAGAAAGCGCTTTTTGGAGGCAGCCCACATGAATAAAAATTTTATTTTGCTTTTGTTGTGTCTTGATGTTGTTTACTACAGTAGCATCATCATTGTATCTTTGCTTTTCAATTTTGTGCCAAGTATAGCCTCTGATTGCAAGAAAGTTCAAAAGTTGTGAGGTGCTGCCCAGGAAACAGATTATGTCCTTGGATAGAAAAATTCGTATAAAATCACCAGATCATCTTTTCGTCTGAATTTTTTCGACAGCGTTCTCTATATAATTGTCTTTCGTGCGTCTGTTCTGAGTTTTTTGATTTGAGTCGCAGAAGTGCCCCGAACAAATCATTTACTACCTGCTGTTCTGTTTTTCACAGATTCTGTCATGTTTTGCCTTTCCTTCATTTTGCAAACCTAGAGCTTGCTTTTTCTTTGCAAAAACCTTTTGGCAATCTTGATAAACAGTAGACCTTCAAGAATATCTTTATTTCCAGCAAGGTATAATTATTTTATTATGGGTACTATCCTCGCTAATCAGATTATGATGAGTTATGTATGAAGGGAGTTTTCAAGTGTGCGAGGGAAGATGATAAAAAGATCCAGGAGTGTCAAACGCTCAAGCTTGGGGATGCCCCCGTGCACCCCCAAGAAATATTCAAGGAGACTCAAGCGTCTAAGCTTGGGGATGCCCCCGTGCATCCCATTCTCCATCAACATTATCAGTTCGTCTTTTGTTCCACTATATTTTAATCACTTCATGTGTTATGTGCTATGCTTGGAGCGTCTTGCTTTTAGTTTCCTTTTTAGTTTTTCATAACGAGTCGGAACTCAGCTTTCTTTATGTGGGAGAGAAACACGCTCCACTTCTACCTAGAACATAACATAGAATTTTCATGACTATCTTTGCTGTGTGTGTTCTTTGTCTTTTAATAGCTACTATCATGCTCAGCTCTTAGCTTTCATGCTTATCTTTTTAAAGAGCTTGTGTTTAGTTGGTTGCTTGAACTCTCTTTAATTATCATGCTTATCTTATTAAGAGAGTTTGCATCCGTTGCATTGGTTGATATGTCTATGATAAAGATGCTACGTGCATAATGGCGCTTAGTAGTTCAGGTTTTCTTATGGTTACTCTCAAATAGCTGGGGGATTCCCAATGTGTTATTGGAGTACCAACATGATTTGTTTGCCAATGATGTGGTATGGTTTAGTAATATCTTCCCTCAAGAATTTATTTTGATTGACTTGGCGTATGCTCACGCATATTTAAGACTGTAAAGAAAGTCTGTCAAGCCTTGATGATCTTTTATTTCTAAGTAGCGATATAACTTCCATGCCTAATTCAATGTTGCTTTGTCGCTCTGCATGATTATGACCGTCATTGCTCTCTTAGTTCGTCGCTCCCAGTCTTTTGCTAACCTCCACCTGTACTAAGCGGACTGACTGCTTGTGCATCCACATCCTTTTAAACCAGTTATGCCATATGAGTCCACCATACCTACCTATATGTGGTATTTCACCGCCACTCCAAGTAAATTTACATGTGCTACCTTTAAAACCTTCAGTTTTTGCAATACATAGCTCATGGGAAAGTAGCTTTAAAACTACTTTGGTAAAGAATATGTTGCTTATGTATCTTATTTCTTATAAGTTGCTTGCTGAGCGGTAACCATGTTTCCGGGGACGCCATCAACTGTCACACTTTTGTTGAATATCATGTGAGTTGCTATGCATGTTCGTCTTGTCTGAAGTAAGGGTGATTTGCCATGGGTTGAATGGTTTGAGTATGCATATTGTTAGAGAAGAACATTGGGCCGCCAACCAAAGCCATGTATCATGGTGGAAGTTTTAGCTTGGACATTAATCCTCAATCTCTTATGAGAATATGCTTAAGCATTAAAGAGGAGTCCATTATCTATTTTCTATGTTGTCCCGGTATGGATGTCCTCAAGTTGAGATCTATCAAAAACGAGAAATCAAATGTGATCTATCTCCTTGGACCTTTGTACAGGTGACATAGAGGTGCCCCTTTGTGACACTTGGTTGAAACATATGTAATGCAATGACAATCCATGGAAATCCGAGCTAATTAGGACAAGGTGCGAGCACTATTGGTATTTGATGCATGAGGCTTGCAACTTATAGGATGTCTTATGCATAACACATATGAAGTACTACTACCGTTGACAAAATTGTTTCTATGTTTTCAAAATAAAAAGCTCTAGCACATGAGTAATCCCTGCTTCCCTCTGCGAAGGGCCATTCTTTTACTTTAATGTTGAGTCTCCACCTTCTTTCTTCAAGCACCAACTATTGAGAGCATGATTGTCATTCTGAGTGTAATGTGCATTGTCCCAAAGTAGCATTGTCTTTTGCATGATTGTGATATCGCTTATTTTGAAATCATTGTATCTAGTCATCACTTAAACCTTGAAGGTGCCCCTGCATTTATGTTTTGCTTCACTAAAGGGGGCAAGCTAGATATCACTTTATCATATTTGCACATCATGTTCATTGCAAATCTATTAGATGTTTCAGTATCATATTGTAAAACTTTCAGTTCTTTGTGATTTTCTCATGAGGTAACTTAATTACTACAGATTCATTGTCTCAGTAAGCTTTTGTCATATGAATCTGAATAAGTCCTATATGGTTAATAGCATGTCACCACAGAAATTATTCTTGTTATCATTTTCCTACTCGAGGACGAGCAGGAATTAAGCTTGGGGATGTTGATACGTCCAAAACGTATCTATAATTTCTGCTTGCTCCATGCCTCTTTTGGGTGATATTGCTATGATATTTATACACTTCCATACACTTTTGATCATATTTGGACTAACCTATTAACTCAGTGCACCCCAGTGCCAATTTCTGTTTTCGGCTGTTTTTGTATTTCAGGTTTTCACATTACGAGAACTGCCAGGAAAAATCCAGAAAAATTATATAAAAAATCAGTGTTCCAGAAACTACCGTGCGCCCGAAGGACAGCCGGGGGGGGGGGGGCACCAGGGCTCCAGGCGCCCTGGCGGCGCGCCCCCCTGGGCCGCGCCGGGGGGGCGCCTGGGCCCCCCGAGGCTCCTCCGATGCCCCCTTTGGCATATATTTAAAGCGTCTCCCGAAACCCTCGAGACAGGAACTCTTTTTCGCGATCTCATCTCTGTTCCGCCGCCGCCGCCGCTTCCAAGATCGGGAGCACCAGGAGAACTCTTCCCGGCACCCTGCCGGAGGGGAGGATCACCACCGGGAGCTTCTCCACCACCATGGACGCCTCCCGGATGAGTTGTGAGTAGTCTCCCTTGGACCATGGGTCCATGACCAGTAGCTATGTGATGTTCTCCTCCCGTTCTTGTGCTTCACTAATTAGTCCTCGTGAGCTGCCCTACATGATCGAGGCACATATGTAATCCTTATGTTGTTGCTATGATGAGTTTGCTGGGATCCGATGGATTATGAGATTATGTTCAGATTGTGTTTGACTAATATATTTGATTCACCTCTTTTATATTTATGTTCGTAAGTAATTATTGCATGTTCTCCGTTGTTATTTATTGCTTTGGCCAAGTAGTAGGTAGTGACTCCAAGAGTGAACGTTATGCTTGATTGTGGGTTCATGCCCCTCGATGACTAGTTTGAGTGACAGAAACATGAGTCTAGGGGATGTGCTGTTGCCACAAGGGGGAAAACGATGGTGCTTGTGCCCGCGGGTGCAAGGATTGTTTACTTTACACAAAGTTCTTTTAATGCAGTTGTCTGTTGCTTTGAGTTTACACTATGGGTGGGGCTCGCAACTTAATACCAGCGAGATGTTCTGGATAGATATCTCAAGGTGGATGATTAGTAGTAGATATTGATGGATTTCGGTCTACTTACTTTGGCGTACCGCCCATGCTTTGAACCTCTACCTTTCTTGCAATGTAGTCAGCATTGGTTTGCGCACATGGTCCTGTCAATTGCCCAGCTGTAATTCGTTTACCTCACATAGCTGTTTTATCGTCTTTTGGGAGAGAGACATCACTAGTGAACATCATGAGACTCCGGTCCCTATTACCATCATTGATCACATCCGCTATTTACTTTTCCGCTATTTACTTACTATTGCAGTTATACCTATCACTATTATCACTTGCGTTTGATCCTTTGTAAACTACAAGGCCGGAGGGATTGACAACCTCTCTGTACTCGTTGGGAGCAAAGTTATTTGTATCTGTGTGCAGGTCCACGTTAATTGCTAATATCTGGCGCCGTTAGCAGTTGACACGTTCTTGTTGAAACTGGGAGTCTCTGGGAAATCTATCCTTGGTATTACCAAGGGAAAACTTCTGCTACACTGCATCTCAAACCTTCCACTTGGGGTAACCAACGAGGGGTGAGAAGCCACCTAGCACCACGTGGGCGGATATCAAAACCATCACACTATATAATAACAAGCAATAATAAACGTAAGAAAATTAGACAAATATCTATCTAAAGCAATAATAACAAGCAATAATAAAAGTAATAAGAAAAGCATGGACATAACAAGAGGCTCACCACGGTGGTGCCGGTGACGAGATCGGCGGGGGCGATCGACGGCGGCGAAGACGGGGACGGGACGTGACGGACCACTAAACCTAGACAAATCTCGGAGAAAATAGAGCTTCGAGAGTAGAAAAGCTTAACCAGTGTGGCTCGGGCATTCCATCGAACACGTTGTGTTCATAGGAGGTGAGCTAGAGCACCACTAACCCCTCTCCCCCTCGGCCAGAAAAAAAAACAGAGCAGTGTGCTCTGCTCTTGAGCGAGGGGGTATATATAGGCACCTCATTGGTCCTGGTTGGTGCTACAAACCGGGGCTAAAGGGGTGCCTTTGGTCCCGGTTCATGCCACCAACCGGGACCAATGGTGGTGGGCCAGGAGCAAGACCCATTGGTCCCGGTTCGTCGCACCAACCGGGACCAAAAGGTCCAGACGAACCGGGACCAATGGCCCACGTGGCCCGGCCGGCCCCCTGGGCTCACGAACCGGGTCCAGTGCCCCCATTGGACCCGGTTCTAGATTGAACCGGGGCTAATGGGCTGGACAGGCCTGGACCAAAGCCCTGTTTTCTACTAGTGACGTGATGATCGGTTGTGATAAGCTCTACGTTCACATACAACGGGTGCAAACCAGTTTTGCACACGCAGAATACTCGGGTTAAACTTGACGAGCCTAGCGTGTACAGACATGGCCTCAGAACACTGGAGACCGAAAGGTCGAGCGTGAATCATATAATAGATATGATCAACATAAGATGTTCACCATTGAAAACTACTCCATCTCACGTGATGATCGGACATGGTTTAGTTGATTTGGATCACGTGATCATTTAGATGACCAGAGGGATGTCTATCTAAGTGGGAGTTATTTAATATGATTAATTGAACTTTAATTTATCATGAACTTAGTCCTGGTAGTATTAGCATATCTATGTTGTAGATCCATAGCTCACGATGTATCTCCCCGTTTATTTTATATGTTCCTAGAGAAATATAAGTTGAAAGATGTTAGTAGCAATGATGCGAACTAGGTCCGTGATCTAAGGATCATCCTCATTGCTGCACAGAAGTATTATATCCTTGATGCACCGCTAGGTGACGAGCCTATTGCAGGAGCAGATGCAGACGTTATGAACCTTTGACAAGCTCGGTATGATGACTACTTGATAGTTTAGTGCGCCATGCTTTACGGCTTATAACCGTGACTTCAAAAACGTTTTGAACGCCACAGAGCATATGAGATGTTCCAAGAGTTGAAATTAGTATTTCATACTCATGCCCGTGTCGAGAGGTATAAGACCCCTGACAGTACTTTGCCTACAAGATGGATGAGAATAGCTCAACCAGTGAGCATGTGCTCAGATTGTCTGGGTACCACAATTGCTTGAATCAAGTGGGAGTTAATCTTCCAGATAAGATAGTAATTGACAAAGTTCTCCAGTCACTATCACCAAGTTAGTAGAACTTCGTGATGAACTATAATATGTAAGGGATGACGAAAGTAATTCCCGAGCTCTTCGCAATGCTGAAATCGACGAAGGTAGAAATCAAGAAAGAGCATCAAGTGTTGATGGTTAACAAGACCACTTGTTTCAAGTAAAAGGCAAAGGAATAGAAGGGGAACTTCAAGAAGAATGACAAGCAAGTTGTCACTCCCGTGAAGAAACCCAAAGCTAAACTCAAGCCTAAAACTAAGTGCTTCTACTGCAAAGGAAATGGTCACTGGAAGTGGAACTGCCCTAGATACTTGGCGGATAAGAAGGATGGCAAAGTGAACAAAGGTATATTTGATATACAGATTATTGATGTGTACTTTACTAGTGTTCATAAGCAACCCCTGGGTATTTGATACCGGTTCAGTTGCTAAAATTAGTAACTCGAAACGAGAGTTGCAGAATGAAGGGAGACTAGTTAAAGGTGAAGTGACGATGTGTGTTGGAAGTGGTTCCAAGATTGATATGATCATCATCGCACACTCCCCATGCTTTCGGGATTAGTGTAGAACCTAAATAAATATTATTTTGCATTTGCGTTGAGCATGAATATGATTTGATCATGTTTGTTGCAATACGGTTATTCATTTAAAGTCATAGAATAATTGTTATTCTGTTTACATGAATAAAACCTTCAATGGTCATACATCCAATGAAAATAGTTTGTTGGATCTCGATCGTAGTAATACATATATTCATAATATTGAAGCCAAAAGATGCAAAGTTGATAATGATAGTGCAAATCATTTGTGGCACTGCCGTTTAGGTCATATTGGTGTAAAGCGCATGAAGAAACTCCATGCTGATGAGCTTTTGGAATCACTTGATTATGAATCACTTGGTGCTTGCGAACCATGCCTCATGGGCAAGATGACGAAAACTCCGTTCTCCGGAACAATGGAGCGAGCAACTGATTTGTTGGAAATCATACATACTGATGTATGTGGACCGATGAGTGTTGAGGCTCGCGGCGGGTATCGTTATTTTCTGACCTTCACTGATGATTTGAGCAGATATGGGTATATCTACTTGATGAAGCACAAGTCTGAAACATTTGAAAAGTTCAAAGAATTTCAGAGTGAAGTAGAGAATCATCGTAACAAGAAAATTAAGTTTCTATGATATGATCGCGGAGGTGAATATTTGAGTTACGAGTTTGGTCTTCATTTTAAACAATGTGGAATAGTTGCACAACTCACGCCACCCGGAACACCATAGCGTAATGGTGTGTTCGAACGTCATAACCGTACTTTATTAGATATGGTGCAATCTATGATGTCTCTTACCGATTTACCACTATCGTTTTGGGTCATGCATCAGAGACAACTGCATTCACGTTAAATAAGGGCACCATCTAAATCCGTTGAGACGATGCCTTATGAACTGTGGTTTGGCAAGAAACCAAAGTTGTTGTTTCTTAAAGTTTGGGGCTGCGATGCTTATGTGAAAAAGCTTCAACCTGATAAGCTTGAACCCAAATCGGAGAAATGTGTCTTCATAGGATACCCAAAGGAGATTGTTGGGCACACCTTCTATCACAGATCCAAAGGCAAGATATTCGTTGCTAAAAATGGATACTTTCTAGAGAAGGAGTTTCTCTCGAAAGAAATGAGTGGGAGGAAAGTGGAACTTGATGAGGTAATTGTACCTTCTCCCGAATTGGAAAGTAGTACATCACAAAAACTAGTTCCAGTGATCCCTACATCAATTAGTGAGGAAGCTAATGATGGTGGTCATGAAACTTCGGATCAAGTTACAACTGAACTTCGTAGATCAACCAGAGTACGTTCCACGCCAGAGTGGTACGGCAACCTGCTACTTCTCGATCTTGCGTTGTATTCCCTCGAAGAGGAAAGGGAGATGCAGCATAGAAGCGTAAGTATTTCCTTCAGTTTTTGAGAACCAAGGTATCAATCCAATAGGAGACCACGCACGAGTCCCTCGCACCTGCACAAACAAATAAGAACTTCGCAGCTAACGCGATAAGGGGTTGACAATCCCTTTACGGTCACTTACAAAAGTGAGATCTGATAGAGATGGTAGTTTATATTTTTGGTATTTTTTGATTATAATAACAGAAAGTAAAAGCGGAAAAAGTAAAGTAGATGTAGATTGATATGTTGAGAATAGACCCGGGGGCCATAGTGTTCTCCAGTGGCTTCTCTCATGATAGAGATATTCTACGCCGGGTAACCAAATTACTGTCGAGAAATTGATAGAAAAGCGAATAATTAGGAGACTATCTAGGCATGATCATTGTATATATGCATCACGTCCGAGACAAGTAGACCGACTCCTGCCTGCATCTACTACTATTACTCCACACATCGACCGCTATCCAGCATGCATCTAGTGTATTGAGTTCATAAGAACAGAGTAACGCCTTAAGCAAGATGACATGATGTAGAAGGATAAACTCAAGAAATATGATATAAACCCCATCTTTTTATCCTTGATGGCAACAATACAATACATGTCTTGCTGCCCCTACTGTCACTGGGAAAGGACACTGCAAGATTGAACCCAAAGCCAAGCACTTCTCCCATTGCAAGAACTATAGATCTAGTAGGCCAAACCAAACCAATAATTCGAAGAGTTCAGAAAAGAACCAAATATTTCTCATAGATAATCTTGATCATAAACCCACAATTCATCAGATCTCGACAAACACACCACAAAAAGAGATTACATCAAATAGATCTCCTCGAAGACCGAGGAGAACTTTGTATTGAGATCCAAAGAGAGAGAAGAAGCCATCTAGATACTAGCTGTGGACCCAAAGGTCTGTGGTAAACTACTCACAACTCATCGTGAGGCGATGATGATGATGTAGAAGCACTCCTTGATGGATCCCCCCTTCGGCGAAGCTTTGGAACATGCCCCAAGATGGGATCTCACGGGAACAGAAGGTTACAGCGGTGGAACTAGGGTTTTCTCTTCTCCTCTGATGGTTTCGGGGTACGTAGGCTTATATAGGAGGAAGGAGGGCACCGGGGGCCTTACGCGGGACCCATGAGGCAGGGGGCGCACCCTAGGGGGGCGGGGGAGCCCCCCACCCTCGTGGGCACCACGTGGCCCCTACTCTGTGGTTCTCAAGTCTCCCGCGCGTGATTTTCTCCAAAAATATCTCTCTCCGAAGGTTTCATTCCGTTTGGACTCCGTTTGATATTCCTTTTCTGCAAAACCCTGAAACAGGCAAAAAACATCAATCTGGACTGGGCCTTTGGGTTAGTAGGTTAGTCCCAAAAATAATATAAAATTGTATGACAAAGCCCATTAAACATCCAAAACATCATAAATAATAGCATGGAACAATAAAAAATTATAGATACGTTGGAGACGTATCAAGCATCCCCAAGCTTAATTCCTGCTCGTCCTCGAGTAGGTAAATGATAAAAACGGAATTTTTTATGTGGAATTCTAACCAACATAGTTTTTCAATGTAATTCTCTTAATTGTGGCATGAATGTTCAGATCTGAAAGATTCAAGACAAAAGTCTATATTGACATAAGAAATAATAATACTTCAAGCATACTAACAAAGCAATCATGTCTTCTCAAAATACTATGGCTCAAGAAAGTTATCCCTACAAAATCATATAGTCTCGCTATGCTCCCTCTTCATCACACAAAATATTCATGTCATGCACAACCCCGATTTCAGCCAAGCACTTGTTTTCATACTCTATTCTTTTAAACCTTTCAACTTTCAGGCAATACATGAGCGTGAGCCATGGACATAGCACTGTGGGTGGAATAGAGAGGTGGTTGTGGAGAAGACAAATAGGAGGGAGATAGGCTCACATCGACTAGGCGTATCAACGGGCTATGGAGATGCCCATCAATATATATCAATGTGAGTGAGTAGGGATTGCCATGCAACGGATGCACTGGAGCTAAATATGTATGAAAGCTCAACAAAAGAAACTAGTGGGTGTGCATCCAACTTGCTTGCTCACGAAGACGTAGGGCATTTGAGGAAGCCCATCGTTGGAATATACAAGCCAAGTTCTATAATGAAAATTCCACTAGTATATGAAAGTGACTAAACATGAGACTCTCTATCATGAAGAACATGGTGCTACTTTGAAGCACAAGTGTGCAAAAAAAATAGTAGCAATTGTCCCTTTTTTCTTTTCTTTTTCTTTTTTTTCTTTTTTTCTTTTATTTTTATTTTTTTGGGCCTTTTTTTGCCTTTCTTTTTTTTCTTTTTTTTGTGTGGAGGGGCTTTATTTATTTAGCCTTTCCTCCCATGGGACAATGCTCTAATAATAATAATCGTCACACTTTCATTACAACTCGATATTACAACTCGATACTACAACAAAGAATGACCTATATGAATGCCTCAGGCGGTGTACCGGGATGTGCAATGAATCAAGAGTGACATGTATGAAAAATTATGCATGGTGGCCTTGCCACAAATACGATGTCAACTACATGATCATGCATGGCAATATGACAATATGATGCGTGTCATATGAACGGAACGGTGGAAAGTTGCATGGCAATATATCTCGGAATGGCTATGGAAATGCCATGATAGGTAGGTATGTGATACGTCCAAAACGTATCTATAATTTCTGCTTGCTCCATGCCACTTTTGGGTGATATTGCTATGATATTCATACACTTCCATACACTTTTGATCATATTTGGACTAACTTACTAATCCAGTGCACCCCAGTGCCAGTTTCTGTTTTCGCCTGTTTTTTGTATTTTAGGTTTTCACGTTACGAGAACTGCCAGGAAAAATCCAGAAAATATATAAAAAATCAGCGTTTCGGAAACTACCGGGCGTCCGAAGGACAGCCGGGGGGGCACCAGGGCTCCAGGCGCCCTGGCGGCGCCCCCCCTGGGCCGCGCCGGGGGGGCGTCTGGGCCCCCCGAAGCTCCCCCGATGCCCCCCTTTGGCATATATTTAAAGCGTCCTCCGAAACCCTCAGAACAGGGACTCTTTTCGCGATCCCATCTCTGTTCCGCCGCCGCCACCGCTTCCAAGATCGGGAGCACCAGGAGAACTCTTCCCGGCACCCTGCCGGAGGGGAGGATCACCACCGGGAGCTTCTCCACCACCATGGACGCCTCCCGAATGACTCGTTAGTAGTGTCCCTTGGACCATGAGTCCATGTCCAGTAGCTATGTGATGTTCTCCTCCCGTTCTTGTGCTTCACTAATTAGTCCTCGTGAGCTGCCCTACATGATCGAGGCACATATGTAATCCTTATGCTGTTGCTATGTTGAGTTTGCTGGGATCCGATGGATTATGAGATTATGTTCAGATTGATCTTGAGTAATATATTTGATTCACCTCTTTTATATTTATGTTCATAAGTAATTCTTGCATGTTCTCCGTTGTTATTTATTGCTTTGGCCAAGTAGTAGGTAGTGACTCCAAGAGGGAACGTTATGCTTGATTGTGGGTTCATGCCCCTCGATGACTAGCTTGAGTGACAGAAATATGAGTCTAGGGGATGTGCTGTTGCCACAAGGGGGAAAACAACGGTGCTTGTGCCCGCGGGTGCAAGGATTGTTTACTTTACACAAAGTTCTTTTAATGCAGTTGTCTGTTGCTTTGAGTTTACACTATGGGTGGGGCTCGCAACTTAATACCAGCGAGATGTCCTGGATAGATATCTCAAGGTGGATGATTAGTAGTAGATATTGATGGATTTCGGTCTACTTACTTTGGCGTACCGCCCATGCTTTGAACCTCAACCTTTCTTGCAATGTAGTCAGCATTGGTTTGCGTTCGTGGTCCTGTCAATTGCCCAGCTGTAATTTGTTTACCTCACATAGCTGTTTTATCGTCTTTTGGGAGAGAGACATCACTAGTGAACATCATGAGACTCCGGTCCATATTACCATCATTGATCACATCCGCTATTTACTTTTCGTTATTATTTACTATTGCAAACACTATCTATCACTACTATCATTTGCTTTTAATCCTTTGTGAACTACAAGGCCGGAGAGATTGACAACCTCTCTGTACTCGTTGGGAGCAAAGTTATTTGTATCTGTGTGCAGGTCCACGTTGATTGCTAATCCGCGCCGTTAGCAGTTGACACCTACTTGTTGAACCTAGGAGTCTCTGGGGTTTCGATCCTTGGCATCTTTGCTAAGGGAAAACACTTCCACAACACTGCATCTTTCACCTTCCAGTTGGGGTAACCAACGAGGGGTTAGAGGCCCATCAATATGGTGGCTGTTTTGAGGAATAATATGGTGGCTGTTTTGAGGAAGGATATATAGTGGGTGTATGGTACCGGCGAAAGTTGCGCGGTACAAGAGAGGCTAGCAATGGTGGAAGGGTGAGAGTGCGTATAATCCATGGACTCAACATTAGTCACAAGAACTCATATACTTATTGCAAAAATCTACGAGTCATCAAAACAAAGCAATCAATGGATGCTCCTAGGGGGGAGGTTGGTAGGAGTTAACCATCGCGCGCCCCCGGCCTCCACACAAAGGTTGACACTTTACAAATACCTCATGCTCTAACTTCGTCACATAGCGGTTCACCATACGTGCATGTGATGACCCACAACTGTAAGGGATCTATTACAGCATTTTCGATAAGTAAGAGTGTCGAACCCAACGAGGAGCAGAAGGTATTGATAAGCGATTCTGAGCAAGGAATAACTACAAGCACTGAAAGATAACTTTTTAGGGCTTTTCTTGATATAAGCAACAGGAAAGTAAAAGCGAGCAAAGTAAAAGGCACTAGAGAGTAACTAGTGGCCCAATCCTTTCTGAGCAAAGGAGAGGCCTAGCAACTGAACTTATAAAGGCTAAAATGTTCTTGAGGACACACGGGAGAGGTAGTCATGTGCTTTCGCCATATTCCGTATCGGTACTATGTGATGTGTTGATAAGTGTTGAGTGGGTGGATCTATGCTAATACACTCTCTAGACTAAGATGAGTGCACTCTTATGATTAAACACCTTGCAAGCATCCGCAAATACAAGATGGTATTTAAGGCAAAAGCCTAACCATAGCAATACGATCGATGATCCATTGTTCCCTTATGCAAAAGCGTACGAACTGGGGTTCAGGTTTCTGTCACTCCGGCAACCCACCGTAAGCATTCTTTGTACACAATGTATTCCCCTAGGTCCTTAATAAGGCGAAGTGTTGAGTGTTCGACTCACACAACACCACTAGTAAAATAACAACACAACTTAAGTATCAAGCAACGCATATTACTTCAACATCATATGACTACTAACAACAAGACTTTTCCCATGTCCTCAAGAACTCAAGTAACTACTCACAAGACATAAAAGAGATCATGATCAGTGGAGATAAATGGGTGATAAACAATCTGGAAATAATGATATTTCTCCAACAAAACTCAATAGCATTCACCACAAAGTAGTAATCAACACCGATAGAGTAGAGAGGATAGATAGTACGGATTACAACACAAGTTGCAACGGTGAGATGAGATTGGATGAAGATGGAGATGGTGCTGATGTTGGGGATGATGTTGATGATCATCTCGATGATGCCCGTGACGATGGTGATGACGATGGCGATGATCTCCCCTTCCGGGAGGTGATCTCCCCGGCGGAATCTGCCCGCCGGAGATGGCTTTTTCTTCTCTGTAGGTTTCCGCCACTGAGCGGCGGCGGAACTCCGTCAAAACTCTCCTCTTTAGGGTTTTTGGATGACGAGGAGTATATATGCCAAAGGGGGCCACCAGAAGCGGAGAGGGGGGCCCAGGCGCCCCCCCTAGGGCGGCCAGGGGTGGGGCCGCCTGGGGTGGCCGCCTGGGCTGCCCCTGGCTCCCCTCTGGTTGCTCTTTTGCGTGTCTTCGTGATCTTTCTGGAAAATACCCTCCGTCGATTTTCAGGTAATTTGGAGGTATTCTTCTTCAGCAACTCAGCGTCCACTTTTTACCGCTGAATCCTGCGTCTGCTGCTTCGGCACCGGAAAGTTGCAAACTGTGTAAAATAGGCCAAAACAACATAAGAACATCATCGTAATGTGAAATATATCAATGAATAAGGATGAATTACGATATAAAATAGTGATGCATTTTGGACGTATCAACACCCCCAAGCTTAGACCTCGCTTGTCCCCAAGCGAATACTGAGCTTGGTAAACCTGTCCACAAGTTTAGAGAGTGAAGTGTCGATAAATAGATTACGGACAAGAAGCATCACCGTCTCTTCACCAAACTCAAATATCCACAACAGCAATCTTCAACTTATAAGGCCCTTATAAAAGAGTGGTAACACTTATAATCGAGAGTAGGGCTAAGGAAACTCGTCAAATCATGGCAAACATGTCCTTTGGTCAAAGAACGACTAATAGCTTTTACTTTTGCTCTTTCTCTTTATGTTTTGATGAGATTAATTGAAGCTTTTGAAAGAACATCTTATTAGGCAAGAAGTGAAAGTGTTAACACAAAGGAAGATGTTTGCTTTAGCTGGGCTTGACAAACAACTTACTTATCAAATGATAATGTCAACAAGAATATGATATGACAAATCTTAATGCAACCTTATATGAATGAATCCTCGTCAACATCAAATGTCTGCTCTCTTTAGGAATAGAAGGAAGTAGGAATAACTGCCTCAACCTAAAACTAAGAGATAGGCCCTGCTCTAGGGAAGTAGGGAAAACTCATGCGCTATCCTTAAATCAAACAGAATGAAAACAAGTTTTGAGAGGTGCATGATTTGTCAATGAATGCTAATAGATAACTCAATTACTTCTCGAGCTGGACAAGTTTCGAGGAACGGCTCCCGCACGGGGACGATCACATCCCCTTAATCTCCTTTGTTTATCGCTGCCAAAGTTTTCTGATTTCTCATGAACAAAGCGTGAAGGAGGGTTTGTTTGTTGTATTATATTTTATGACTCGGGCGCACTCATGCTAGTTCCTTCTCGTATTAAGGGTTTGCAGATTAGACATGCAATCCCGGGGTAAAACTTGTCCAACTTAAAAAGATCATGAATTAACTATTATTTCCTCATGAGCTAAAACAGGGGCACAAAATAGAAGATTTTGAACATTTAAGGATAACACACAAATTCTATACTTTAGGAGGTGGTAGTGGAATACCACGAATAGGAAGGTATGGTGGACTCATATGGAAGGTATTGGTTTAAGGGTATGGATGCACAAGCAGAATTTCGCTTAGTACAGAGTTTAGGCTAGCAAAGGCTTTAAGAGAGCAGACAATTGATGATGACTAAGATGCAAAGCAATATAAAGCATAAACATTAAAATAAGCATAACACATCAAGTTGTCTTCCTTGTCAGCATAACACTTCAAGCATAATAGCATAAAGGTTTTGGCTATGTCGCTACTTTAAGAAAATCATGCTTGTTGTTATGACCAAAGCTATGTTTCCCAAGATTAAATAAAGTTTTCAAAGCCATACCAGATATAAGGTCAATACTCCCCATAAGAATCATCATATAAGGTCGATTGCGTGAAGAGAATACTGAGTGCAGCAAAGGAACCAATAGACTTCTCATTAATATTCCATCATAGACGACTCCACACTCACGGATACAATCTCTCCACAGAAGGAGTAATAGACCTCAATGCACACACCTTTTTCATATAATAACCTCCCTAGACATGATACGACTCTACTTGACTCTAAAAGACGAAAGATAAAGATAAAGATACCGGGCACTCCCCCAAGCTTGGAACAAGCCAAGGGAATGCCATTACCCAAGGAGATTTCACTCCTCACTCTTGTTGACGTTGATCACGTAGTCCTCGGCGAAGCGCTTCCATGGAAGGGGTTCTCCGGTCTCATATGAGAAGTTTGTCTCCTGAATCCTGCATGCAGCACCCATACCCATGTGCATAAACCTTAGTTCATACTCACAGTTCTGGTGATGTAGATCATAAATTTGCCCTTGGAGCTCCTCAATTCTTTCTTCAGATGCGGTGATGCTTTTCCACATCTCCTTCATCTCCTTCAGGAAGTAGGTCTTCAGCTCGTTTATGATGTCAAAGTTAGCTTCAACACCACGCTCGATCATCTCCTTGTACTTGAAGACTTCTTGCTCCACTTCTTCTAGCCTAGCCTGGATGCTCCCCTCCTTGACAGGTCCCTTCAGATCTTCTTGATGGAGGACACCGTCCTCCATCCGAACAACCTGAGGGTGCTTCTTCACCTCAGCCAGGTAAGGGTTGATGACGTTGACGACGAACTTGTCCTTGGGGGAACTTGGGGAAGCCATGGCACCTAGGTCCAGCCAAAAGATTTCCTGGCAGAAACAGATCAAAAAGAAAACACACAAAATCGTGAGATACGTTGCCGGAACAATCCGGGCAAATATATAGCAAAAATTTCTGCACAGAAAGGAAGGTAACAAGCTAAAGCGGGGTCGGAGGCGGACTCCTGGGTGCCCAGGCGGCCTCCCGGCGCGGCCAAGAGGTAGGCCGCGCCAGGGGGCGCCCGGGCCCCCTGGAGCTTGTCTCCGGCTCCACTTAGGCTTAGAATTTTCCTAATTTTGTAAAAACTCATAATATGGAACTTTTATGGCGGTTCGCGATGTTTCCTTATCGTAATACATACCTTTTCTTATTCTGCTTCTGCTGGTGTCTGAAACAGGGCTGCAACATGTTCTTCGTGAGTTGTTGTGTATATCATATTCTCATCAACATTGAGAGGGTCTCCTGCTATGTAATGCTTAAGTCTTTGCCCATTCACAACTTGAGGTTTGGTGCCTTCAAAATTGTTAATCTTGATTGCACCAGACCGATAGACTTCTTCAATATGAAATGGCCCTTCCCACCTGGAAAGTAGTTTGCCTGGAGAAAACCTGAAATGGGATCTAAACAACAAAACTTCATCACCAACATTAAATTCACGTTTCAGAATCCTCCTATCATGCCACTTCTTTACCTTTTCTTTGAACATTTTAGCGCTCTCGTAAGCTTCACTTCTCCACTCATCTAGAGAAGTCAAGTTCATGAGACGCTTCTCACCAGCTAACTTTGGGTCAGCATTGAGCTCTCTAACAGCCCAGAAAGCTTTGTGCTCTAATTCTAATGGCAAATGGCGAGCCTTGCCATAAACCATCTTACAGGGGGACATGCCCATGGGGTTTTTGTAAGCAGTTCTATACGCCCACAAAGCATCTCCTAACTTATTTGACCAGTCCTTTCTATTTCTGTTTACTGTCTTCTGCAAGATCAACTTGATCTCTCTATTGGTGAGCTCAACTTGCCCACTAGTCCGAGGATGGTACGGTGAAGCAATTCTATGATTGACATCGTACTTGGCTAAAGCTTTTCTAAAAGCTCCATGCGTGAAGTGTGATCCTCCATCAGTCATGAGATACCTAGGTACACCAAACCTAGGGAAAATCACATCTTTGAGCATTTTCAAAGATGTCTTGTGATCAGCACTTTCAGTGGGGATTGCTTCAACCCACTTGGTCACATAATCAACAGCTACTAAAATGTGAGTGTACTTGTGCGAAGAAGGAAAAGGACCCATAAAATCAAAACCCCAGCAATCAAAAGGTTCAATCACTAGTGAGTAATTCATAGGCATCTCATTCCTTCTACTAATGTTACCAACTCTCTGACATTTATCACAGGCTAAAACATAATTTCTAGCATCCTTAAAGAGAGTAGGCCAATAAAAACCTGATTGAAGAACCTTATGTGCGGTCCTCTCACCGGCATGATGTCCTCCATAGGGACTATCATGACATTGTCTGAGAATGTCTTTCTGCTCATGTTCCGGTATGCATCTTCTCACGATCCCGTCGGGACCTTCTTTGAAAAGATGTGGGTCATCCCAAAAGTAGTGCCTCAAATCATGAAAGAACTTCTTCCTTTGCTGAAATGTTAAACCTGGAGGCAAATACTTTGCAACGATAAAATTAGCATAATCTACAAACCAAGGATCGGAAAGAGATTGTACTTTTACAACGGCAAGTTGCTCATCTGGAAAACTGTCGTTGACTGGGATGGGATCATGCGGTATATCTTCCATCCTTGAAAGATTGTCCGCCACCGGATTGTCTTCTCCCTTCCTATCAACAATCTGTAAATCAAATTCTTGAAGAAGGAGCACCCATCTGATAAGCCTTGGCTTGGCATCCTTCTTTGTCATAAGGTACTTAATGGCAGCATGGTCAGTATGAATAATAACTTTGGAATCAACAATATACTGCCTAAACTTATCACAAGCAAACACTACATCTAAGAATTCTTTCTCAGTAGTAGCATAATTCTTTTGAGCACTATCAATGGTTTTACTAGCATAATGTATAACATTCAATTTCTTATCAACTCTTTGCCCTAAAACAGCTCCAACAGCAAAATCACTAGCATCACACATAATCTCAAAAGGTAAATTCCAGTCAGGTGGTTGTACTATAGGAGCGGTTATTAAAGCTCTCTTGAGAACTTCAAAAGCCTCCTTACAATCTTCATCAAATACAAAAGGAACGTCCTTTTGGAGAAGATTAGTGAGGGGTCTCGAAGTCTCAGAAAAGTCTTTAATAAATCTTCTATAGAAGCCAGCATGACCAAGAAAACTGCGAATACCTTTGATGTCCCTTGGATAGAGCATCCTCTCAATTGCTTCGATCTTGGCCTTGTCCACCTCAATTCCCCTTTCGCAAATCTTGTGACCAAGAACAATTCCTTCGTTAACCATGAAGTGGCACTTCTCCCAGTTGAGTACCAAATTTGTCTCCTCACATCTCTGCAAAACTTTATTAAGGTTGTGGAGACAATGGTCAAAGGAAGTTCCATAGACGGAGAAATCGTCCATGAAGACTTCCACAATCTCCTCACAAAAACCATGAAAGATAGCAGACATACACCTTTGAAAAGTAGCAGGGGCATTACATAAACCAAAAGGCATACGCCTGTAAGCATAAGTACCAAAGGGACAAGTAAAAGTGGTCTTCTCTTGATCAGCAGTGTTAACATGAATTTGAGAGAAGCCAGAATAACCATCGAGGTAACAAAAGTGGGTATTTTTGGATAACCTTTCAAGCATTTGGTCGATGAATGGCAACGGGTAGTGATCCTTCCTGGTTGCCTTGTTCAGCTTCCTGTAATCAATACACATTTTATATCCAATAATAATTCTCTGAGATATTAGTTCATTCTTATCATTAGGAACCACAGTTGTACCTCCTTTCTTAGGAACACAATGTACCGGGCTTACCTACTTACTATCTGCTATAGGGTAGATAATACCTGCGGCTAGAAGCTTGAGAATCTCAGTTCTTACACAATCCATCATCTTCGGGTTCAACCGTCGTTGATGATCAACAACTGGTTTAGCATCGGGCTCAAGGTTGATAGTATGTTGACAGATAGATGGACTAATCCCCTTAAGGTCATCAAGGGTATAGCCAATTGCACCTCGGTGTTTACGAAGTACTTCCAATAGTCGCTCTTCTTCATATCCTGAAAGGTTAGAGCTGATAATAACAGGATATACTTTCTTTTCATCTAAATAAGCATACTTGAGTGTATCGGGAAGGGGTTTAAGATCGAACACCGGGTCTTCTTTTGGTTTTGATAAAATTCCCAAAGGTTCAACCGGAAGGTTGTGCTTCAGGATAGCAAGTTGTCTCAAGAATATTTCATCTAGTTCATTTCTTTCCTGCATATGCAAATCATTCTCGTGGTCCTCCATATATTGCTGCAAAGGATCATTAGGGGGAATAGCAATAGAAGCAATACTTTCAATAATTTTATCATCACTAGGTAAATCGGTACCACGAGGCTGCTTAGAGAACTTAGAAAAATTAAATTCATATGGCTCACCATTGAATTCAACAGAAACTTTACCTTTCTTGCAATCTATTATAGCTCCACAAGTTCTGAGAAAAGGTCTACCAAAAATAATAGGACAAAAATTGTCCCTCTCTGAACCAAGTACTAGAAAGTCGGTAGGGTATTTTACCTTTCCACATAGGACTTCAACGTCTCTCACAATTCCGATAGGAGAGATAGTTGCTCTGTTTGCAAGATGAATGGTAACATCAACTCCCTCAAGTTCACAAGGTGAAATCTCACCGATGATCTCTTGATAAAGTGAATAGGGGATAGCACTAGCACTCGATCCCAAATCGCATAGCCCATAATAATTGTGATCTCCTATTTTAACAGATACTACTGGAGTACCTGAAATTGGGCCTTTATTCTTGGCTGTGACAAGGTTAGTGGAAACAGCACAAAAATTTACATTGGAATCCAAAACATCATTAGTAACAAGGTCTTTAACCAATGCAACTTGAGGATCGACCTTGATCTGGTCCTCGGGCTCATCAATTCTTCTCTCACTTTTATTTATTATGCCTGCCACAAGAGAGTGCTCCCTTATCCTTGCGGGAAAAGGAGGCTTTTCATATATAACTGCAGGCAAAATAGGGTCAGCAACATGAATATCAACAGGTAACTCTTTGAAAGGTTCATGATGCTGGTCTCTCTTCTTTTTAAAAGAATCAACTTGAGAGGCAAAATCCTTACAGAAATCAATCATTAGATGGGAATCAAGACCAATCTTAGAGCAAAAGGTATTGAAGTAATCAGTTTTCACATAGCTCTCAATATAATCATGCTCATAATTTATAGCGGGTTCAATACCTTTATCGATTTCCCAATCTTCGGTATTCCTCTGGATCCTTTCAATGAGATCCCACCTTTCTTCAACACTCTTCGTCTGAAATACCCCACTAGAGGAGGCATCCAGCATCTCCTTATCCTGACGAGAAAGCCTGGCATAAAAATTTGTAAGTATAATTTCCTTGGGGAGCTCATGAATAGGACATTTGAGCATTAGGGACTTCAATCTCCCCCAAGCTTGAGCAATGCTTTCTCCGTCACGAGACCTAAAGTTATAGATATAGTTCCTGTCTCGATGAATTTCATGAAGAGGATAAAACTTGGTATAAAAGAGAGACATAAGCTCTTGCCAATCAAGCAAGTGTGAGTTATCGAGAAGCTTATACCAATCTTAAGCTTTATCTATATGCGATATGGAGAACAATTTCCTCATGACAAACTCCATTGATACACCTGCAAGCTTAAATAATGAACATAGTTGTGACAGATATAGCAAGTGTTCTCCGGGATGTCTGTCTCCTGCATAACGATTAGCCAAAACATAATCGATAATACCAGCTGGTATTTTATAGGGCACAATTTCAGTAGGGGGAGGAGCAACCACCACAGGTGTGGGGCGTCTTCCCTCAAGCAACGATCCAATAGCAAGGTTGTCCATAAGGACAAAGAGCAACAACAGCAAAATAAAAACAGAAATATAAAAACTTCCTTACCAACTTCACTTACCAATAGCGCTACACTCCCCGGCAACGGCGCCAGAAAACGGTACTTGATGACCCACAACCGTAAGGGATCTATTGCAGCGTTTTCGATAAGTAAGAGTGTCGAACCCAGCGAGGAGCAGAAGGTATTGATAAGCGATTCTGAGCAAGGAATAACTGCAAGCACTGAAAGATAACTTTTTAGGGGTTTTCTTGATATAAGCAACAGGAAAGTAAAAGCGAGCAAAGTAAAAGGCACTGGAGAGTAACAAGTGGCCCAATCCTTTCTGAGCAAAGGAGAGGCCTAGCAACTGAACTTATAAAGGCTAAAATGTTCTTGAGGACACACGGGAGAGGTAGTCATGTGCTTTCGCCATATTCCGTATCGGTACTATGTGATGTGTTGATAAGTGTTGAGTGGGTGGATCTATGCTAGTACACTCTCTAGACTAAGATGAGTGCACTCTTATGATTAAACACCTTGAAAGCATCCACAAATACAAGATGGTATTTAAGGCAAAAGCCTAACCATAGCAATACGATCGATGATCCATTGTTCCCTTATGCAAAAGCGTACGAACTGGGGTTCAGGTTTCTGTCACTCCGGCAACCCACCGTAAGCATTCTTTGTACACAATGTATTCCCCTAGGTCCTTAATAAGGCGAAGTGTTGAGTGTTCGACTCACACAACACCACTAGTAAAATAACAACACAACTTAAGTATCAAGCAACGCATATTACTTCAACATCATATGACTACTAACAACAAGACTTTTCCCATGTCCTCAAGAACTCAAGTAACTACTCACAAGACATAAAAGAGATCATGATCAGTGGAGATAAATGGGTGATAAACAATCTGGACATAATGATATTTCTCCAACAAAACTCAATAGCATTCACCACAAAGTAGTAATCAACACCGATAGAGTAGAGAGGATAGATAGTACGGATTACAACACAAGTTGCAACGGTGAGATGAGATTGGATGAAGATGGAGATGGTGCTGATGTTGGGGATGATGTTGATGATGATCTCGATGATGCCCGTGACGATGGTGATGACGATGGCGATGATCTCCCCTTCCGGGAGGTGATCTCCCCGGCGGAATCTGCCCGCCGGAGATGGCTTTTTCTTCTCTGTAGGTTTCCGCCACGGAGCGGCAGCGGAACTCCGTCAAAACTCTCCTCTTTAGGGTTTTTGGATGACGAGGAGTATATATGCCAAAGGGGGCCACCAGAAGCGGAGAGGGAGGCCCAGGCGCCCCCCTAGGGCGGCCAGGGGTGGGGCCGCCTGGGGTGGCCGCCTGGGCTGCCCCTGGCTCCCCTCTGGTTGCTCTTTTGCGTGTCTTCGTGATCTTTCTGGAAAATACCCTCCGTCGATTTTCAGGTAATTTGGAGGTATTCTTCTTCAGCAACTCAGCGTCCACTTTTTACCGTTGAATCCTGCGTCTGCTGCTTCGGCACCGGAAAGTTGCAAACTGTGTAAAATAGGCCAAAACAACATAAGAACATCATCGTAATGTGAAATATATCAATGAATAAGGATGAATTACGATATAAAATAGTGATGCATTTTGGACGTATCAGCATGCTACGGGAATCACTAACCTTAACACGAGTATTTCTAGATTTCATAATAACTCCACTAGCATGACTCTAATATCACTATCCTCATATCTCAAAACATTTATCAAGCATCCAACTTCTCATCATATTCAATGCACTTAGTGTGAAAGTTTTTACTACATTGATATTGGATGTCTATCATGTGAAGACTAGTTTTATAGCCTAAACACATTACATGCTGTTTTAATAGACTCTCAAATGGATATAAGTGAAGCATGAGAGTTCAACAATTTCTTCAAAATATTATCACCACCGTGCTCTAAAAGATATAAGTGAAGCACTAGAGCAAAAGCTATTCAACTCAAAAGATATAAGTGAAGCACATAGAGTGTTCTATCAATTCCTAGGCCATATTTAACTCTCTCAAATAGGTGTGTCCAACAAGGATAATTGTGGCAAACTAACAAGAAAAGACTCAAATTATACAAGACGCTCCAAGCAAAACACATATCATGTGGTGAATAAAAATATAGCTCCAAGTATAGTTATCGATGGATGAAGACGAAAGAGGGGATGCCTTCCCGGGGCATCCCCAAGCTTAGGCTTTTGATTGTACTAGAATTTTACTTGGGGTTCCTTGGGCATCCCCAAGCTTAGGCCCTTGTTACTCTTTGTTCCATAGTCCATCAAAGCAATACTCAAAACTTGAAAACTTCACAACACAAAACTTAGACAAAAATCGCGTGGGCTCCGTTAGTATAAGAAAGCAAACCACTACTCAAAGGTACTGCAATGAATTCATTCTTTGTTTATATTGGTGTTAAACCTACTGTATTCCAACTTCTCTATGGTTCATACTTCCCAATATTACTCATAGATGCATTGAAATAAGCAAACAACACACGAAAAACAGAATCTGTCAAAAAACAGAACAGTCTGTAGTAATCTGCAGGTTTTGCATATTTCTGTATCTCCAAAAAAAATCAAACTAAATAGGTAAACGTGATGAATTTTTCTATTAATCATCTGCAAAAAGAATCAACTAAATAGCACGCTCCAGTAAAATCTGATGACCATTCTAGCGAGCGCTAACGATTCTGTTTTTCACAGCAAGATCACATAAACTTCACACAAGTCTTCCCAAAGGTTCTACTTGGCACAAACACTAAACAAAACACAAAACCACATCTAAACAGAAGCTAGATGCAATATTTATTCCCTAATAGCAGCAAGAACAAAAAATAAAAAAAATGGGTTGCCTCCCAACAAGCGCTATCGTTTTACGCCCCTAGCTAGGCACGATACATGGATATATCTAGGGGATGCCATAATGATAAGATATGTCGCGAAAGCTCATCTCATATTCCCTACGTTCAGCAGCAAGCTTCCTTTGTTGCAAGCAAAAGTAATCAAAAGGGCTAAATTTAATGGGACAAAAGTCCCCTACATCAATCTCAGGAGGAATAGGTTCCTCTTTTGGCCCTTTGTAGTGGACAACCAATTCATCATTGTAGGCATTCTTTTGGCAAAAGGTCATAAGCCTTCGCTCAAGGGAGAAGCCTAACCCATTGTTTTGAACAGCAAAATAATCGTTCATCTCAGAAATTCTATCAATCAAGACATCGGTAGGATTTTTTTAAGGTTTTCATTAAAAGCAACATGATCAGGAGATCGCAACCGCATTATGTCTTCTTGATTGAACAAGATAGCCTCTATGGGAGGTCGACCGGCATCTACTCCGTAATGAGCAAATATTTCTTTGGCCTCTTTCATGGTAAATCTAAATTCATGAGCCAGAAAGATAGTAGATGCACGCTTAACAGAAGAATGCTCAATATTGGAAAACTCCAAAAAGATTCTCTGAATACAGGGATGCATATGGATAAATTGCCTTTCAATCTCTACTATAAGCATAGCTACAACATCCGCAAGGCTACTAGTTCTGTGAAGAAT
Source organism: Secale cereale (assembly GCA_902687465.1). Taxonomy (NCBI): domain Eukaryota; kingdom Viridiplantae; phylum Streptophyta; class Magnoliopsida; order Poales; family Poaceae; genus Secale; species Secale cereale. The sequence continues at coordinate 20,641,042 of LR738711.1, forward strand.
AGAGCCACCCATAGTGGGCAAAGCACCGACACATGTAAAGAAGTCTTGAAGAACTCCTTTTCCAATGATATTACCACTACCAACCCGGAACTTCTTAATATGTAAAGTGGTAGCTTCATCCGGCGGGTCAACATAGATGTTGCCCTCGACATTACTACCCTTCTCGATAAAATCGTCCCCCATCTCAGACATGAGGGCAAGCAAGCAAGCAACACACAAGCAAACAAGAAGCAAGCGAACGATAAACACACGGCAGAAGAAGGGCAAATAAAACAGCAAGGGTGAAGTGGGGGAGAGGAAAACGAGAGGAAAAAAACATCCTTGTTCATGATAATTGTCTATTGTTCATGCTTTAATTGTATTATACCGAAACAGTAATGCATGTGTGAATTCATAGACCACAACATGTCCCTAGTGAGCCTCTAGTTGACTAGCTCGTTGACCAATAGATGGTTATGGTTTCCTGACCATGGACATTGGATGTCATTGATAACGGGATCACATCATTAGTAGAATGATGTGATGGACAAGACCCAATCCTAAGCCTAGCGCAAGATCGTGTAGTTCATATGCTAAAGCTTTTCCAATGTCAAGTATCCTTTCCTTAGACCATGAGGTTGTGCAACTCCCGGATACCGTAGCAATGCTTTGGGTGTGCCAAACGTCACAACGTAACTGGGTGGCTATAAAGGTACACTACGGGTATCTCCGAAAGCATCTGTTGGGTTGGCACGAACAGAGACTGGTATTTGTCACTCCGTATGACGGAGAGGTATCTCTGGGCCCACTCGGTAATACATCATCGTAATGAGCTCAATGTGACTAAGGGGTTAGTCACGGGATGATGTGTTACGGAACGAGTAAAGAGACTTGCCGTAACGAGATTGAACAAGGTATCGGTATACCGACGATCGAATCTCGGGCAAGTACTATACCGCTAGACAAAGGGAATCGTATACGGGATTGATTGAATCCTTGACATCGTGGTTCATCCGATGAGATCATCGTGGAACATGTGGGAGCCAACATGGGTATCCAGATCCCGCTGTTGGTTATTGGCCAGAGAGCTGTCTCGGTCATGTCTGCATGGTTCCTGAACCCGTAGGGTCTACACACTTAAGGTTCGATGACGCTAGGGTGATAGGGAATGTAGTACGTGGTTACCAAATGTTGTTCGGAGTCCCGGATGAGATCCTGGATGTCACGAGGAGTTCCAGAATGGTCTGGAGGCAAAGATTTATATATGGGAAGTCCCGTTTTGGTCACCGGGATGATTTCGGGGGTCACCGGTATTGTACCGGGGCCACCGGAAGGTGTCCGGGGGTCCACCGGGTGGGGCCACCTGCTCGGTGGGCCAAGTGGACCAAGTGAAGGGGGGAACCATCCCCTGGTGGGCTGGTACACCCCCAAGGGCCCAAGGCGCCTAGGGTTTGGGGGAACCCTAAAGGGGGGACGCCCCCCTTGCCTTGGGGGGCAAGGCACCCCCCTCTGGCCGCCGCCCCCTTCTTAGATCTCATCTGAGGGGGCCGGACCCCCTCTCCCATGCCCCTATATATATGTGGGGGGAGGGAGGGTAGCCGCACCAAAGTCCTGGCGCAGCCCTCCCCCTCTCCCTACTACTCCTCCTCTCCCGCGGTGCTTGGCGGAGCCCTGCAGGATTGCCACGCTCCTCCATCACCACCACGCCGTCGTGCTGCTGCTGGATGGAGTCTTCCCCAACCTCTCCCTCTCTCCCTGCTGGATCAAGGCGCGGGAGAAGTCACCGGGCTGCACGTGTGTTGAACGCGGAGGCACCGTTGTTCGGTGCTTAGATTGGATTCGGCCGCGATCTGAATCGCTTCGTGTACGACTCCACCGACTGCGTTCTTGTAACGTTTCCGCATCGCGATCTTCAAAGGTATGAAGATGCACTCCCCTCTCGTTGCTAGTAGACTCCATAGATAGATCTTGGTGATGCGTAGGAAATTATTTTATTTTAACAACGATCCCCAACAGTGGCATCATGAGCTAGGTCTATGCGTAGTTACTATGCACGAGTAGAACACAAGATTGTTGTGGGCGTAGATCATGTCCGTTTACTTGCCGCTACTAGTCTTATCTTGATTCGGCGGCATCGTGGGATGAAGCGGCCCAGACCGACCTTACACGTACATGATGTCTACACACGCTTCTATTCTTGTAGACAGTGCGTCGGTGTACTAAAGTAGGGGTACCTTAGTATCCCGACTTGTGCACGGGCAGTAGCAGCGTCCCGTGGTCAGGCTCACCACGTGCCCGCCAAGGCCTGCTCTAGTTCCTTTGGAACCATTCAAGAACAAAGTATACAAGTCAGAAGAACAAGGCCCCGGCAAGAGGAGCTTGCCGGGAAGGCTGCTCCAAGCTCAAGACCACCCTATTTCCACGAGACCCTGGCAAGAGGAGCTTGCCAGGGAGACCAAAGAACAGCATCTCAGAAGACATATCGTGGCGCATCACGCGCCCCGGCAGGACCCGGAGAGCGACAAGCTTACGGACCCGGCAAGATAGCAACCCCGGCAAGGTGCTTGCCGAGGGAAACTTTCACTGTGTGCCCGCGCTCCAGCTCATCTGTCCACGCGTCGCCCTGGGGCCCTTCCAGGGGCACGTGGCAGATGGCTGTGCAGCCTGGGGTACACGGTGGCGAGCCACGGTGACGAGGCCACCATCGTGGCGAACGGAGACGCCCGGGCGGACGCTTTTGGGGTGACGGTGACGGGCATTCAATGCCCTTGTCCCCCACCGTCAGGGTTAGGTATAGACCACTGTGCATACACTGTTCCAACTACCACCAATTTTACGCTTTTACCCTCATCTACGTTGACACCTGTCGGTGACCCCTTTGAACTATAAAAGGAGGCCCATGCACAACGTAGAGGAGGTTCCGAAACTTGGTCACTCTCACGCTCGGTATAGCCAGTACTGTAGATCTTCTTGCTCCCGAGCCAAGAACTCAATACAACCAAAGCAGGAGTAGGGTTTTACGCATCCTTGCGGCCCGAACCTGGGTAAACTGCTCGCGTGTGCCCCTCGATCTGCTCTTTGTGCTCCCTCTGCTCCCTTGCCGTACCGAAAAGGGACTCCGGTCCCATAGGTGTTCGTGGGCGATCAGTTTCCCCGACATCTTTGGCGCGCCAGGTAGGGGGCGTCGAGGTTGTGCGAACCTGATCCGGCGCCCACGCGGGCGCCATCTTCAGCAACTTTTCCAGCTTCATCAACCTCATCAACTACACCGACATGCCACCGAAGAAGAAGGCTTCGGAGGTCGTAGGCCCATCTGCGTCGATCCCACCACCACCAGAACCAACGGTTGGTGGGGTAGACGCTGGCGGAAGGGTGGACGCCGGCGAGGACACTCACGGCGCCGCCAAGTCCAAGGACAAGACGGACGACCGGGCGAACTCCAAAGCCTCGGCGTCCGTGCATGCACCCCGTCCCTCTCAGGAGGTGCCGGGCCAGCAGCGATGTGGTACCCACGGTACCATCCGCCTGCTGGGACAAGGCCAAGCTGGCGGGTCGCGGGGCGCTCAAGGCTAGCGTGCTGGCACGAGCAAAGCGCGGTCGCCGGGGCGAGAACCTGCTCCTTCTAACGTTGTTAGAAGTCCGAGCATATCTCGCTCCTCGCACCGCTCGCCACCGCTCCCCTCCACTCCAGCTGAAGCTCTCGCTAGAGCTCAGCTGCTCCTCGACTTCCCTCCAGCGGCAGACAAGGCCGAAGACTGGAGGGCCACCATCCAAAGCCTCATCGCCTTCGTCAACAATGACACGCCGCAGCAGCCGGCAACATCACGGCCGCGGCAAGTCAGCCAAGCGAAGGCCGACGGAGACAAGACCGCCAGGGGTGCGACCACCGTGCACTCCCCGCCGCAGAAGCAAAAATCACCGGCTCGCCGGATCAACGTCGACGACGACTCCACGGCGTCGTCGGATACATGGGCTCGCCGCGATCAGCGCCAAGTCCTCGACGACATGCGACAAGAGGACGCTCGAACTCGCATCGAGCGTCGAAGAGAAGCGTGAAGACAGTCCGATCAACGCGCTGGGACTGCTGTCGACATGCACGCACCCGGAGAACCAGGCGACTTGCCGTACGCGGCAGGCTGCCCTGCGTTCACCCGAGAGTTGCGGCAAGTCCAGTGGCCCAGCCTGAAGAACTTTAAGCCCGACGTACCCGAGAAGTACGACGGCAAGACCCATCCTTCGGAGTTCCTTAGCATCTACACCATTGCGGTGCAGGCTGCCGGAGGACGCGACGAGAAGATTCTAGCAAACTACTTCCCGCTCGTGCTTAAGCCAAACGTCCGATCTTGGCTTATGCACTTGCCGGAGAACTCCATCTCTTGTTGGGCAGACCTGTGCCACCAGTTTGTCGGCGCCATCACGGGCGGCCACAAGCCCCATGGCCAGGAGAGCGATCTCCACATTCTTGCCCAGAAGGAGGGAGAGTCCCTGCGAAAGTACATACAGAGGTTCAGCCGCGTCCAGCACAACATCCCGGATGTCCACCCTGCCGCGGTTATCAGCGCGTTCCACCAGAACGTGCGTAACCGCCGGATGAGGGAGGAGATGGCGATGACCAAGATTCGGGACGTCAGCGAGCTTTACGCTCTGGCTGACAAGTGTGCGCGCGCTGAAGAAGGGAGGAGGCTCCCCGGAGAGGATACTGGAGCAGGGGGAACGGACAGTGAGGATGCCGCCCCGGCAAGGAAAAGCCGGCGGCGGAACAATAAGAAGAAGAAGAACAAGGAAGTACTGGCTGTGGAGAAGTCCGCAAGGAGGCCGGCGACAAGAAAACTCAGACTGGTGGCTCCGGCAAGGAGCCTGCCACTGTAGCAGCCGACGACAAGCAGGACGGCTCCGACAAGCAGTACTGCAAGATCCACCGCACCAAGGGCCACGATCTCCAGAACTGCAAGAGGGTAGAGTACCTCGTAGAACAGCAGAAGGCTGAATACGAGCATCGCGATAAGGAGAAGGCCCAAGGAGGCGGAGGAGAGCCCAGCAAGAAGCGGCCATTCAATGGCCGGGGAGGACGCCGCGGCAAGGCCAAGCAGCGGCAAGGAGATAGACCTCCCCGCGGCCGCGACAAGGACGAAGACGAAGACGACGACGAGGACTTGGATGACGGAGACAACAGCGAGCAGGAGTTCCAGAAGGCCACAAAGGTTCTGTGCGTCGACGGAGGAGCCTCTCTGCATACTTCCCACCGACAACTCAAGCAATGGGTGCGGGAAGTGAATGCAGCGGAGCCACCCGTCGAGTCGCGCAAACTTTTGAAGTGGTCCAGCACGCCCATCATCTTCGAGCTTGAGGACCACCCTGACCGCACAACTGCGGTCGGGTGCTTGCCGATGTTGGTATCGCCAACCATCCGCAACCTCAAGGTCACCAAGATGTTGGTTGACGGCGGGGCCGGCCTGAACTTGATCTCCTCTGCTGTAATCCGGAAGCTACAGATCCCCGACAGCGAGCTCGAGTAAACCGGAACTTTCCAAGGAATCAACCCGGGGAGGAGCAAGCCGAAGGGGAAGATCACACTACCAGTGACCTTTGGCGGAGAGCTAAACTTCAGGACTGAGAGGATCACCTTCGACGTTGCCGATATCCCATTACCATACAATGGGATACTTGGCCGTCCGGCGCTCACCAAGTTCATGGCAGACTCTCACTATGCATATAACATGCTCAAGATGCCAGGGCCAATAAGCGTCATCTCTGTCCCCGGCGACAAGAAGGATGCGCTTATCTGCGCCGACAAGATCTACCGGGACGCAGCAGCCGCGGCAGACAGCAAGACACTTGCCGTTGAAACTCCCGGGGGGAAGACCAAGACCAAGTCCGGCAAGAGCTCTGGGGCCCACTCCGGCAAACGCACCTCTTCGGAGTGCTGCGCTGCCGTCGAGGACGCACCATCGAGCTCCACCGGCAAGTGCAAGAAAGGAATGGCAGCTCCACCTGCAACCAAGAAGGTGTCCGCCTAGGAGGACGGCACTGGTGGTACCTTCACCATCAGCGCTACGCTCGACCCCAAATAGGAAAGTGCGCTCGTTGCCTTCTTGCGGGCGAATGTCGACGTGTTCGCGTGGCAACCGTCTGACATCCCTGGCGTTCCCAGGAAGGTAATTGAGCACAAGCTTGCTGTTTGTCCTCATGCGCGGCCCGTCAAGCAGAAGGTCAGGAAGCAAGCGGTGGAGCGCCAAGAGTTTATAGCTGAAGAGATCAAGAAGTTGGAAGCAGCAGGCCTTTTTAGAGGTGTACTTCATCCCACGTGGCTGGCCAATCCAGTTGTCGTGCGAAAGGCTAATGGGAAGTGGAGACTTTGTATAGACTTCACTGATGTGAATAAAGCTTGTCCCAAGGATCCATTTCCCTTGCCGCGCATTGACCAGATCGTCGACTCCACGGCTGGATGCGAGTTGCTTTCAATTCTTGATGCATACTCTGGGTACCACCAGATATTCATGGCCGAAGAAGATGAAGAGAAGACCGCATTCATTACTCCATGTGGCACCTATTGCTTCATACGCATGCCCTTTGGACTGAAGAATGCGGGCTCAACGTTTGCAAGGGTAGTCCACACTGCTTTTGAGCCACAGATCCACAGGAATGTAGAAGCTTACATGGATGATATAGTGGTCAAGAGCAAGAGCAAGGATACCCTGATCCAAGACCTAGAAGAAACCTTTGTGAACCTGCGCAAGATACAACTCAAGCTGAACCCCGAGAAGTGCGTCTTCGGAGTCCCCTCCGGCAAGCTTCTCGGGTTCTTTGTGTCCCAGAGGGGGATTGAAGCCAATCCCGACAAGATCAAGGCCATCGAGCAGATCGAAGCACCGAAGCGCGTCAAGGATGTACGGAGGCTTGCTGGTTGCGTGGCCGCCCTCAGCAGGTTCATTTCAAAGTCTGCAGAACGCGCCCTGCCTTTCTTCAAAATCTTGAAAAAGGCAAGTCCTATGAAATGGACTCCGGAAGCGGAGGCAGCGCTGCAGGACTTGAAAGGATACCTGTCCTCCACTCCCATACTTGTCGCACCTAGGCCGCGAGAGAAGTTGCTGCTGTACTTAGCAGCAACCAATCAAGTGGTTAGTGCTGCGTTGGTAGCAGAGAGGGAAGCAGATGAGGAGCCCACGGCCCCGGCAAGCACATCCAGCGACAAGCAGGGGGCTTCCCCGACAAGCTCTGGCCCCGACAAGGACGAGTCTGCGCAGACGCGAGAAGAAGTGCGAAAGAAGATGGTGCAGCGCCCAGTCTATTTTGTTAGTTCCCTCCTGCAGGGGGCTAGGTCAAGATACTCTGGAGTGCAGAAGCTGCTTTTCGGCCTCCTCATGGCCTCAAGAAAGCTGCGCCACTACTTCCAAGCACATGAGATAACAGTGGTCACTCGCTTTCCGTTGAAGAGGATATTGCAAAACCCAGAAGCGACAGGAAGGATTGTCGAGTGGGCACTCGAGCTGTCAAGCTTTGGTCTTAAGTTTGAAAGCACTTCAACTATCCAGAGCAGAGCATTGGCAGAGTTCATAGCAGAATGGACACCAACGCCAGATGAAGAAGTTCCAGAGACAAGCATCCCCGTCCAAGAAGCAAGCAAAGAATGGATAATGTATTTTGATGGTGCCTTCTCGCTGCAAGGCGCCGGTGCTGGCGTGCTCCTTGTCGCACCCACCGGGGAGCACCTCAAGTACGTTGTTCAAATGCACTTTCCCAAGGAACAAGCAACAAACAATACTGCAGAGTATGAAGGCTTGCTTGCCGGCCTCAGGATTGCGGCTGAACTTGGGATCAAGAAGCTGATTGTGCGGGGAGATTCGCAGTTGGTTGTCCGACAGGTGAACAAGAGCTACCAGAGCCCTTTGATGGAAGCTTCTGTTGACGAAGTGAGAAAGCTTGAGGAACACTTTGAGGGCCTGCAGATGGAGCACGTTCCAAGAGCTCAAAATGATATCGCAGATGGCTTATCAAAGTATGCTGCAACGAAGTTACCTGTGGAACCAGGGATCTTTGTACTCAAGCTGACTCAACCATCCGTTACACCATCAATCGGGCAGAGCAAGAAGAGAAAGTTGGTCTCTGGCGACTACTTGCCGGCGGATCTTCCTGAAGCCGCCTCCAAGGTCCCCAAGATCAACGACCAAATTGCTGAGGAACAGTCTGCTCCTGCGGACCCTAGGGTTCGTACAGTTGAAGCAGGCGTTCCCGACAAGTCTTGCCCCGGCAGGCTTGCCGGGGAACGCTCAGCTCCGGCAGAGCCGCGGGTCCATGCCATGGAAGCTGACGTTCCCGCAGCAGCACTGATGCCTCTAGTCCTTGTTGTTGAGCCTCAAGCTCCAGCATGGGCGCAGCAAATTGTCCGTTTTCTTCAAACTGGAGAACTTCCCGAAGAACCAGAAGAGATAGAAAGGGTCACCAGGCAGTCAAGTATGTACCAGTTCGTCGGCAATGAACTGTACAGAAGAAGACTCAATGGTGTCAGATTGAAGTGCATTTCCCGGGAAGATGGACAGAAGCTGTTGGCAGAGATACACGGAGGCATATGTGGCCACCACATTGGCGCAACAGCACTTGCCGGGAAGGCGTTCCGGCAAGGTTTCTTTTGGCCAGAAGCCCTCCAAGATGCAACTGCACAAGTAACCAAGTGTGAAGCATGCCAGTTCCATGCCAAACAGATACATCAGCCAGCTCAAGCTCTCCAGACGATCCCTTTGTCCTGGCCCTTTTCGGTCTGGGGGCTCGACATCCTCGGCCCCTTTCCCCGCGCTGTCGGGGGCTTTGAGTACTTGTATGTCGCCATCGACAAGTTCACAAAGTGGTCGGAAGTGGAACCAGTGACAAAGGTGACCGCACAGTCAGCAGTCAAGTTCTTCAGGTCAATTGTTTGCCGTTTCGGAATCCCTAACAGGATCATCACCGACAACGACACACAGTTCACAAGTCGCACCTTCATGTAGTACGTCCAAGACCTTGGCACTAAGGTCTGTTTCGCTTCTGTTGCTCACCCGAGGAGCAACGGTCAAGCGGAGAGGGCAAATGCTGAAGTGGTGCGTGGGCTCAAGACAAGAACTTTCGACAGGCTGCGCAAGTGCGGAAGAATCTGGATCGAGGAGTTGCCGGCGGCTCTTTGGTCAATCAGGACGACACCAAATCGAGCCACCGGGCAGACACCCTTTGCTCTTGTCTACGGAGCAGAGGCAGTTCTCCCCACGGAACTCGCATACGGATCTCCTCGAGTACTCGCTTACGATGAGCTCGAGCAGGAGCAGCTGCGGCAAGATGATGCATTGCTCCTCGAGGAGGACCGTCTCCAGGCTGCTATACGAGCTGCTCGATACCAGCAAGCTTTGCGTCGCTATCATAGCAGCAAAGTCAAAGCCAGGAGTCTCAAGGAAGGCGACCTTGTTCTTCGGCGCGTTCAGTCCGCCAAGAATTCCAACAAGTTGACGCCGAAGTGGGAAGGCCCTTATCGGGTGAGACAAGTCACAAGGCCCGGCGCTGTCCGCCTTGAGACCGAAGAAGGCTTACCGGTGAGCAACTCCATGAACATAGATCATCTTCGTAAGTTTCACCCGTAAGGCACGGTTGCCATGATCCGCTCCGGCAACCACCTTTTGTACAAGTCTTGCCACTGTTGCATGTAAACCTTTGTACAAAGCCGGGCGCAGACCCCGTGCATCAGTAAAACTTTTTGTGCTTAGCACGGCTTGTCGTTTCATGCATCATTATTTTCATTGCATATGTTATATGACACCTTGTGCAGCACACACCCCCGGTAAGCATTAACAAGCCGCAAGGCTCCATGCATGTATTTCCTCCCTTCTTTTTCTTTTATCAAGCAGAAGAAGTGTTCCTCGCGCACAAGTTTGCCGGAGGGGAAGGAGACAGTGGTATGGACCAAGTGCTGATCAAGAAAGGAAAGCCTTGCCGGGAAGCAAACAAACCTACGAAAGCTAAGTTGCCAAAGTTTGAGCATTCAAATTTTTAAATCTTTAGGGTTATCTTCCTTGAACGACCAGACTTTGTATGGAAAACCTGTGCGCGGAGGAACCTACCCGTGGTTAGCCGCGCCCTTACTTTGTTTCGAGCATGCTCAACGGCTTAAGTGAGCTGCGACAAGTGTCGCGCCCTTATTTCGTTTTCGAGTTCGCTCAACAATCTAAGTGTGCTGCGGCTAGCTGCGGTAAGGTTTCCTGCCGGCAGGGACCTTGCCAGCAGGCCGCTGAAGTTCCGCACTCAGCGCTCGCGGCAAGGGCCCCTTTGCCGGCAAGTTCCCTAGAAGCGTAGGGAGAGAAGCATACAAAGTGAAGGAACTAAGCAAGGGAGATAACACTGCATTGATTATCCAAAATAAAGTTATATTACAAGATTGCTTGCCGCTGTTCTAACAAACTAATGTCTATGACTTAATTGGCAGCGGTAAGGGAAGCAGAAAGTGAGCTACCTAGTCTGCACGGTCACCGTCAACCCTGTTGATCTTGCCCACATTGGCCACGATGTGGGTGATGCGAGCCTTCAACGCCTCCTAGTCAGCTTCGGGCGGCAGGGTCCGGAGGACGTTGTCGAGGTTGATCCCGGGGTTGCGGTAGACGATCTTCGACAACACTCGCTCCATGGTACCCGTGCAGAGCCTTCGCGCCTCGTTCGCCAGCTGCAAGGGGAGCCTTTCCCGTAGCTGCGCGAGGGCAGGCGCCACTCCTCGAAAGAACAAGCTCAGCTTGGCGCTGTGGGGGAGGTTCTCGTCGGGAGAGTAGACGAGGTGCTCCGTCCCCAGCGCCACCATTTCCTTGTCGATGTTGGCGGCGGCAGCGACGAGCCCCTCGGTCCATTTCTCCACCGTCTCCTTGAAGTTATTCTGCGAGACGGCGGCGCTATCCAGCAACGCCCTCTCGGCGCGGAGATCCTCCTTCAGCTTCGTTTCACGGTTGCGGGCGGCGTCAAGTGAGTCAGTGAGGGTGGAAACCTTCAGCTCCAAATCTGCAATGGAGTCCTTGGCGTCGTTGAGCTCCTTGCCCTTCTCGGAGAGACGGACTTGCAGCTCCGAATTGGTGTGGGCGTCCTTCTCCCGCGCCAAGTTGAGCGCGGCAACCCTTTCCTCGCTCGTCTTCAAGCTCGTCTCCAACTGCGCCACTCTCGCCTCTAGGTCCCTCTTGGCGGTCTCTGCGGCAGCAGCGGCATCCCTAGCCTCCTGCAGAGCCCCGCCAATGGACTGCTCGCGCGCGGTAAGGTCATCCTCGTGGCTATCGAGGTCGACCTTCCGCTGGTTCAGCGCTCCTTCCCGCCGAGCCAGATCCTCGGCGGCCAGTCGTTGCTGCTCCTCGACCTCAACCTTCTCGAGGACGAACGCCTGATGTGCCTCGGCGAGCTCCTCCCTCTCCTCCGCCAAGTTCCGGAGGGCCGCTTGGTTGGCGGCGCGGAGCTCCGCGGCGCGCTTCTCCAAGTCGACACCAGCCTTGGCAGCCAGAGCCTCTCGGGACTCCAGCTTGGCCTGCCTGGCCCGGTACAAGGCCAGGAGCCGGCGTAGGAGTTGCTCCTCTTCAGGCTCGTTGCTGCTGCCTGGCGCGTCGACAAGCCTCAACCCGGCGGAGGCGAGGACTTCCCCGTCGAAGCTCTCCCCCTCCGCGGGTGCCCTTGATGAGGACGCCCATGGGACTTGGATGAAGACCCCGTTGGCGGCCTCCAGATAGACTCCCGACCCGGTCGCGGCGGCGGGAGGGTCGGCGGCCGGCGCAGCGTCCGGCGCTCCTGCGGCCTCAGGGCCGGCAGTGCGGTCACCGGTCGCTTCCCCAGCTGCCGCGTCAGCGGCCGGGGAGGTCTCCTCGGCGGCTGGCTCGTCAACGCCGGCCATTCCTTCGGCGGTGGTGGCATCGCCAGCATCGCCGCGCACGTCCTCCTCGGCGATGACCTCTGTCTCCATCGGCTCCGGGGGGCGGATCTAACAAAAAAAGAAGAAAGGAAGAATCGTCAAGCAAATATCCAAAAAGAAGAATTCGAAAGAAGGAAAGTACAAGGGTTACCTGCGCGGGCCTCTTCGGTAACGGGGTCCCTCGCCGGGGAGTTCTCCCTTGGCGGCGTGGTAGTGGCCCCCGCCGGCGGAGGGCCGCTGGCGCCTTCCCTTGGCGGGGTGCCCACCCTTGTCGGGGTGCTCGCCCTTGGCGGGGTACTCGCCCTTGGCGGAGTACCCGTCCTTGGCGGAGCGCTCTCCCTCGCCGGGGAGCTCCTCCTTGGCGGGGAAGGTGGGACAAGCGGCTCGTCGGGGGCAGTCTCTTGACGCTCCTGCGGCTGCGGCTCCACTTCTGCGCAAGTCAACAAGCAAACAAGACATTAATGAGGATAAAAAGCTCAAGCGCGCCCGTCAAGCAGAAAAGTAAACAAAAGACTTACGCTGGGGGCTGCTCTCCGGAGCAGCTGGCTGGTCCGGCAAGCCTGTCGCGGGCGCATCTCCTGCCGCGACGACGGGCTCGTCGTCCTCAAGGTCAACCTCCGAAATCTTGGCCATCTTCGCAACTCTCTGGGCCAGAGTCCTGGAAGATAAAACAAGATCAGAGTCAAACAGGGGAAATTCAAGACAAAAGCAACAAAAGTCAGAAGTAATAAAAGTAGCAAGTGCTTACTCTTCCTCCTCCTCGTCGGAACTAAGGGCGGAGAAGTCGAAGACCGCCTCGCGCGTCCCTACGCGAGGAGCTGGAGGAGAAGGCTCCCTCGGGCGCTTGGCGGGCTCCGGAGCCGTGGGTTGTGAATACCCCGCTCCGGTCGTCGCCGAAGACCGAGGGGCGGAAGGAACGCCAGAACCGCTTCGGGAAGATCCCCCTCCGCTCGCCGCTGAGGCGCGAGGCGCCTCCTTGGCGACCTTGCTCGTCGTGGTAGCACGCGTCGAGCGACGCTGTGGCTGCTGTCGGGGCGCCGGCTGCCTCGCCGTCTCGGTGGTTTTGCGGAGGCGCTTCTTTTGCGGTGGCGGAGGACTTGGTGGTGGCGGAGAATTTTCCGAGGATGAGGAGGCGTCGTCAAGGTTCAGAGACCCGCCCGAGTCTTCGTCGGAATCGCCCGATTCGGCGTCCTCCTCGGCGGGTTCACTGGACTCAGTGCCCTGCCCGGCAGCCTCGCTCGTCCCGGCAGGCTCCCCGGCGGGCTGCCCGGCAGGCATCAGCAGTTTGAGGATTTCTTCTTCCTCGGCCCGACTCACTGCATCCGCTGCTTCTGTCTCCTCCACGGAGTACCCAAACTCACCCGCGGCCTCGGCTGCGGCTGCCTCCTCCATCCTGGTGGCAATGTACGCCACATCCCGGTCGGTAGTCGCCCGGGTGAGACCCTTCTTCTCTTCAAGGTTGATCGGCTGCTCAACCAAGTTGTCGAAGAAGGCTTGCGCAGTTTCTTATGAAGGCGCCAGCCAAGTGGGATCAACGCCGTGGGAGTCGCACAGAGGCATTGCCGCTCGGATGGAGCTAAGGGAGGAATTGTTGCAAAGAGGAACTACTCCCCGCGACGGAGCAAACCACTCAGGGTGCCTAGGGTCATGCTTGAACAGCCCCCGAATCATCCCCTTGAGCTCCAGGACGGTGAAGTTGAAGTTGAGGCCGGGGCGTAGCCTCATGCAGTCTGTCGCGTTGCCGAACTCCCAAGCGGGCCTCTTCCTGTCCTGCAAGGGGGCAATGCGGCGGCGAAGGAAATCCGCCCCGACCTCACCCACAGTAAGGTTGGCGGCCCGGAGGCGAAGGATCCTAGTAAGGGCCATCTTTAGCTTCTCGTCCTCCGAAGCCAAGTCACTCCAATCCTTGCCGCGCACTATTGCAGCTCGGCGCGGCGAGGTAAACTGCTGGGGTCCCTCTTCTATAACCCAGCACCAATCAGCCCTCCACTCTTCCCACTTGCCGCGGAGCTCTCCAGTCAAGTACGCCTCTTTCTTGTTGAGCCTGAAGATCCAAGAGATACCACCGGATAGAGGGGATCCAGACTCTACTCTAGGTGTGAAGAAGTGGCGGAAGAGAGCTACGTTGGGGTGGACCCCGACAAAGTTTTCGCACAGATGTGCGAAAACGGCCAAGGTTAAAACTGCGTTCGGGGTGAAATCTAGGAGATGGAATCCTTACGTGTTCATGATGTCGCAGAAGAACTCAGAGTACGGAGGATAAAGACCGCAGTGGAAGAACAGAGCAAAGTAAGGATAACCTCCCAGGAACATGTCGATGGCTTCGGCGGGGAGGACCCTGGTGCGCGGGCGAGCCTTCGTCTCCCTCGCCCAGAATAGGTAATACTTGTCCCGCAGCTCCCTCGCGCCGAGCCTCGGCGGGAAGACCACCATCCTCTTCCGCATTGCTGCCAGCTTCGCCGCCTTGTCGGACTTCTCGCTCTTCGTCTTGCTGCTCTTCGGGGCCATGGCGGGGACGGCGAGAGGGGTCGGCGGCACCGGGGAGGCAGGCGGCGGCGGAAGAAAGGTGGAGCTCGGCTCTCTGTCGACCTTTTGGGGAGGCAGAGGGCGGCGGGGGTTTCTGGAGATTGAAGAGACAATGAAAGCAATGGGGGGAAACTGCCCCTGCTTCCTCTGCTTTTAAGGGGGAAGTGGGGGACGTTCCGCATTTTCCCATTAAAGAAACAGGCCACGATCTCTCCCACGACGCCGCAATCGACGCGTGCCGTTAGGGAGGGATGCGGCGAATCTAGAGTGGGAAGCGGCGTGCCGTGGGCTGCTTGTGCCCATGCACTGTTTTGGGCCTGGCCCAACAGCGCTCGGCACCGTGTATGGCCCAGGCCCGGGGGCTCCTGTCGATGTACTAAAGTAGGGGTACCTTAGTATCCCGACTTGTGCACGGGCAGTAGCAGCGTCCCGTGGTCAGGCTCACCACGTGCCCGCCAAGGCCCGCTCTAGTTCCTTTGGAACCATTCAAGAACAAAGTATACAAGTCAGAAGAACAAGGCCCCGGCAAGAGGAGCTTGCCGGGAAGGCTGCTCCAAGCTCAAGACCACCCTATTTCCACGAGACCCTGGCAAGAGGAGCTTGCCAGGGAGACCAAAGAACAGCATCTTAGAAGACATATCGTGGCGCATCACGTTCCCCGGCAGGACCCGGAGAGCGACAAGCTTACGGGCCCGGCAAGATAGCAACCCCGGCAAGGTGCTTGCCGGGGGAAGCTTTCACTGTGTGCCCGCGCTCCAGCTCATCTGTCCACGCGTCGCCCTGGGGCCCTTCCAGGGGCACGTGGCAGATGGCTGTGCAGCCTGGGGTACACGGTGGCAAGCCACGGTGACGAGGCCACCATCGTGGCGAACGGAGACGCCCGGGCGGACGCTTTTGGGGTGACGGCGACGGGCATTCAATGCCCTTGTCCCCCACCGTCAGGGTTAGGTATAGACCACTGTGCATACACTGTTCATGCACTGTTCCAACTACCATCAATTTTACACTTTTACCCTCATCTACGTTGACACCTGTCGGTGACCCCTTTGAACTATAAAAGGAGGCCCATGCACAACGTAGAGGAGGTTCCGAAACTTGGTCACTCTCACGCTCGGTATAGCCAGTACTGTAGATCTTCTTGCTCCCGAGCCAAGAACTCAATACAAGCAAAGCAGGAGTAGGGTTTTACGCATCCTTGCGGCCCAAACATAGGTAAACTGCTCGCGTGTGCCCCTCGATCTGCTCTTTGTGCTCCCTCCGCTCCCTTGCCGTACCGAAAAGGGACTCCGGTCCCATAGGTGTTCGTGGGCGATCAGTTTCCCCGACACAGTGTTGGGCCTCCAAGAGCAGAGGTTTGTAGGACAGCAGCAAATATCCCTTAAGTAAGTAACCCAAGCTTTATCTAACTCAGGGAAGTGGAGGTTGAACGTACCCCTTTCAAGCAACCCTGCAATCAAGATACAAGAAGTCTCTTGTGTCCCCAACACACCTAATACACTTGTCAGATGTATAGGTGCACTAGTTCGGCGAAGAGATGTTAAATGGCAAGTGATATGGATGGCAAAACAAAGTATTATAAATCTGTAATAAAAAGTGCAGCAAGCAAATAAGTGGTAAACGTGAGCACAAATGGTATTGCAATGGTGGAAACAAGGCCTAGGCTTCATACTTTCACTAGTGGCAACTCCCAACAACATTAACATAATCGAATCACATGATATTTCCCATAAAACATGCAATGGAGACGCACCCGGAGGTCATTCCTTTGTGGTCAAGAGAGGACGAGAATTATGTAGGGCTACAAAAGCACACCTCAAAGTTCGTAGTTCTCAATCTATGAATTTCCCAATGTCACCGCGCCATCCAAAGAGAGTACCAAAATCACCACAACATATCTAAAGGATAGTCAAAGACAAGCACCAAGAGACTCTCAATCTTCAATCTACACACAAAAGAGGAAATCATTCATGAAAATATTCTTCTAATCCATGTCCAATAGACCGTTGTCACCTTGGTCTCGGGGATTATACTAGATAAAGACAAGTGAGTACATCAATCCAATACATAGAGGAAGGGGAAATATCATGGGATCACCCTAGATTAACATAGCCTATGATCACAACGAAGATCACATCATGGGAGAGAGAATTGACCACATAGCTACTGGTAGAAACCTCAGCCCCGAGGAGGAACTACTCCCGCATCATGGAGGGAGGAAGCAACGTCGATGGAGATGAATGCGGGGGCACTTCCCCGTCCCGGCAGGGTGCCGGCACAGGAATTCTGGTCCCCCGAAACTTGGTGGCGATGGCGCCGGAGATCAGAATTGCGTCTGGAGAAAAGGGGTCCGGAATCAGGGTTTCCGCGACGCGGTGTAAATATATACCAAAGGGGGGCATCAGCGGAGGTCAGGGGGGCCCAGGCACCCCCCCCCCGGCGCGGCCAGGAGGGGGGCCGCGCCCCCAGGGCGCCTGGAGCGCTGGTGGCCCCCCTCTGTCCCTACTTTGGCCGCACGGAAGCTTCTGGAGCGCTGATTTTTTTATATATTTTTCCCGGAATTTTTCTGGCAATTTAAGTAATGGGAAAACCTGAAATACAAAAACAGCAGAAAACAGAAACTGGCACTGGGGTGCACTGAGTTAATAGGTTAGTGCAAATATGATCAAAAGTGTATGGAAGTGCATAAATATCATAGCAATATCACACAAAAGAGGCATGGAGCAAGCAGAAATTATAGATACGTTTTGGACGTATCAACATCCCCAAGCTTAATTCCTGCTCGTCCTCGAGTAGGTAAATGATAACAAGCATAATTTCTGTGGTGACATGTTATTAACCATATAAGGACTTTTCACAGTCACATGACAAAAGCTTACTGAGACAATGAATCTCTAGTAATTAAGTTGCCTCATGAGAAAATCACAAAGAACTGAAAGTTTTACAATATGATACTGAAACATCAAATAGATTTGTAGTGAGCATGGTGTGCAAATATGACAAAGCGATACCTCGCTTGCCCCCTTTAGTGAAGCAAAACATAAATGCAGGGGCACCTCCAAAGTTTAAGTGACGACTAGATACAATGATTTCAGAATAAACGATATCATAATCATGCAAAAGACAATGGTACTTTGGGACAATGCACATTACACTCAGAATGACAATCATGCTCTCAATAGTTGGTGCTTTAAAGAAGGTGGAGACTCTCGAACCGTGGCTTTTGATGGCAAGGTTGAAAACCCGTGGTCGGAAACAAAAACTAAACATGTACCAGAGCTCTTGGTTTTAAAAACAGAGGTAAAATTATTTTTGGGATATGCATATTTCGTCAACGAATGCTAGTAGATAACTCTATTACTTCTCGAGCTGGACAAGTTTCGAGGAACGGCTCCCGCATGAGGACGATCACATCCTCTTAATCTCCTTTGTTTATCACTGCCAAAGTTTTCTGATTTCTCATGAACAAAGCGTGAATGAGGGTTTGTTTGTTGTATATTTTTTAATGAGCCGGGCGCACTCTTTGCTAGTTCCTTCTCGTATTAGGGGTTTGCAGATTAGACATGCAATCCCGGGGTGAAACTTGTCCAACTTAAAAAGATCATGAATTAAGTACTACTTCCTCATGAGCTAAAACAGAGGCACAAAAGAGAAATGCTTTTTTGAATAATTTCGAGATGGTACAAGATAGTCTTCGTTAGGAATGGCAGGTAAATACCATGTATAGGAAGGTATGGTGGACTCATATGGCATAACTGGTTTAAGGGATTTTGGATGCACAAGCAGTCAGTCCGCTTAGTACAGGCGAAGGTTAGCAAAAGACTGGGAGCGACCAACTAAGAGATCAATGACGGTCATAATCATGCAGAGCGACAAAGCAACATTGAATCGGGCATGGAAGTTATATCGCTACTCAGAAATTAAAGATCATCAAGGCTTGATAGACTATCTTTAGAGTCTTAAATATGCGTGAGCATATGCCAAGTCAATCAAAATAAATTCTTGGAGGAAGATATCACTAAACCATACCACATCATAGGCAAACAAATCATGTTGGTACTTCAATAACACATTAAGAACCCCCCAGCTATTTGAGACTAACCATAAGAAAACATGAACTACTAAGCACCATTATGCACATAGCATTTTTATCATAGACATATCAACCAGTGCCACAGACAAACTCTCTTAACAAGATAAGCATGATAACTCAAGAGAGTTCAGCAACCAACTAAACAAAAGCTCTTTAAAAAGTAAATCATGAAAACTAAGAGCTAAACATGACAGTAGCTATTGAAAGACAAAGAACATACACAGCAAAGATAAGCATGAAAATCCTATGTTGTGTTCTAGGTTGAAGTGGAGCGTGTTTCTCTCCCACACAAAGAAAGCTGGGTTCTAACTCGTTATGAACAGGAAGCAAAGCTAAAGAAAACTAAAAAGGAAACTAAAAGCAAGACGCTCCAAGCATAGCACATAACGCATGAAGTGATTAAAATATAGTGGAACGAAAGACAAACTGATAATTGTTGATGGAGAAGGGGATGCACGGGGGCATCCCAAAGCTTAGACGCTTGAGTCTTCTTGAATATTTCTTGGGGGTGCACGGGGGCATCCCCAAGCTTGAGCGTTTGACCCTCCTGAATCTTTTTATCATCTTCCCTCGCACACTTGAAAACTCCCTTCATACATAACTCATCATAATCTGATTAGCGAGGTTAGTACCCATAATAAAATAATTTTTCCTTGCTGGAAATAAGGATAATCTTGAAGGTCTACTGTTTCTCAAGATTGCCAAAAGGTTTTTGCAAAGAAAAAGCAAGCTCAAGGTTTGCAAAACGAAGAAAAGGCAAAACAGGACAGAATCTGTGAAAAACAGACCAGCAGGTAGTAAATAATTTTTTCGGGGCACTTCTGCAACTCAAATCAAAAAACTCAGAACAGACGCCCGAAAGCCAATTGTATAGAGCACGCTGTCGAAACAATTCAGACCAAAAAGATGATCTGGTGATTTTATACGAATTTTTCTGTCCAAGGACAGAATCTGTTTCCTGGACAGCTCGTCACAACTTTTGAACTTTCTTGCAATCAGAGGCTAAACTTGGCACAAAGCTGAAAAGTAAAGATACAATGATGATGCTACTGTAGTAACAAACATCAAGACCACTAAAAACTGAAAGGACAAGCTGAAAGCAAAGATAACAAGGGTTGTCTCCCTAGAGCTCTTTCTTTATAGCCATAAAGATAGGCTTAAGACTTTAATGATGCTCTCGTAGGAATAAGAGTTGAAGGACAAAAGAGAGCATCAAGAAGCAAATACCAAACACATTTAAGCCTAACATGCTTCCTATGCATAGGAATATTGCAATAGAATAATTCATTGAAGCACAAAGCAATAAGCATAGGAAGACAAAACAAGTGCATCTTCAAAACCTTCAACATAAAGAGAGGGAACTTGATATTATTGAAATATCTATAAGCATATGTTCCCTTCTCATAACAATTTTCAGTGGGATCACGAATAAACTCAACAATATAAGCATCACATAAAGCATTGTTACCATGATCCACATGCAAAAAGGTACTCTTACTCTCCACATAAGCATAATCTTTCTCATTGGTAATAGTGGGAGTAGGACTATCATAAACAACTTGAACACTATAGATTAATTGTGTATTAGGAAGATGGTGTTCAACCAGGGAGTAATTCCCTCCATGATTATGACAAGTTTCATAAGGATAATTTCTCCTTATGTCATAGGTACCTTTATAATCACTATAGATTCGAGTTATAACATCATCATAGTAGAGAAGAGCATTATCATTGCTAGCAACTATATTTGTAAACATGTTGTCTTTATTCTTACTTGCAAAAGAATTATAAATTATCACATCACTAGTGGGTAAAGGATTTGCAATCCTATCATCCCCAAGCTTAGAGCTTTCCATATAATCACTTTCAGAGTTGGTACCAAAAATATTTTCAAGATCATAAGTAGCATTATCATCATTTTCCCAATCACAATAAGTAACATGCATATCATAAGCAAAATCATCTTCAATAGTACCTACGGACGTATCATCAAGATGATAATTAAGGCAATAAACTTCACCTTCTTCTTTAAACTTACAACCGTTAGGATAAAAGTTGATGGGAGGAATATGCTCAGGCCAGGTTGATACCCATTCTTCTTCCTTCTTGCTCCTCTTCCTCCTCCTCTTATTTTTCTTCTTCTTCACCTTAGGAGGGGGTGGTTGGAGATGAAGCTTCTCCACATATCCTGGTTTATCATTAGAAACAATAGGGGAAACTTGGGAGAAACTCTCCTTTTTATTAGCAGAAATATAAGAGACATTTTTATACTTTGGTAAAGTTCCCTCCTTTCTAATCTTACTTATGTAATCATTTTCATGGCAATTAACAACACAATAGAGATGGCAATTTTGCAAAGTGTTTTTTATTCCTATGGCATTAACATCTAGCCAAGAAGTCTTTTCTGATAACTCTTCACACATCAAAAATAACATAAGCTCATCATAAAGATCAGAGGTGATCATGTTATCACACAACTGGTTAACAGTAATGTTTTGAAAGTGCATGCATTGAAAATTAAAGTGACCCTCTATACAGCAAAGTTCACAAGTAAAAGGATAAAGGTCACACAATTCTCTAGCAATTTCATTTAAATCTCTGACCCAAGTGATTGTTCTTTCATGCTTATGTTGCTTACAATACTTCTCTTCTTCAATCATAGGCCTTTCACAAGGTCTATCCACTCCACAAAAATTAACATGCTTATATAAAACTTCATTTTTAGGAATTGGATCATGCATGTTGCAATCATCATGAACAATTTCATTTTCTTTGCAAATCTCTTTAAAAGGTTCATGATGCTTGATCCAATCCTCCTTAGGCATATTAAGATGTGAAGCAAAAGATTTGAGGAAATCAACAAGGAGTTGAGAATCAAGCCCAAACTTAGCACTAAACTTATTAAAACTTGTAGTTTCAACAAAGGACTTAATGCAATCATACTCATAAACTATACCTGACTCTTTACCTTTGTCGATCTCCCAATCTTCAGTGTTGCGTTGAATTCTTTCAAGGAGTTCCCATTTAGCATCAATCTTTTCGTTTGTGAAAGAACCCATAGAGGAAGCATCGAGCAAATCTTTATCCTGTCGAGAGAGCCTCTCATAGAAATTAGTAATAATCATATCTTTGGGGAGCCCATGGTTAGGACATTTTAGCATTAACGTTTTCAGTCTCCCCCAAGCTTGAGCTATGCTCTCTCCGTCATGAGGATAGAAATTATAAACATAATTCCTATTCTCATGCAGTGGCGGATCCAGGATTTGAAGTTACAGGGGGCGGACTTTTAAAGAAAAAAAATCTAAGCCATGATATAATCAAGAAAAATAGTTGGCCAAGAGTATGCATGCAAGCAAGACGATCAACACAATAAATTTATGTAAGTAATTTTATTCTCAAGAAGTAGGCAAACAATTGGAACGCAAAAAATCACATAAAGTCTAACTTGGACTTCGGCTGGCTAAATCTTCCATGCCTGACCCCAAATATTTATTCTTCTAGTCCATTAGGTACCTGAAACATGTAAAAACAATCAGATTAATCTAAATCACAACATAGGATGCAATTTGTGTAAACAAAAGATAAGACAAATCTTTACCATTAAGTTGTAGTTATACGTGGAGGATTTGGAAGATGGCCTCTACGATCCCTTAGGCCATGAAAATGTTCGATAATCTTCTTGTCTTCAATCCCAGCAAATATATCTCGCTCAACATAGCAAACCATCATATCATTCAACCATTCATCACCTATCTTGTTTCTCAAATCTGTTTTTATTATATTCATGGCTGAGAAAGCCCTTTCAACTGATGCTGTCGCTACCGGCAATATCAATGCGAGTTTGATGAGTCGGTAAACCAATGGGAAACGCAAATACTCCTTAGTTTGAACTAACTTGACAGAGAGACTTGATAGACTATCACAACCACAAAAAATAGGTGATCTTTTCATCACATCAATGTATATGTCAAGCTGACCACTTAAAAATTGTCGTTCTTCTGGATCAAAGTCCGTTGAGTAAATGCTTGCAAGCTCAATTATCTTGTCATGGTCAAAGCTACTGAATGAGTCTCTAGGATCTAGACATGAAATGCAAATCAATAATCGGGTTGTTGTTTCACTAAATCGATTGTTCATCTCGGCTATGTTTCTATCAATCACCTCATTGAATATTTCTACCTTGTAGTGATGGAAGCAAGTAACTGACTTACGTGAACTCCTTGGATAACCCCTTGCTGAAATATTATCATTCATATTTGGCACTGGTATATCTCTCTGAACACAAAATGCAGTTACAGCCTCCAAAAGTGGCTCCCACCCTTCATCCCTCAAATGCTGCAATAACCTTTTCACAGAGACAATCATGTTCATTGCACTGACTATGTTTTGGTCCTTTTGTTGCAATGCTTGTGACAAATCATTAGCCAGACCAAGCACTTTAATCATCAAGTGCAATATGAGTACGAATTCAAAGACTTCCATTTGTTTCATCAAACCTGAAGCTTTGCCTTTGTCGTCGTCATTTTCTCCATCTAAACAAATAGCATGTAGCACTTGGATCACCGAGTCCCACATTTGATAGATATGAACTAGAGTTCTCTGGTGTGATCCCCAACGTGTATCACCAGGTCATGCTATAGTTGTCTCTTGATGTTTTCCCCTTCCTTTCATAATCTCCCCATTCTCCAATTGGAGTACAATCTTGTCATGATGTTTCTGCAGCAGTGCATATTTTCTTCTACAAGATGCACTTACCGTGGTCACGATGATATTTGTATAGCCAAAGAAATCACTAACAGCAAGAACTCCTTTCACAATAGCCACAACCACTAGTTGAAGTTGATGGGCAAAACAATGCACATAAAATGCATGAGGATTATCGTCTAGCACAAGTTTCTTTAAGCCATTAAGTTGCCCACGCATATTTGAGGCTCCATCATATCCTTGCCCTCTCAGCCTAGAGATGCTCAAATTATGGGTAGCAAACACTTTATCCAAAGATCGTTTGAGAGAAGCAGATGTGGTGTCAACAACATGCTCAACACAAAGCAGCCTTTCTAAAGTCTCCCCTTGCTTATTCAAGAACCTCAAAATCACAGCCATTTGCTCCTTGATTGACGCATCACGGGATTCATCAACAAGAAGTGAGAATTGACCATCCCCAAGCTCATTCATCATGACTTCAATAGTTTTTTCTGCACAAGCTTGCACCAATTGCTTTTGAATTTCATGACAAGTCATTTGATGATTTCCAGGAGCATTATCAAAGAGAACATCAGCTGCATCCTTACATCTCTGAGCATACCACTCTAGCATCTCAAGGAAATTACCCTTGTTTCTCGAATTCTTAGACTCATCGTGACCACGAAAAGCAAGACCTTGCCTAAGCAGAAACCTTACAACACCAACAACAGCCAACAATCGGTTCTGGTATTCAATATGTGCCTTCTCAGTTTGAGTAGTCATTGCATATGCCACACTTTGCTTTTGATTTTTAAAATCTTCACAATGCCTTCTTGAATTGTTGTGAGCACTCTTAGTTGAACCTACATGGAGCCTGAAGTTTTCAACTGCTTTCTTCCAGTTCGTATACCCAGTCTTGGTGAAGACTTCAGCCCCAAACTTTGAACTGATTGTTGGTTTCTTGAAAAGAAAACAGTGAAAACAGTAAGCAACTTTTTTGGCTACACTATACTCTAGCCAATCAAACTCCTTGTACCATATTTCTCTAAATACCCTGCCATCTTCATTGCGTTCAAAATCATGATCTTTAGGCTGACATGCACCTTTCGAGATATACGCCCTTCTCACTACATCTCTGATTTCTGGGGTAGCATACTCTTCAATTTGTTTCCGAAGGCCAGGATCAGGTTCAATGTCAGCTGGATTAAATATTTGAGGAATATCATCTTGCAAATTATTTGTATCAGTTTCTTGACTTAATACTTCGGGAACACCAGCTTCTGAAATGGTTACATTTACTTCAGATTCACAAACTTGGGGTCCGGACTGATTTACTGGGATAACCTTGAAAAAAGATTCTATCTGCTTCATCTTCTTAGGTCTCTGTAACATCACATTTTTTATTAAGTTTCAATGTTCAACTTCCAAGAATTAGGCCAACAAGACAACAAATTAAACACAGAAGAGAAGACTAGGGGAGGGCGAAACCGCGAAAGAACCTGGTCCTTGTTGCCTCCGTTGCCGGCTCGCTTGTTGTTTTGAGCAGGGACCGTGGCGGCGGCGGCGGCGACGACGGCGACTCCGCTCCCCATGTGGACGGCATCTAGAACAGGCCGACTCGCTTCTCCTTCTCCATCTAGCACCATCGGCTGGATAGACCTCGGCAGCGCCGGCGACTGCAAGACGGCACTGGAGGCGGCGCCGCGTCTTCAGGGCGTGATCGCTAGGCGTGAGTTTATGACGATCAGTTCCACGATCGATAGAAATTAGAAAAGGACTTGTGAACGTGAAAATCAGGCTGCGTACTAATGGGCTCATATATTTTTTATTGGGCTTATTAGTTGATTGGCCCATCTATAGATTAATAGATCTCCTAGCGAGCAGTTATCTTACCTGGCGTGCGAATCGTTTTCCTCTTCCTTCGTCATGCTCGACCAGACGAGAACCTCCAGCGAACCTGCTCGCCTCCCATGGTGGCCACCTGATAAAATCAGTAGGGGGGGTACCCTAGGTTTCAAAAATTTACCCGGGGCGGCCGCCCCTACACGAACCCATGCTGGAGCCGCCCCTGTTCCCATGGACTTCATGAAGAGGATAAAACTTGGAGTAAAAGAGAGACTGGATCTCTTCCCAATCCAGCAGGTGAGAGTCATCTAGTAGCCTATACCATTCCAATGCTTTTCCTTTCAGTGACAAGGCAAATAATTTCCTCATGACTCCATCTCTTGTCAAACCTGAAATCTTAAACAACTCACAAAGTTCTGTAAGTTTCAACAAATGAATACTAGGATTGACTGTCCCACCATAACAATCATTCCTAATTATTTCAATTATCCCAAGTGGTATTTTGAACGGGATACATTCAGTAGGTGGAGGAGACTTCTCTACCACGGGCGTGGTAAAGCGGCCTTCCCCAAGCAGCGAACTAAGATTGCGGTTTTCCATAAACATAACTAGTGAAATAAAAACAAGAAACAAAAAGATTTAATTGCAAGATCTAGAGAAGGTACCTTCACTTACCTCACTTCCCCGGCAACGGCGCTAGAAATAGCTTGATGTCTACACACGCTTCTATTCTTGTAGACAGTGTTGGGCCTCCAAGAGCAGAGGTTTGTAGGACAGCAGCAAATTTCCCTTAAGTGAGTAACCCAAGGTTTATCGAACTCAGGGAAGTGGAGGTTGAACGTACCCCTTTCAAGCAACCCTGCAATCAAGATACAAGAAGTCTCTTGTGTCCCCAACACACCTAATACACTTGTCAGATGTATAGGTGCACTAGTTCGGCGAAGAGATGTTAAATGGCAAGTGATATGGATGGCAAAACAAAGTAATATACATCTGTAATAAAAAGTGCAGCAAGCAAACAAGTGGTAAACGTGAGCACAAATGGTATTGCAATGGTGGAAACAAGGCCTAGGCTTCATACTTTCACTAGTGGCAACTCCCAACAACATTAACATAATCGAATCACATGATATTTCCCATAAAACATGCAATGGAGACGCACCCGGAGGTCATTCCTTTGTGGTCAAGAGAGGACGAGAATTATGTAGGGCTACAAAAGCACACCTCAAAGTTCGTAGTTCTCAATCTATGGATTTCCCAATGTCACCGTGGCCATCCAAAGAGAGTACCACAATCACCACAACATATCTAAAGGATAGTCAAAGACAAGCACCAAGAGACTCTCAATCTTCAATCAACACACAAAAGAGGAAATCACTCATGAAAATATTCTTCTAATCCATGTCCAATAGACCGCTGTCACCTTGGTCTCGGGGATTATACTAGATAAAGACAAGTGAGTACATCAATCCAATACATAGAGGAAGGGGAAATATCATGGGATCACCCTAGATTAACATAGCCTATGATCACAACGAAGATCACATCATGGGAGAGAGAATTGACCACATAGCTACTGGTAGAAACCTCAGCCCCGAGGAGGAACTACTCCCGCATCATGGAGGGAGGAAGCAACGTCGATGGAGATGAATCCGGGGGCACTTCCCCGTCCCGGCAGGGTGCCGGCACAGGAATTCTGGTCCCCCGAAACTTGGTGGCGATGGCGGCGGAGATTGGAATTGCGTCTGGAGAAAAGGGGTCCGGAATGAGGGTTTCCGCGACGCGGTGTAAATATATGCCAAAGGGGGCATCAGCGGAGGTCAGGGGGGCCCAGGCGCCCCCCCCCCCCCCC
>LR738711.1:20667982-20706712 GCA_902687465.1 Secale cereale
AGGGCGCCTGGAGCCCTGGTGGCCCCCCTCTGGCCCTACTTTGGCCGCACGGAAGCTTCTGGAGCGCTGATTTTTTATATATTTTTCCCGGAATTTTTCTGGCAATTTAAGTAATGGGAAAACCTGAAATACAAAAACAGCAGAAAACAGAAACTGGCACTGGGGTGCACTGAGTTAATAGGTTAGTCCAAATATGATCAAAAGTGTATGGAAGTGCATAAATATCATAGCAATATCACACAAAAGAGGCATGGAGCAAGCAGAAATTATAGATACGTTTTGGACGTATCAGTACACTTACGTGATACAGGTTCCACCGACTAACATGCACTAGTTGCATAAGGTGGCTAGCGGGCGTCTGTCTCTCCCACTTTAGTTGGATCGGATTCGATGAAAAGGGTCCTTATGAAGGGTAAATAGTAATTGGCATATCACGTTGTGGTCTTGCGTAGGTAAGAAACGTTCTTGCTAGAAACCTATAGCAGCCATGTAAAAATCTTGCATTAGAGAACGTCTAACTTGTTTTTGCAGCATGTGCCGTGTGATGTGATATGGCCAAAAGGATGTGATGAATGATATATATGTGATGTATGAGATTGATCATGTTCTTGTAATAGGAATCACGACTTGCATGTCGATGAGTATGACAACCGGCAGGAGCCATAGGAGTTGTCTTATTTTATTGTATGACCTATGTGTCATTGAAAACGCCTTGTAATTACTTTACTTTATTGCTAACTGTTAGCCATAGTAGTAGAAGTAATGTTTGGCGAGACAACTTCATGAAGACACGATGATGGAGATCATGATGATGGAGATCATGGTGTCATGCCGGTGACAATGATGATCATGGAGCCACGAAGATGAAGATCAAAAGGAGCAAAATGATATTGGCCATATCATGTCACTATTTGATTGCATGTGATGTTTATCTTGTTTTACATCTTATTTGCTTAGAACGACTATAGTAAATAAGATGATCTCTCACTAAAATTTCAAGAATTGTGTTTCCCCTAACTATGCACCGTTGCTAAGGTTCGTTGTTCCGAAGCACCACGTGATGATCGGGTGTGATAGGCTCTAACGTTCGCATACAACGGGTGTAAGCCAGATTTACACACGCAATACACTTAGGGTTCACTTGACGAGCCTAGCATGTATAGACATGGCCTCGGAACACGGAAGACCGAAAGGTCGAACATGAGTCGTATAGAAGATACGATCAACATAAATATGTTCACCGTTGATGACTAGTCCGTCCCACGTGATGATCGGACACGGCCTAGTCGATTCAGATCATGTATCACTTAGATGACTAGAGAGATATCTATCTGAGTGGGAGTTCATTAAATTTGTTTAGATGAACTTAATTATCATGAACATAGTCTAAAATCTTTACAATATGTCTTGTAGATCCAATGGCCCACGCTAATGTTGCCCTCAATTTCAATGCGTTCCTAGAGAAAACCAAGCTGAAAGACGATGGTAGCAACTATACGGATTGGGTCCATAACATGAGGATCATCCTCATAGCTGCCAAGAAAGCATATGTCCTTAAAGCAACGCTAGGTGATGCACCCGTTTTCCCGGCAACTCAAGACGTTATGAACGCCTGGCAGTCGCATAGTGATAATTACTCCCTGGTTCAGTGCGGCATGCTTTACAGCTTAGAATCGGGGCTCCAAAAGCGTTTTCAGTAGCACCGAGCATATGAGATGTTCCAAGAGCTGAAAATGGTTTTCCAAGCTCATGCCCGAGTCGAAAGATATGAAGTCTCCGACAAGTTCTACAATTGTAAGATGGAGGAGAATAGTTCTGTCAGCGAACATCTACTCAAAATGTCTGGTTTGCACAACCGCTTGTCTCAGCTGGGAATTAATCTCCTAGATGACGCGGTTGTTGACATAATCCATCAGTCACTCCCACCTAGCTACAAGAGCTTTGTGATGAACTTCAATATGCAAGTGATACATCCAAAACGTATCTATAATTTCTGCTTGCTCCATGCTTCTTTTGTGTGATATTGCTATGATATTGATGCACTTCCATACACTTTTGATCATATTTGGACTAACCTATTAACTCAGTGCACCACAGTGCCAGTTCCTGTTTTCTGCTGTTTTTCTATTTCAGGTTTCCCCCATATTAAAAGTGCTCCAAAAATTCCAGGAAAAATATAGGAAAAATCAGCGTACAGGAAGCTTCGCGAAGAACCAAAGATGGGCCAGAGGGGAGCCAGGGGAGGCCCAGGCGGCCACCTGGCGCGGCCCCACCCCTGGCCGCGCCAGGAGGGCGCCTGGGGCCCCTGCTCCGCCTCTGGCTGCCCCCCTTCGCCTATATATCCCTCTCATCCCGAAACCCTCGAGGACAGAACCCTTTTTCGCGATCTCGCCTCTGTTCTGCCGCCACAGCGCTTCCAAGATCGGGAGCATCAGGAGAACTCTTCCCGGCACCCTGCCGGAGGGGAGAACCACCACCGGGAGCTTCTCCACCACCATGGATGCTTCCCGGATGAGTCATGAGTAGTCCACCTTGGACCATGGGTCCATGATCAGTAGCTATGTGATGTTCTCCTCCCCTCTTTGCTCTTCATGGTTTAGACCTCGTGAGCTGCCCTACATGATCGAGGCACATATGTAATCTTCCTGCTGTTGCTTTGCTGAGTTTGCTGGGATCTGATGGATTATGAGACTATGTTCAGATTGTGTTTGAGTAATATATTTGATTCACCTCTTTTATATCTTTGTTCTTGAGTAATTCTTGCATGTTCTCCATTGCTGTTTATTGCTTTGGCCAAGTAGTAGGTAGTAACTCCAAGAGGGAGCGTTATGCTTGATTCTGCGTTCATGCCCCCTGATGACTAGCTTGAGTGACAGAAACATGAGTCTAGGGGATGTGTTGTTGCCACAAGGGAGAAAACAACGGTGCTTGTACTTGCGGGTGCAAGGATTGTTTACTTTACGCAAAGTTCTTTTAATGCAGTTGTCTGTTGCTTTGAGCTTACACTTTGGGTGGGATTCGCAACTTAATACCAACGAGATGTTCTGGATAGATATCTCAAGGTGGATGATTAGTAGTAGATGCAGATGGATTTCGGTCTACTTGCCTTGGCGTACCGCCCATGCTTTTGAGCCTCTACCTTTCTTTGCAGCATAGTTAGCATTGGTTTGCGCACATAATCCTGTCCATTGCCCAGCTATAATTTGTTTACCTCGCTTTGATGTTTTATCGTCTTTTGGGAGAGAGACATCACTAGTGAACATCATGGGACCCCGGTCCATATTACCACCGCTGATCACACCTTCTATTTACTTCCTGTTTTTATTTCCTAGTTGCAGTCATAGCTATCATTATTATCTCTTGTGTTTTATCCTTTGTAAACAACAAGGCCGGAGGGATTGACAACCTCTCTGTACTCGTTGGGAGCAAAGTTATCTGTATCTGTGTGCAGGTCCCGTCAACCGCTAAGTCTGGCGCCGTTGACACCTACTTGTCGACCCTCGGAGTCTCACGGGATTCGATCCTTGGTATCTTTGCCCAGGGAAATTTGCCGCTACACTACATCTCAACCTTCCACTTGGGGTAACCAACGAGGGGCGAGAAGCCATCAAGCAAGTTTCTGGCGCCGTTGCCGGGGACTCCACTCTTCAAGATAGGGGAGTTGCACGCTATCTTTTATCTGTGCTTTTTAGTCTTGTTAGTTTACCTTTCAGTTTTTGCTTTAGTGTCCTTTATCAAATAATCACAAAAAAATTATTTGCTTTTCTGTTAGTAGTCCTTTCTGTTTAGTCAAGCATGTTAGGACTTGGTGCTTTGAGGGAATCAGAAGTTCTAGATTTCCATCAAAGGGATGGAGAAAATATGAAGAAGGCATGGGACAGAATTTCTGATGCACATAGGAGAATTATGCCTTGGATACCTATAAAAATTGTGCTTAGAAATTTTTACCATGGTCTTTTTAAATGGTGTAAACACTCTCTTGATATTATAGCTGAAGGAGATTTCCTAGAGTGTGATGAAGCTAGAGCTCTTGAAATTATACATGGTCTATCTAGTTACTTTGTTTATGATCATAGTTTTGATACTGTCATAGATAGACTTGCTACTATTGAGAAGAGAATGGATGCTCTAGACTTGATGAAGGTAGAGAAACCCAAACCCAATAAGAGAGATATTTTGGAAATAGACAATGATTGGGAGCCTTTTGATAGGATTAGCATCTCTAATCAAGACTTCCTTGCTTATTGTGATATTGGATCTATGGTTTCTACTATGCCAAAAATTGTTCATGATTCTTTAAAATTTAACATGGACAAATTACCATCCTATCATGAACATGCTGATGGAGATATTTCTGAGATCCAGGGAAGAATAAAAGACGTACCAGTTACATTCCTTAAAGGGATTGCAATGGTTGATTTCTTCATCATGAAGCCAAACCAAGGAAATATAGTGCTTGGAAGGGACTTCCTCCGAGCCGTAAAAGGCTTCATCGATATAGGTAAGGGACAAATCCGCCTACGTGGGAAGGCAAAAGGTATGTACCCCTTTCCTAGAAGGAACAAGGATGAACTTGTTGAGGAACCATTTGAAGCAATTTATAACTCCGATTATTATGATGACTTTTGATTCCTCCTTTTTGCATCATGCCTAGCTTAAAGGCATAAAAGAAAGCGCTTTTGGGAGGCAGCCCACAACGAATTAGGTTTTATTTTGCTTTTGTTGTGTCTTGATGTTTGTTACTACCGTAGCATCATCATTGTATCTTTTCTTTTCAGCTTTGTGCCAAGTTTAGCCGCCGATTGCAAGAAAGTTCAAAAGTTGTGACGTGCTGTCCAGAAAACAGATTCTGTCCTTGGACAGAAAAATTTGAATAAAATCACCAGATCATCTTTTTGATCTGAATTTTTTTGACAGCGTGCTCTATGCAATTGGCTTTCGAGCGTCTGTTCTGAGTTTTTTGATTTGAGTTGCAGAAGTGCCCCGAAAAAATTATTTACTACCTGCTGGTCTGTTTTTCATAGATTCTGTCCTGTTTTGCCTTTTCTTCGTTTTGCAAACCTTGAGCTTGCTTTTTCTTTGCAAAAACCTTTTGGCAATCTTGAGAAACAGTAGCTCTTCAAGATTATCTTTATTTCCGGTAGGGAAAAATTATTTTATTGTGGGTACTAACCTCGCTAATCAGATTATGATGAGTTATGTATGAAGGGAGTTTTCAAGTGTGCGAGGGAAGATGATAAAAGAAGATTCAGGAGGGTCAAACGCTCAAGCTTGGGGATGCCCCCGTGCACCCCCAAGAAATATTCAAGAAGACTCAAGCGTCTAAGCTTGGGGATGCCCCCATGCATCCCCTTCTCCATCAACAATTATCAGTTCGTCTTTCGTTCCACTATAATTTTATCACTTCATGCATTATGTGCTATGCTTGGAGCGTCTTGCTCTTAGTTTCTTTTTTTAGTTTTCTTTAGCTTTGCTTGCTGTTCATAACAAGTTAGAACCCAGCTTTCTTTGTGTGGGAGAGAAACACGCTCCACTTCAACCTAGAACACAACATATGATTTTCACGCTTATCTTTGCTGTGTGTGTTCTTTGTCTTTCCATAGCTGCTGTCATGTTTAGCTCTTAGTTTTCATGCTTTTCTTTTTAAAGAGCTTTTGTTTAGTTGGTTGCTAAACTCTCTTGAGTTTTCATGTTTATCTTGTTAAGAGAGTTTGCCTGTTGCACTGAGTTGTGTGTCTTAACTTAAAGTAGGTAATTGAGGTTGCTATTTAATTTTAGTAGTAACTTGCAATAGTTTTGAGGTATTGCCATGAGTAATGTCTGAACTTTTGGTGTCAAGAGCTTTAGCCTATTAGTGATAGATGTCGTATTTTGGGCAATCCATGTTTATTTTTGAAAACCTACAAAATAGTTGAGAACTTTAGCTACTAGATGGATCACTAATCTTTGGAGGGATAAAATATTAGAGTACACTCACGTACCATGAGTCGAGGATGCGCAAGGATAACCAAACCCCCATACACTCCTCCTCGGGGTACTTGTCTCTTTGTGAACCTCCTAATTAGATTGAGAGTTACCGATAATAAGTGCATGAGTTCTTCGGACTAATGTGAGTATTCGAAAGTTGACACTTCCACCTAGCCATATTTTTCTAGCCTCTTCGGTACCGTGCATTGCCCTTTCTCACCTCGAGAGTTGGCGCATACTTCGCCGGTGCATCCAAATCCTTGGCACGATACGCTCTGTCATCATAAGCCTCATTATATCGTTCCTCAAAACAGCCATCATACCTACCTATCAAGGCATTTCCATAGCCTTTCCGAGATACATTGCCATGCACCATCCATCTTCTCATGACTTGATCTTCATGTCATACATGCTTTTGCTTGATCGATGAGCCGCATGCTAGTTGGGCCTTGCCCTAATCATTGCTACATGACGCGCTAGTATCATTGCATATCCTGCTACACTGGCAGAGGCATACATTTGCATACATCATGATAGTTTCATCTTCTTTATGTTGAGTACTCTTGTAAAGTGTGAAAGATCTTCTATACTTCTTGTAATTTATAGAGTGTTGCCCCTAAAGTGAGGAAAAGATCCCAAAGAGGACAAAATCAAAAGATCCCAAAGAGGACAAATGAGAGTTAAATAGAAAGAGCCATTGAGGCCACAAAAAAAATAAAAATAAAAGAGAAAAAGAAATAAAAAGAGAGAAGGGGGCACACTACTATTCCTTTTGAGAGATCCACACTCGTACTTCATCTTATACCTTGTACTCCATAGAGATTATCATTCATGCATATAGCTATGTGGGGACCTTCACACTATAGATGACGCGGTTGTTGACGTAATCCTTCAGTCACTCCCACCTAGCTACAAGAGCTTTGTGATGAACTTCAATATGCAAGTGATACGTCCAAAACGTATCTATAATTTCTGCTTGCTCCATGCTTCTTTTGTGTGATATTGCTATGATATTGATGCACTTCCATACACTTTTGATCATATTTGGACTAACCTATTAACTCAGTGCACCACAGTGCCAGTTCCTGTTTTCTGCTGTTTTTCTATTTCAGGTTTCCCCCATATTAAAAGTGCTCCAAAAATTCCAGGAAAAATATAGGAAAAATCAGCGTACAGGAAGTTTCGCGAAGAACCAAAGATGGGCCAGAGGGGAGCCAGGGGAGGCCCAGGCGGCCACCTGGCACGGCCCCACCCCTGGCCGCGCCAGGGGGGCGCCTGGGGCCCCTGCTCCGCCTCTGGCTGCCCCCCTTCGCCTATATATCCCTCTCGTCCCGAAACCCTCGAGGACAGAACCCTTTTTCGCGATCTCGCCTCTGTTCCGCTGTCGCAGCACTTCCAAGATCGGGAGCATCAGGAGAACTCTTCCCGGCACCCTGCCGGAGGGGAGAACCACCACCGGGAGCTTCTCCACCACCATGGACGCTTCCCGGATGAGTCGTGAGTAGTCCACCTTGGACCATGGGTCCATGATCAGTAGCTATGTGATGTTCTCCTCCCCTCTTTGCTCTTCATGGTTTAGACCTCGTGAGCTGACCTACATGATCGAGGCACATATGTAATCTTCCTGCTGTTGCTTTGCTGAGTTTGCTGGGATCTGATGGATTATGAGACTATGTTCAGATTGTGTTTGAGTAATATATTTGATTCACCTCTTTTATATCTTTGTTCTTGAGTAATTCTTGCATGTTCTCCGTTGCTGTTTATTGCTTTGGCCAAGTAGTAGGTAGTAACTCCAAGAGGGAGCGTTATGCTTGATTGTGGGTTCATGCCCCCTGATGACTAGCTTGAGTGACAGAAACATGAGTCTAGGGGATGTGCTGTTGCCACAAGGGAGAAAACAACGGTGCTTGTACTTGCGGGTGCAAGGATTGTTTACTTTACGCAAAGTTCTTTTAATGCAGTTGTCTGTTGCTTTGAGTTTACACTTTGGGTGGGATTCGCAACTTAATACCAGCGAGATGTTCTGGATAGATATCTCAAGGTGGATGATTAGTAGTAGATGCAGATGGATTTCGGTCTACTTGCCTTGGCGTACCGCCCATGCTTTTGAGCCTCTACCTTACTTTGCAGCATAGTTAGCATTGGTTTGCGCACATAATCCTGTCAATTGCCCAGCTGTAATTTGTTTACCTCGCTTTGCTGTTTTATCGTCTTTTGGGAGAGAGACATCACTAGTGAACATCATGGGACCCCGGTCCATATTACCACCGCTGATCACACCTTCTATTTACTTCCTGTTTTTATTTCCTAGTTGCAGTCATAGCTATCATTATTATCTCTTGTGTTTGATCCTTTGTAAACAACAAGGCCGGAGGGATTGACAACCTCTCTGTACTCGTTGGGAGCAAAGTTATCTGTATCTGTGTGCAGGTCCCGTCAACCGGTAAGTCTGGCGCTGTTGACACCTACTTGTCGACCCTCGGAGTCTCACGGGATTCGATCCTTGGTATCTTTGCCAAGGGAAATTTGCCGCTACACTACATCTCAACCTTCCACTTGGGGTAACCAAAGAGGGGCGAGAAGCCATCAGCAAGGGATGGAGAAGTCCATGCCCGAGGTGTATTCAATGCTAAAATCAGCGGAGGTGGAGATCAAGAAAGAACATCAAGTGTTAATGGTGAATAAAACCACTAAGTTCAAGAAAGGCAAGGGTAAGAAGAACTTCAAGAAGGACGACAAAGGAGTTGCCACGCCCGGTAAGCCAGTTGCCGGGAAGAAGCCAAAGAATGGACTCAAGCCTGAGACTGAGTGCTTTTATTGCAAGGAAACGGGTCACTGGAAGCGGAACTGCCCCCAAAACTTAGCAGATAAGAAGGCCGGCAACGTCAAAGGTATATGTGATATACATGTTATTGAGGTGTACCTTACCAGCGCTCGTAGTAGCTCCTAGATATTTGATACCGGTGCAATTGCTCACATTTGTAACTCAAAGCAGGAGCTGCGGAATAAACGGAGACTAGCGAAGGACGAGGTGATGATGCGCGTCGGGAATGGTTCCAAGGTCGATGTGATCGCCGTCGGCACGCTACCTCTATATCTACCTTCGGGATTAGTTTTAAACCTCAATAATTGTTATTTAGTACCGGCTTTGAGCATGAAGATTGTATCTGGATCTCGTTTAATGCGAGATGGCTACTCATTTAAATCCGAGAATAATGGTTGTTCTATTTATATGAGAGAAATGTTTTATGGTCATGCCCCGCTGGTCAATGGTTTATTCTTAATGAATCTCGAACGTGATGTTACACATATTCATAGTGTGAATGCCAAAAGATGTAAGGTTGATAATGATAGTCCCACATACTTGTGGCACTGCCGCCTTGGTCATATTGGTGTCAAACGTATGAAGAAACTCCATGCGGATGGACTTTTGGAGTCCCTTGATTATGAATCATTTGACACGTGTGAACCATGCCTCTTGGGCAAGATGACCAAGACTCCGTTCTCCGGAACAATGGAGCGAGCAACCAACTTGTTGGAAATCATACATACTGATGTGTGCGGTCCAATGAGTGTTGAAGCTCGCGGTGGCTATCGTTATGTTCTCACCCTCACTGATGACTTAAGTAGATATGGGTATG
This sequence comes from Secale cereale, assembly GCA_902687465.1. Classification (NCBI taxonomy): domain Eukaryota; kingdom Viridiplantae; phylum Streptophyta; class Magnoliopsida; order Poales; family Poaceae; genus Secale; species Secale cereale. Next base: position 20,677,591 of record LR738711.1, read on the forward strand.
TGTCGGTGTACTAAGGTAGGGGTACCTTAGTACCCCAACTTGTGCACGGGCAGTAGCAGCTTCCCGCGGCAGGGTCTACCACGTGCTTGTCGGAAACCCCTCTGATCCTTATTTAAGCCATTCAAAAACAAAGTATACAAGCAAGAAGATCAAGGCCCCGGCAAGTGGAGCTTGCCGGGAAGGCCGTCCCAGGCTCAAGAATACTTCATTAACTCAAGACCCTGGCAAGAGGAGCTTGCCAGGAAGATCAGAAGATTGCCTCTTAGAAGACACGCCCCGGCGCACTCTGCGCCCCGGCAAGACCCGGGGAGCGACAAGCTTCCCGGCCCGACAAGATCAAGACCCCGGCAAGGTGCTTGCCGGGGGAAGCCTGCACTGTGTGCCCGCGCTCCAGTTCATCGGCCCACGCGTCGCCCTGGGACCATTCCAGGGACGCGTGGCGGATGGCTGTGCAGCCTGGGGGACACGGTGGCACTCCACGGTGACGAAGCTACCGTCGTGGCAGACGGAGACGCAAGGGCGAGCGCTTTTGGGGTCGACGGCGACGGGCATTTAATGCTCTTGTCCCCCACTGTCAAAGTAGGTGATGACCACTGTTCATGCACTGTTCATCCACTGTTCCCGCACTGTTACAACTACCACCACAATTACATTTTTACCCCTTTCTTCTACGTTGACACCTGTCGGTGACCCCTTGAGCTATAAAAGGAGGCCCATGCACAACGTAGAAGGGGTTCGGAACCTAGATCGCTCATTCGCTCGGTGTAGTTAGTTCTTCAAGCTCCCGAGCTCCAACACTCAATACAATCAAGCAGGAGTAGGGTTTTACGCGTCCATCGCGGCCCGAACCTGGGTAAACTGCCCGCGTGTGCTCTACGATCTGCTCTTTGTGCTCCCTCCGCTCCCTTACCGCACGAACAAGGGGCTCCGGTCCCATAGGTGCTCGTGGTGGACAGTTTCCCCCGACATCTTTGGCGCGCCAGGTAGGGGGCGTCGAGGTTGTGCGAACCTGATCCGGCGTTCACGCGGGCGCATTCTTCATCAACCTCTCCAACTTCATTAGCTTCATCAGCAACAGCAACATGGCCTCGAAGAAGAAGGCTTCGGAGGTCGCAGGCCCGTCTGCGTCTGTTCCACCACCACCAGAACCAACGGTGGGTGGAGGAGACGCCGTCGGAAGGGTGGTCGCCGGCGAGGAAACTCGCGGCACCACCAAATCCAAGGACAAGACTGACGACCGAGCCTCGGTCTCCGTGGACGCGCCACGTCCATCTCAGCAAACGACGACCCAGCAGCGCCGTGGTACAGGAGGTACCATCCGCTTGCTGGGGCAAGGGCAAGTTGGAGGTTCACGGGACGCTCCGGGCCACCGTCCTGGCACGAGCAAGGTGCGGTCGCCGGGGCGGGAAACTGCTCCTTCTAACCCCGTTAGGAGTCCGAGCATATCCCGCTCCTCGCACCGCTCGCCCCCGCTGCCCTCCTCTCCAGCAGAAGCGCTCGCAAGAGCGCAACTGCTCCTCGACTTCCCTCCAGCGGCAGACAAAGCCGAAGACTGGAGGGCAACAATCCAAAGCCTGATCGCCTTCGCCAATAACGACACGCCGCAGCAGCCGGCGACCTCGCGGCCGCGGCAAGTCGAGAAGACGAAGGCCGACGGCGACAAGACCGCCGGGGGTGCAACCACCGTGCACTCCCCGCCGCGGAAGCAGAAGACGCCTCCCCGCCGGATCAACGTCGACGACGACTCCACGGCGTCGTCGGATCCGCGGGCTCGTCGGGACCAGCGCCAGGTCCTCGACGACCGGCGACAAGAAGACGCTCGGACGACGATCGAGCGCCGCCGAGAAGCTCGGCGACAATCAGATCAGCGAGCTGGGACCGCTGTCGATACGCACGCGCCCGGTGAACCAGGCGACTTGCCGTACGTGGCAGGTTGCCCTGCGTTTACCCGTGAGTTGCGGCGTGTCCAGTGGCCCAGCATGAAGAACTTCAAGCCCGACGTACCGGAGAAGTACGATGGCAAGACGTGTTGGAAATATGCCCTAGAGGCAATAATAAATTGGTTATTATTATATTTCCTTGTTCATGATAATCGTTTATTATCCATGCTAGAATTGTATTGATAGGAAACTAAGATACATGTGTGGATACATAGACAACACCGTGTCCCTAGTGAGCCTCTACTAGACTAGCTCGTTGATCAAAGATGGCTACGGTTTCCTAGCCATAGACATGAGTTGTCATTTGATAACGGGATCACATCATTAGGAGAATGATGTGATGGACAAGACCCAAACAATAAACGTAGCATATGATCGTGTCAGTTTATTGCTATTGTTTTCTGCATGTCAAGTATATGTTCCTACGACCATGAGATCATGCAACTCACTGACACCGGAAGAGTACCTTGTGTGTACCCAACGTCACAACGTAACTGGGTGACTATAAAGGTGCTCTACAGGTATCTCCGAGGGTGTCTGTTTAGTTGGCATGGATCAAGACTGGGATTTGTCACTCCGTATGACGGAGAGGTATCTCAGGGCCCACTCGGTAATACAACATCACAATGAGTTTGCAAGCAATGTGACCAATGAGTTGATCACGGGATCTTGTATTACGGAATGAGTAAAGAGACTTGCCGGTAACGAGATTGAACTAGGTATAGAGATACCGACGATCGAATCTCGGGCAAGTAACATACCGACAGACAAAGGGAACTATATACGGGATTGTCTGAATCCTTGACATCGAGGTTCAATCGATAAGATCTTCGTAGAATATGTGGGAACCAATATGGGCATCCAGGTCCCGCTATTGGTTATTGACCGTAGAGGTGTCTCGGTCATGTCTGCATAGTTCTCGAACCCGCAGGGTCTACACACTTAACGTTTGGTGATGATATAAGTATACTCGAGTCGTTATGTTGGTAACCGAAGGTTGTTCGGAGTCCCGGATGAGATCCCGGACGTGACGAGGAACTCCGGAATGGTCCGGGGATGAAGATTGATATATTGGATGATGGGAATCGGAGTCCGGAAGTGTTCCGGGGAGCACCGGGGAGTCGTCGGATGACCGAAAGGAGTTTCGGGGGGTCCCGGCAAGTGTTGCGGGCCTCATGGGCCAAAAGGGGGGAGGCACATCAGCCCACACAGGGGCTGTGCGCCCCCCCACAGGCCTCCCACGCAGCTAGGAGGGTGGGGGCGCCCCTAGGGCAGCCGGCCCCCTCTGGCTTGGGGTGCAAGGCGCCTAGGGGGGGCCACCCAAACCCTAGCCGCCCCCCCTCTCCCTTGTGGCCGCCACCCCCTAGGGGAAACCCTAGGGGCGCCTCCACTTCTCCCCTCCCCCTATATATAGAGAGGGGGAGAGAGGGCAGCAATACCCCTACGTGCCTTGGCGCTGCCTCTCCTCTCCCTCGTAGCATATCTTCCTCTCCGCAGCGCTTGGCGAAGCCCTGCTGAGTTTTCTCCACCACCACCTCCACCACGCCGTCGTGCTGCCGGAGGACTCGAGTTGCTACTTCACCATCGCTCGCTGGATCGAGGAGGTGAAGGCGTCATCAAGCCGTACGTGTGTTGAACGCGGAGGCGCCGTCCGTTCGGCGCTAGATCGGATCTTCCGCGATTTGAATCGCCGCGAGTACGACTCCATCAACCGCGTTCTAGCAACGCTTCCGCTTAGCGATCTACAAGGGTATGTGGATCCGACTCTTCCCTCGTAGATGCATCTCCTAGATTGATCTTGGTGAGCGTAGGAAAATTTTTGTTTCCCATGCAACGTTCCCCAACAGTGGTATCAGAGCTAGGTTCTTGCGTAGATGCAATCACGAGTAGAACACAAAGGAGTTTGTGGGCGTTGATGTTTAGATTGCTTCCCTCCTTGGTCTTTTCTTGATTCAGCGGTATTATGGGATGAAGCGGCCCGGACCAACTTTACATGTCCACGTACATGAGACCGGTTCCATCGACAGACATGCGACTTTTGTTGCATAAGATGGCTGGCGGGTGTCTGTCTCTCCTATCTTAGTTGAATCGGATTCGACGAAGGCGGTCCTTGTAGAAGGTTAAATAGCAACTTAAATATCACCGTTGTGGCTTTGCGTAGGTAAGAAGCGTTCTTGCTAGATACCCATAGCAGCCACGTAAAACATGCAACAACAAATTAGAGGACGTCTAACTTGTTTTTGCAGGGTATGTATGTGATATGATATGGCCAAAGACATGATGAGATATATTTGATGTATGAGATGATCATGTTGTAATAGTTAATATCGACTTGCATGTCGATGTATACGGCAACCGGCAGGAGTCATAGGGTTGTCTTTAATTTTTGTATGACATGCGTGTCAGTCATTAAGCGCTATGTAATGCTTTACTTTATCGCTAAACGGTAGCAATAGTAGTAAGAGCATGGTGGGCGCGCGACAACCCCGATGGCGACACGATGATGGAGATCATGATGATGGGGATCATGGTGTTACGCCGGTGACGATGGAGATCATGCCGGTGCTTTGGAGATGGAGATCAAAAGCACGAGTTGATGGCCATATCATGTCACTTATGATTTGCATGTGATGTTAATCCTTTTATGCATCTTATTTTGCTTAGGACGACGGTAGCATTATAAGATGATCCCTCACTAAAATTTCAAGATAAAATTATGTTCCCCCCAAGTGTGCGCCGTTGCGAAGGTTCGTCGTTTCGAAGCACCACGTGATGATCGGGTGTGATAGACTCTACGTTCGCATACAACGGGTGCAAGCCAGTTTTGCACATGCAGAACACTCGGGTTAGACTTGACGAGCCTAGCATGTACAGACATGGCCTCGGAACACGGAAGACCGGAAGGTCGAGCATGAGTCATATAGTAGATATGATCAACATGAAGATGTTCACCATTGACACCACCTCATCTCACGTGATGATCGGACTTGGGTTGGTGGATTTGGATCATGTCACGCTCGGATGACCAGAGGGATGTCAATTTGAGTGGGAGTTATAAGTAATTTGATTAGTTAAACTCACTTATCATGAACAATAGTCTAAGTTGCCTTTGCAAATTATGTTGTAGATCAATAGCTTGCGTTGTAGCTCCCTGTTTAATACGATCCTAGAGAAAGACTAAATTGAAAGATATTGTAAGCAAGGATGCGGACTGGGTCCGTAGTCCGAGGAGTGTCCTCACTGCTGCACAGAAAGCTTACGTCTTTGATGCACCGCTCAATGTGCAAACCCCTACAACGTTGTCTGTGGATGTTGTGAACACCTGAGAGACACGTCCTGATGACTACTTGATAGTTTAGTGCACCATACTTTACGGCTTAGAATCGGGATTCCAATGACGTTTTGAACGCCATAGAACATATGAGATGTTCTAAGAGCTGAAATTGGGATTTCAGGCTCATGCCCGTGTTAAGAGGTATGAGACCTCTGACAAGTTCTTTTGCCAAAAAGATGGAGGAGAATAGCTCAACTAGTGAGCGTGTGCTCAGAATGTCTGGGTGCTGAAATCACTTGAACCAAGTGGGAGTTAATCTTCCAGGTAAGATAGTGGTTGACAGAATTCTCTAGACACTATCACCAAGCTACTAGAACTTCGTGATGAACTATGACATACAAAGGATGGAGATGATCCCGGTGCTGTCAGCGGTTCTTAGTACCGCAAAAGTAGAGATCAAGAAGGAGCATCAAGTGTTGATGATTTAACAAGACCACTGGTTTCAAAAGGGTAAGGGCTAGAAGGGAAACTTCATGAATGGCAAACCTGTTGTCGCTCTGATGAAGGAACCCATGGTTGAACCCAAACCTCGAGACTAAGTGCTTCTATTGTAAGGGGAACGGTCACATGGCAGCGGAACCACCCCAAATACATGGTAGATAAGATAGCTGGCAACTTCAACAAAGTATATTTGATATACGTGTTATTGATGTGTACCTTAGTAGTACTCCTTGTAGCACCTGGGTATTGGATACCGGTTCAGTTGCTATTATTAGTGACTTGAAGCAAAAGCTACGGACTGAACGGAGACTAGCTAAGGGCGAGGTGACGATGTGTGTTGGAAGTGTTTCCAAGGTTGATAAGATCACCATCGCACACTTCCTCTATTTTCGAGATTAGTGTTGAACCTAGATAAATGTTATCGGGTGTCTACGTTGAGCATGAATATGATTAGATCATGTTCATTACAATACGGTTATTCATTTAAGTCAGAGAATAATGGTTATTCTGTTTACATGAATAATACCTTTATGGTCATGCACCCAATGGTTTGTTGAATCTCGATCATAGTAATACACATGATGATAATATTAATGCCAAAAGATGTAGAGTTAATAATGATAGTACCACTTCCTTATGGCACTGCCGCTTAGGTCATTTTGGCATAATATGCATGAAGAAACTCCATGCTGATGGACGTTTGGAGTCACTTGATTTTGAATCACTTGACACATGCGAGCCATGCCTCTTGGGTAGGATGACTAAGATCCCGTGTTCAGGTACAATGAAACGGGAAAGTGACTTGTTGGAAATCATACATGCTGATGTATGTGATCCAATGAGAATTAAGGCGTGTGGTGGATATCGTTATTTTCTCATCTTCACTGACGATTTGAGTAGATATGGTATATTTACTTAATGAAGCAAAAGTCTGAAACGTTTGAAAGGTTCAAAAATTTCAGAGTGAAGATTAAGAATCATCATAACAAGAAGATCATGTTCCTACGATCTGATCAAGGGGATATTATCTGAATTATGAGTTTGGCAATCACTTAAGACATTGTGGAATTGTTTCGCAGTTGAAGCCCCCTGGAACACCACAGCGTAATGGTGTGTCCGGACATCGTAATCGAACCTTATGAGATATGGTGCGATCTATGATGTATCTTACCGATCTACCGCTATTATTTTGAGGTTATGCATTAGAGACAGCTGCATTCACTTTATATAGGGCACCATCTAAGTCCGTTGAGACAACGCCGTATGAACTAAGGTTTGGCAAGAAACCGTAGTTGTCGTTTCTCAATGTTTGGGGCTGCGAGGTTTATGGCTTCAGCCGGGAAAAGCTCGAACCCAAAGCGGACAAATACATCTTCATAGGATACCCAAAGGTAACAGTTGGGTATACCTCCTATCTCAGATCCAAGGGCAAAAATGTTTGTCCCTAAGAACGGGTCCTTTCTCGAGAAGGAGTTTCTCTCGAAAGATTTGAGTGGGAGGAAGATAGAACTTGATGAGGTTGTCGAACCCTCACTTCAACCGGAGAGTAGTGCAACACAGAAAGATGTTTCTGTGGAACCTACGACGTTGAAGAGGAAACTAATGATATTGATCGTGAAGCTCCAGATCAAGTTGCTATCGAACCTCGTAGGTCGACAAGGATATGTACTACTCCTGAGTGGTATGGTGATCCTGTCTTAGAGGTCATGTTGTTGGACAACGATGAACCTACGAACTATGGAGAAGCGATGGTGGGCCCATATTCCGACAAATGGTTAGAAACCGAGAAATCCGAGATAGGATCCATGTATCGAAACAAAGTATGGACTTTGGTGGACTTGCCCGATGACTGGCAAGCCATTGAGATAAATGGATCTTTAGGAAGGAAGACGGACGTGGACGGTAATGTCACCGTCTATGAAGCTCGACTTGTGGCGAAGAGTTTTCCACAAGTTCAAGGAGTTGACTACGATGAGATTTTCTCACCCGTAGCGACGCTTGAGTCCGTCGGAATCATGTTAGCATTAGCTGCATTTATGAAATCTGGCAGATGGATGACAAAACAAGTTTCCTTACCAGTTTTCGTAAGGAAAGGTTGTATGTGATACAATCAGAAAGGTTTTGTCGATCCTAAGGATGCTAAAAGGTATGCTAGCTCCAGCGATCCTTCCATAGACTGGAGCAAGCATCTCGGTGTCGGAATATATGCTTTGATGGAGTGATCAAAGTTCTTGAGTATACAAAGTTTGTTAGAAACTTGTATTTACAATAAAGTGAGTGGGAGCATCACAACATTTCTGATAAGTATATGTGAATGACATATTGTTGATCCGAAATGATGTAGAATTTCTGGAAAGCATAAAGGGTTGTTTGAAATGAGTTTTTCAAAGGAAGACCTAGATAAAGCTGCTTACATATTGGGCATCAAGATCTATACAGATAGATCAAGGCGCCTGATGATACTTTCAAAAGGAACACACACCTTGGCATGATTTTGAAGGAGTTCAAAATAGATCAGTCAAAGAAGGAGTTCTTGCCTGATTTGTAAGGTGTGAAGTTGAGTAAGACTCAAAACTTGACCACGGCAGAAGGAAGAGGAAGGACGAAGGTCGTCCCCTATGCTTTTGTCATAGGCTCTATACGGTATGCCATGATGAGTACCGCACCTGATGTGTGCCTTGCCACATGTCTGGCAAGAGGGTACAAAGGTGATCCAGGAGTGGATCACTAGATAGTGGTCAAAATTATCCTTAGAGGAATAAGGAAATGTTTCTCGGTTATGGAGGTGATAAAGAGTTCGACGTAAACAGTTACGTCGATGCAAGCTTAACACCTATCCGGATAACTCTAAGTGGAGATACCGGATACGTATAATGGAGCAACAGTTTGGAATAGCTCCAAGTGGAACGTGGTAGCAGCATCTACGATATGACATAAAGTTTTGCGAAGTACATAGGGATCTGAATGTTGCAGACCCGTTGACTACAACCTCTCTCACAAGCATAACATGATCAAACCCAGAACTCATTGAGTGTTAATCACATAGCGATGTGGACTAGATTATTGACTCTAGTAAACTCTTTGGGTATTAGTCACATGGCGATGTGAACTATGAGTGTTAATCACATAGCGATGTGAACTAGATTATTGACTCTAGTGCAAGTGGGAGACTGTTGGAAATATGCCCTAGAGGCAATAATAAATTGGTTATTATTATATTTCCTTGTTCATGATAATCGTTTATTATCCATGCTAGAATTGTATTGATAGGAAACTAAGATACATGTGTGGATACATAGACAACACCGTGTCCCTAGTGAGCCTCTACTAGACTAGCTCGTTGATCAAAGATGGCTACGGTTTCCTAGCCATAGACATGAGTTGTCATTTGATAACGGGATCACATCATTAGGAGAATGATGTGATGGACAAGACCCAAACGATAAACATAGCATATGATCGTGTCAGTTTATTGCTATTGTTTTCTGCATGTCAAGTATATGTTCCTACGACCATGAGATCATGCAACTCACTGACACCGGAAGAGTACCTTGTGAGTACCCAACATCACAACGTAACTGGGTGACTATAAAGGTGCTCTACAGGTATCTCCGAGGGTGTCTGTTTAGTTGGCATGGATCAAGACTGGGATTTGTCACTCCGTATGACGGAGAGGTATCTCAGGGCCCACTCGGTAATACAACATCACAATGAGCTTGCAAGCAATGTGACCAATGAGTTGATCACGGGATCTTGTATTACGGAACGAGTAAAGAGACTTGCCGGTAACGAGATTGAACTAGGTATAGAGATACCGACGATCGAATCTCGGGCAAGTAACATACCGACAGACAAAGGGAACTATATACGGGATTGTCTGAATCCTTGACATCGAGGTTCAATCAATAAGATCTTCGTAGAATATGTGGGAACCAATATGGGCATCCAGGTCCCGCTATTGGTTATTGACCGTAGAGGTGTCTCGGTCATGTCTGCATAGTTCTCGAACCCGCAGGGTCTACACACTTAACGTTTGGTGATGATATAAGTATACTCGAGTCGTTATGTTGGTAACCGAAGGTTGTTCGGAGTCCCGGATGAGATCCCGGACGTGACGAGGAACTCCGGAATGGTCCGGGGATGAAGATTGATATATTGGATGATGGGAATCGGAGTCCGGAAGTGTTCCGGGGAGCACCGGGGAGTCGTCGGATGACCGAAAGGAGTTTCGGGGGGTCCCGGCAAGTGTTGCGGGCCTCATGGGCCAAAAGGGGGGAGGCACATCAGCCCACACAGGGGCTGTGCGCCCCCCCACAGGCCTCCCACGCAGCTAGGAGGGTGGGGGCGCCCCTAGGGCAGCCGGCCCCCTCTGGCTTGGGGTGCAAGGCGCCTAGGGGGGGCCACCCAAACCCTAGCCACCCCCCCCTCTCCCTTGTGGCCGCCACCCCCTAGGGGAAACCCTAGGGGCGCCTCCACTTCTCCCCTCCCCCTATATATAGAGAGGGGGAGAGAGGGCAGCAATACCCCTACGTGCCTTGGCGCTGCCTCTCCTCTCCCTCGTAGCATATCTTCCTCTCCGCAGCGCTTGGCGAAGCCCTGCTGAGTTTTCTCCACCACCACCTCCACCACGCCGTCGTGCTGCCGGAGGACTCGAGTTGCTACTTCACCATCGCTCGCTGGATCGAGGAGGTGAAGGCGTCATCAAGCCGTACGTGTGTTGAACGCGGAGGCGCCGTCCGTTCGGCGCTAGATCGGATCTTCCGCGATTTGAATCGCCGCGAGTACGACTCCATCAACCGCGTTCTAGCAACGCTTCCGCTTAGCGATCTACAAGGGTATGTGGATCCGACTCTTCCCTCGTAGATGCATCTCCTAGATTGATCTTGGTGAGCGTAGGAAAATTTTTGTTTCCCATGCAACGTTCCCCAACAAGACGCACCCCTCGGAATTCCTCAGCATTTACACCATCGCGGTGCAGGCTGCCGGGGGGTGCGACGAGAAGATACTGGCGAATTACTTCCCGCTAGTGCTTAAGCCGAACGTTCGTTCTTGGCTTATGCACTTGCCGGAAGGCTCCATTTCTTCTTGGGCAGATCTTTGCCACCAGTTTGTTGGCGCCTTCACGGGCGGCCACAAACCCCACGGCCAGGAGAGCGATCTCCACATCTTAGCCCAGAAGGAAGGAGAACCTCTGCGCAAGTACATCCAACGATTCAGCCGCGTGCAGCACAACATCCCCGACGTCCACCCTGCCGCGGTTATTAGCGCGTTCCACCAGAACGTGCGTAACCGCCGCATGCGTGAGGAGATGGCCATGACCAAGATACGGGATGTCAGCGAGCTCTATGCTCTAGCTGATAAGTGCGCGCGCGCCGAAGAGGGGAGGAGACTCCCCGGAGAGGATGCTGGCGCAGGGGGGAGCGACAGCGAGGATGCCGCCCCGGCAAAGAAGAGCCGGCGGCGGAACAATAGAAGAAAGAAGAACAGGGAAGTGCTTGCCGTCGAGAAGTCCGGCAAGGAGGCTCCCGCCAAGCAAACAAAGGCTGGCGGCTCCGGCAAGGAGCCTGCCCCTGTGGCGGCAGCCGACAAGCAGGACGGCTCCGACAAGCAATACTGCAAGATCCACCGCACCAAGGGCCACGACCTCTCCAACTGCAAACGCGTCGAGTACCTCGTCGAGCAGCAGAAAGCTGAGTACGAGCGGCGCGACAAGGAGAAGGCCCAAGGTGGTGGGGGAGAGCCAAGCAAGAAGCGGCCATTCAATGGCCGGGGAGGACGCCGCGGCAAGGCCAAGCAGCAACAAGGTGATCGACCTCCCCGGGGCCGCGACAAGGATGAAGAAGACGACGACGACGACATGGAGGAAGATGATAACAGCGAGCAGGAGTTCCAGAAGGCCACGGAAGTCCTATGCGTCGACGGCGGCGCCTCTCTGCATACTTCCCACCGCCAACTCAAGCAGTGGGTGCGGGAAGTAAATGCAGCCGAGCCGCCCGTGGAGTCGCGCAGGCTCCTCAAATGGTCCAGCACGCCCATCATTTTTGATCTTGAGGATCACCCTGACCGCACCACAGCGGTCGGGTGCTTGCCGATGTTGGTCTCACCAACCATCCGCAACCTCAAGGTCACCAAAATGTTGGTTGACGGCGGGGCCGGCCTGAATTTGATCTCCTCAGCTGTGATCAAGAAACTCCAGATCCCAGATGGCGAGCTCGAAGAGACCGGTTTGTTCCAAGGAATAAACCCGGGAAGGAGCAAGCCCAAGGGGAAGATCACTCTGCCAGTGACCTTTGGCGGGGAGCTGAACTTCAGGACGGAGAGGATAACCTTCGATGTTGCCGATATCCCATTGCCATACAATGGGATACTTGGACGTCCTGCCCTCGCCAAGTTCATGGCAGCTTCCCACTACGCCTACAATGTACTCAAGATGCCGGGGCCGATAAGCGTCATCTCTGTCCATGGCGACAAGAAGGACGCGCTTATCTGCGCCGACAAGATCTACCGGGATGCAGCAGCCGCAGCGGAGAGCAATACACTTGCCGCTGAAGCTCCCGGGGGGAAGAAGACCAAGACCAAGTCCGGCAAGTGCTCTGGGACCCACTCCGGCAACCGCACCTCCTCGGAGTGCTGCGCTGCCGTCGAGGACGTTCCATCGAGCTCCACCGGCAAGTGCAAGAAGGGGATGGCCGCTCCACCGGCAACCAAGAAGGTGCCCGCCAGGGAGGACGGCACTGGTGGTACCTTCACCATCAGTGCTACGCTTGACAGCAAATAGGAAAGCGCGCTCGTTGCCTTCCTGCGGGCGAATGTCGATGTGTTTGCATGGCAACCATCTGACATCCCCGGTGTTCCCAGGAAGGTGATTGAGCACAAACTTGCTGTTTGTCCTCATGCGCGGCCCGTCAAGCAGAAGGTTAGGAAGCAAGCCGTGGAGCGCCAAGAATTCATTGCCGAAGAGATCAAGAAGCTAGAAGCAGCGGGCCTAGTTAGAGGCGTGATCCATCCGACGTGGTTAGCAAACCCAGTTGTCGTGCGTAAGGCCAATGGGAAATGGAGACTGTGTATAGACTTCACCGATGTGAATAAAGCATGTCCCAAGGATCCATTTCCCTTGCCGCGCATTGACCAGATTGTTGACTCCACTGCTGGATGTGAGCTACTTTCCTTCCTTGATGCATATTCAGGCTACCACCAGATTTTCATGGCCAAAGAAGATGAAGAGAAGACTGCATTCATTACTCCATGTGGCACCTATTGCTTTATTCGCATGCCTTTCGGATTGAAGAATGCAGGCTCCACATTTGCAAGGGTGGTATACACTGCTTTTGAGCCACAGATCCACAGGAATGTAGAAGCTTACATGGATGATATCGTGGTCAAGAGCAAGAGCAAGGATACACTGATCCAAGATTTGGAAGAGACATTTGAGAACCTGCGCAAGATCCAACTTAAATTGAACCCCGAGAAGTGCGTCTTTGGAGTCCCCTCCGGCAAGCTTCTCGGGTTCTTTGTGTCTCAGAGGGGGATTGAAGCCAACCCCGACAAGATTAAAGCCATCGAGCAGATCGAAGCCCCGAAGCGCGTCAAGGACGTAAGGAGGCTTGCAGGTTGTGTGGCTGCCCTCAGTAGGTTCATTTCAAAGTCTGCAGAACGCGCCCTTCCTTTCTTCAAAATCTTGAAGAAGGCAGGTCCTATGAAATGGACTCCGGAAGCGGAGGCAGCGTTGCAAGACTTGAAAAGATACCTATCCTCCACTCCAATACTTGTCGCACCTAGGCCACAAGAGAAGTTGCTGCTATACTTAGCAGCAACCAATCAAGTGGTTAGTGCTGCGTTAGTAGCGGAGAGGGAGGCCGACGAGGAGTCTACACCACCGGCAAGCGAATCCAGCGACAAGCAGGGGGCTGCTCCGACAAGCTCTGGCCCCGACAAGGACAACTCTGCGTAGGAACAAGGAGAAGTACGGAAAAAGATGGTGCAGCGCCCAGTGTATTTTGTGAGTTCCCTCTTGCAGGGGGCTAGATCAAGATACTCTGGGGTGCAAAAGTTGCTTTTCGGCCTCCTCATGGCCTCGAGAAAGCTGCGCCATTACTTCCAAGCACACGAGATAACAGTGGTCACTCGCTTTCCGTTGAAGAGGATATTGCACAATCCAGAAGCGACAGGTAGGATCGTCGAGTGGGCACTTGAGCTGTCAAGCTTTGGTCTCAAGTTTGAGAGTACCTCAACTATACAGAGCCGAGCTTTGGCAGAATTCATAGCTGAATGGACGACAACGCCCGATGAAGAAGTTCCAAAAACAAGTGTACCCGTACAAGAAGCGACGAGTGAATGGGTAATGTACTTTGATGGTGCCTTCTCGCTGCAAGGCGCCGGTGCCGGCGTGGTACTCATCGCGCCCACCGGAGAACACCTCAAGTATGTTATCCAGATGCACTTTCCCAGGGAACAAGCGACAAATAATACTGCTGAGTATGAAGGCTTGCTCGCCGGCCTCAGGATTGCGGCCGAACTTGGGATTAAGAAGCTGATTGTGCGGGGAGATTCTCAGTTGGTGGTCCGGCAAGTCAACAAGAGTTATCAGAGCCCTTTGATGGAAGCTTATGTAGATGAAGTGAGGAAGCTTGAAGAATACTTTGAAGGTCTGCAAATGGAGCACGTTCCAAGAGCTCAGAATGATATTGCAGATGGCCTTTCAAAGTGTGCTGCGATGAAGTTACCTGTGGAACCAGGGACCTTCCTGCTCAAGCTGACTCAGCCATCCGTTACACCATCAATTGGGCAGCACAAGAAGAGAAAGTTGGTCACCGGCGACTACTTGCCGGCGGATCTCCCCGAGGCCGCCGCCAAGGTCCCCAAGATCAACGATCAGAACGCTGAGGAACAGTTTGCTCCTGCAGATCCTAGGGTCTGTACAGTTGAAGCAAGCGTTCCCGACAAGCCTCGCCTCGGCGAGCTTGCCGGGGGACAATCAGCTCCGGCAGAACCAGAAGTTCTTGCCGTAGAAGCTGGGGTTCCCGCAGCGGCCCTCATGCCTTTAGTCCTTGCCATTGAGCCTCGGGCTCCGGCATGGGCACAGCAGATTGTCCGTTTTCTACAAACTGGAGAACTTCCCGACGACCCAGCAGAGATAGAGAAAATAACCAGGCAGTCAAGTATGTACCAGTTCGTGGACAATGAACTGTACAGAAGAAGGCTCAATGGTGTCAGGTTGAAGTGCATTTCCAGAGAAGATGGACAGAAGCTGTTGGCAGAAATACATGGAGGCATATGTGGCCACCACATTGGCGCAAGGGCACTTGCCGGAAAAGCATTTCGGCAAGGGTTCTTTTGGCAAGAAGCCCTCCAAGACGCAATTGCACAAGTAACCAAGTGTGAAGCGTGCCAGTTCCATGCCAAACAAATTCATCAGCCAGCTCAAGCTCTCCAGACGATCCCTTTGTCCTGGCCCTTCTCGGTCTGGGGGCTCGATATCCTTGGCCCCTTCCCCCGAGCTATCGGGGGCTTTGAGTACTTGTACGTTGCAATCGACAAGTTCACAAAGTGGCCAGAAGTGGAACCTGTGAGAAAGGTGACAGCACAGTCAGCAGTCAGGTTCTTCAGGTCGATTGTTTGCCATTTTGGGATTCCTAACAGGATCATCACCGACAACGGCACGCAATTCACCAGTCGCACCTTCATGCAGTACGTCCAAGACCTTGGCGCCAAGGTCTGCTTCGCTTCTGTTGCTCACCCGAGGAGCAACGGTCAAGCGGAGAGGGCAAATGCTGAAGTGCTGCGCGGACTCAAGACAAGGACCTTTGACAGGCTGCGCAAGTGCGGAAGAAACTGGATAGAGGAGTTGCCGGCGGCTCTTTGGTCAATCAGAACGACACCAAGTCGAGCCACCGGACAGACACCCTTTGCTCTAGTCTATGGAGCAGAGGCAGTTCTCCCCACGGAACTCGTATACGGATCTCCTCGAGTGCTCGCTTATGATGAGCTCGAGCAAGAGCAACTGCGACAAGATGATGCATTGCTCCTCGAGGAGGAACGTCTCCAGGCTGCTGTACGAGCTGCTCGATACCAGCAGGCCTTGCGCCGCTACCATAGCCGCAAGGTCAAGGCCAGGAGTCTCGAGGAAGGCGACCTTGTTCTTCGGCGTGTTCAGTCCGCCAAGAATTCCAACAAGTTGACGCCAAAGTGGGAAGGCCCTTATCGGGTGAGACAGGTCACAAGGCCCGGCGCTGTCCGCCTTGAGACCGAAGAAGGCTTACCGGTGAGCAACTCCTGGAACATAGAGCATCTTCGAAAGTTTCACCCATAAGGCGCGGTTGCCGTGATCCGCTCCGGCAACCACCTTTTGTACGAGTCTTGCCGCTGTTGCATGTAAACCTTTGTACAAAGCCGGGCGCAGATCCCGTGCATCAGTAAAGCTTTGTGTTTTCGCACTATTTGCCATTCTCGTGCTTTTCTTTGTTATTTGCATGCATTATTTGGCATTTTGTGCAACACACATATCCGGTAAGCATTACCATGCCGAGAAACCCTATACTTGTTTCCTCTTCTCCTTTTCTTTCTCTCTCTCTTAAGCAGAAGAAACATTCCTCGCGCACAAGTTTGCCGGGGGGGAAGGAGGTGGAGGATGAACCAAGTGCTGTTCAAGAAAGGGAAGTTTACCGGAGAACGAACATACTATGAAAGCTAAGTTACCAGAATTTGAGCAGTTCAAATTTTTAAATTTTAGTTATCTTCCTTGAACGACCACACTTTGTATGGAAAACCTGTGCGCGGAGGAATCTACCCGTAGCTAGCCGCACCCTTATCTTGCTTTCGAGTACGCTCAACGACTTAAGTGAGCTGCGACAAGTGTCGCGCCCTTGCTTCGTTTTCGAGTTCGCTCAGCAAGCTAAGTGCGTTGCGACTAGCTGCGGCGAGGTTGCTTGCCGGTAAGACCTTAGCCAGCAGGCTGCTCAGAGTCCAGCACTCAGCGCTCGCGGCAAGGGCCCCTTGCCGACGAGTTCCCTAGAAGCGTAGGGTTGAAAGCATACAAAGCAAAGGACCGGAACAAGGGAGATAACACTGCATCAATTGCTCGGAAATAAGATAAATATATTACAGAGATAACTTGTCGCAATGACTAATGGGTTCATGTTCATGGCACACTTTGCAGCAACAAAAGAAACAAGAAGAAAGAGGCCTAGTCTACGCGATCGCCTTCACGCCTGGAGATCTTGTTCACCTTGGCGATGATGTGGGCGACCTGCGCCTTCAGTGCCTCCATATCTGCGTCGGCCGGCAAGCTGCGGAGGACGTTGACGAGGTTTATACCAGGATTGCGGTACACTATCTTCGTCAGAACGCGCTCCAAAGTTCCCGCGCAGAGCTGGCGCGACTCCTCGGCCAGTTGCGTGGGGAGCTTCTTCTGTAGATTTGCGAGTGCCGGCGCGACCCCTCTGAAGAAGAGACTGAGCTTGGCGCTGTGTGGGAGATTTGGATCCGGAGAGTATATGAGATGCTCAACCTTCAGCGCCATCAGCTCCTTGTCGATGCTAGCTGCAGAAGCCACCAGATCTTCAGTCCATACTTCGACGGTCCGGCGGAAGTTCTCAGCTGAAGTGGCGGCGCTCTCCACCAGGCCTCGCTCCTTGCGGAGCTCGTCCTTCAGCTTGGTTTCGCGGTCCCGGACGGCGTCGAGCCAGTCCTTCAGCGTAGAGACTTTCAGCTCCAGATCTGCAATCGAGTCCTTGGCGGCCTTCAGCTCGTCGCCCTGCTTGGAGAGGCGTACCTGGAGTTCCGAGTTGGTATGGGCATCCTTCTCGCGCTCTATGTTGAGCGCGGTGACCCTCTCCGTGCTCGCCTTCAGGTACTCCTCCAGCTGCACCACCTTAGCTTCGAGGTCCTTCTTGGCGGTTTCCGCGGTGGCTGCGGCGGCCTTTGCTTCCTTCAGCTCCCCGCCAAGGGCCTGCTCCCGGGCGGTAAGGTCTTCCTCGTGGGCGTCGAGGTTGACCTTCCGTTGGGTGAGCTCTCCTTCTCGCCGGGACAGCGCTTCTCCGGTGAGTCGCTGCTGCTCCTCGGCCTCGGCCTTCTCCAGGAGCCACTCTTGGTACTCTCCAGCAAGCCTCTCGCGCTCCTCCGCCAAGTCGCGGAGGGCCGCCTGGTTGGTGGCGCGGAGCTCCGCGGCGCGTTTCTCCATATCTGCTGCGGCCTTGGCGGTGAGGGCTTCCCGAGACTCAAGTTTCGCCTGCCTGGCCCGGTAAAGGGCCAGGAGCCGGTGGAGCAACTTCTCTTCCTCGGGCTCGTCGCTCCCGCCGGGCGCCTCGACTATCTTCAGCCCCGCGGAGGCGAGGACCTCTCCATCAAAGGCCTCTCCCTCCACGGGGGCTCGCGACGAGGATCCCCACGGCACCTGAATGAAGACGCCGTTGGGAGCCTCAAGGTAGAAGCCCGACTGCTTCTTTCCGGCGGAGGGGTCGGCGGTCGGTGCAGCGCTCGACGCTCCTGCCGCCTCCGGGCCGGCAGTACGGTCGCCGTCCCCCTCCCCGGCCGCCGCGTCTGCGGTTGGAGCAGTCTCCTCCGCGGCGGGCTCGTCGGCTCCCGCCATGCTATCAGTAGCAGTGGCGTTGCCGTCGCCGCCGCCCGTCTCCTCCTCGACGGTGGCCTCCGTCTCCATCCGCTCCGGGGGAGGAGGATCTGATAGAAGAAGAAGAAAACAAAAAGTTCAAGCAAATATCCAAAAAAGACAAGTCCAAGAAGACGAGGTTACAAGACTTACCTTGGCGGACTTCGTCGACGACAGGCTCCCTCGCCGGGGAGCTCTCCCTTGGCGGGGTGGCCGCCCTCGCCGGGCTGCTCGCCCTTGGCGGGGTACTCGCCCTTGGCGGAGTACCCGCCCTTGGCGGAGCACTCTCCCTCGCCGGAGAGTTCGTCCTTGGCGGGGACGGCGGGGCCTGCGGCTCCTCGGGAGTGGTCTCCGGGCGCTCCTGTGGCTGCGGCTCCACCTCTGTACAAAACAATCAAGACAAGGCAGAGCTACAAAATGTTAGTACAAGACAAAATCCTCAAGCGCGCCCGACGAGCGGAAAAATCAAAGGCCGGACTTACGCTGGGGGCTGCGCTGGGGGCTGCTCCTCAGAGCAGCGGTTGGGTCCGGCAAGTCCGTCGCCGGCGTGTCCCCTGTCGCCGCGGCGGGCGAGTCGTCCTCGACCACCACCACGGGAACCTTGGCCTTCTTCGCCGCTCACTGTGCCAGGGTCCTGAAATCAAAGCAAGAAACAAGATCAGAACCATCAACAAAAGAATCAAGACAGAATTGAAGAAGCTACAAAAACGCAAGTGCTTACTCCTGTTCCTCGTCGTCGTCATCGCTCAAGGCGGAGAAGTCGAACTCCACCTGAGTCGCTTCTGCGCGAGGAGCGGGAGGAGAAGGCTCCCTCGGGCGCTTGGCAGTCCCAGGGGCTGGGGGCTGCGAAGACCCAGCCTCTGTTGACGCCGAGGCCCGGGGAGCAGGCGGAGCAGCCGCTCCGCCCTGAGAAGTTCCCCCTCCGCTTGGCGCTGGCACGCGGGGCGCCTCCGCCGCAGCTGTTGCGCAGGGCGCCTCCGTCGCAGCTGATGTGCGGGGCGCCTCCGTCGCCGCTTGGCTCCCCCTGGTGGCTCGTGTCACCCGGCGAGCAGGTTGTTGTCGGGGCGCCTGCGTCCCTGTCGTCGTAGGCACCTTGCGGAGACGCTTCAGCGGAGATCGCCTGGGACTTGCCCGGGGCGGAGAGCTCTCCGAGGCCGAGGAGACGTCGTCCAACCCCAAGGATCCGCCAGTGTCCTCGTCGGCTCCGGCGTCCTCCTCCTCCTCCTCCTCGGCGGGCTCGCTGGGCCCAGCACCCTGCCCCGCGGCTTTGCCCCTTCCGGTGGCTCCGCTCCCTCCGGCGCCTCTGCTTCCTCCGGCAACCTCGCCCCTTGCCGCGGCCTCGCTCATAATCCCGGGGATCCCGGCGTGCCTCAATGAGGGGACCCCAGCGAGCTCGTCGGGTGGAAGTTTGAGAAGTCTCCGGATCTCTGCCTCCTCGGCCTGGCACGACGCGTCCTCGGCCTCTGCCTCATCGACGGTGAACCCAAATTCTCCTACCGTTGCGGCTGCGGCGGCCTCTTCCATCCGAGTAGCAATGTATGCTATCTCCCGATCCGTGGTGTCCCGGGTGAGACCCTTGATCTCGTTGGAGTTCTTCGGCACCTCCACCAAGTTGTCGAAGAAACTCATGATGGCATCCGGCTTGGGCACTATCCATGTTGGGTCGACGCCATGAGAATCGCACGCAGGCATCATTGCGCGCAGAGCGTCCCGGGCGGTGCTGTTGCATAGTGGTACTACTCCCCGGGGAGGCCTAAACCACTCCGGGTGGGCCGGGTCATGCTTAAAAAGCTCCCGGAGCATCCCCTTCAGCTCCAGCGCCGTGAAGTTGTAATTCAGCCCCGGGCGCAACCTCATTATGTCCGCCGCATTGCCAAACTCCCATGCTGGCCTCTTCCTTTCCTGTAAAGGGGCAATGCGGCGGCGGAGGAAGTCTGCTCCTACCTCTCCGATGGTCAACTTAGCTACCCGGAGACGAAGAATCCTAACAAGGGCAGCGTTGAGTTTGATGTCATCCGCGGCCAGTTCACTCCAGTCCCTGCCGCGCACTATAGGTGTTGTGCGTGGCGCGGTGAAAGGCTGCGGCTCGTCCTCCACTATCCAGCACCAATCCGCGCACCACTCCTCCCACTTGCCGCGGAGCTCCCCTTTCAGATAGGATTCTTTCTTGTTCAAGCGGAAGACCCAAGAGATCCCTCCGGAGAGGGGGGCGCCGGCCTCTGCTCTGGGCATAAAGAAGTGCCTAAAGAGCGCTACGTTTGGATAGATCCCTATGTAGTTTTCGCACAGATGTGCGAAAATCGCCATCGTGAGGATGGCGTTGGGGGTGAAGTCTAAGAGATGGAGGTTGTAGGTGTTCATGATATCACAGAAAAATTCAGAGAATGGGGGACACAAGCCGCAGTGGAAGAAGACAGCGAAGAAGAAATACCCGCTGGGGTACAGATCTCTGGCGGCGGCCGGGTAGACTCGGGTGCGAGGATGCGCCTTGGTCTTCTTGGCCCAGAACAGATAATACTTGTTCCAGAGCTCCCGCGCGCTGAGCCTTGGCGCGAAGACGACATTCCTCTTCCGTAGGAGGGCAAGCTTCGCCGCCTGCTCGGATTTCTCTTTCTTGGTCTTCTCCGCCTTCGCCTTCTCGGTCTTCGGGGCCATGGCGGAGGCGGCGAGGGAAAGGAACGAGGAGTCCGGCGGCGCCGCAGATGCGAGAAACAGCGGAGGAGATGTGGAGGCGGAGCGCAGAGGGGGTTTCTGGAGGTGGAAGAAGCAATGGAGACGAAGTAAGGTAACTGCCCCTGCTTCCTCTGCTTTTAAGGGGGAAGTGGGGGACGCTCCGCATTTCCCATTAAAGAACGTGGCCACGTTCTCTCCCACGACGCCGCAATCGACGCGTGCTGTTAGGGAGGGACGCGGCGGATGCGGAAGGGGAATTACGGCTCGCCGTGGGCTGCGCGTGCCCGCGCACTGTTTTGGGCCTGGCCCAACAGCGCTGGGCACCGTGTGTGGCCCAGGCCCGGGGGCTCCTGTCGGTGTACTAAGGTAGGGGTACCTTAGTACCCCAACTTGTGCACGGGCAGTAGCAGCTTCCCGCGGCAGGGTCTACCACGTGCTTGTCGGAAACCCCTCTGATCCTTATTTAAGCCATTCAAAAACAAAGTATACAAGCAAGAAGATCAAGGCCCCGGCAAGTGGAGCTTGCCGGGAAGGCCGTCCCAGGCTCAAGAATACTTC
The DNA here is from genome assembly GCA_902687465.1 of Secale cereale. Taxonomy (NCBI): domain Eukaryota; kingdom Viridiplantae; phylum Streptophyta; class Magnoliopsida; order Poales; family Poaceae; genus Secale; species Secale cereale. The sequence goes on from LR738711.1 coordinate 20,699,141, forward strand.
ATTAACTCAAGACCCTGGCAAGAGGAGCTTGCCAGGAAGATCAGAAGATTGCCTCTTAGAAGACACGCCCCGGCGCACTCTGCGCCCCGGCAAGACCCGGGGAGCGACAAGCTTCCCGGCCCGACAAGATCAAGACCCCGGCAAGGTGCTTGCCGGGGGAAGCCTGCACTGTGTGCCCGCGCTCCAGTTCATCGGCCCACGCGTCGCCCTGGGACCATTCCAGGGACGCGTGGCGGATGGCTGTGCAGCCTGGGGGACACGGTGGCACTCCACGGTGACGAAGCTACCGTCGTGGCAGACGAAGACGCAAGGGCGAGCGCTTTTGGGGTCGACGGCGACGGGCATTTAATGCTCTTGTCCCCCACTGTCAAAGTAGGTGATGACCACTGTTCATGCACTGTTCATCCACTGTTCCCGCACTGTTACAACTACCACCACAATTACATTTTTACCCCTTTCTTCTACGTTGACACCTGTCAGTGACCCCTTGAGCTATAAAAGGAGGCCCATGCACAACGTAGAAGGGGTTCGGAACCTAGATCGCTCATTCGCTCGGTGTAGTTAGTTCTTCAAGCTCCCGAGCTCCAACACTCAATACAATCAAGCAGGAGTAGGGTTTTACGCGTCCATCGCGGCCCGAACCTGGGTAAACTGCCCGCGTGTGCTCTACGATCTGCTCTTTGTGCTCCCTCCGCTCCCTTACCGCACGAACAAGGGGCTCCGGTCCCATAGGTGCTCGTGGTGGACAGTTTCCCCCGACAGTATGTCTACTTGATGAAACACAAGTCTGAGACCTTTGAAAAGTTCAAGGAATTTTAGAATGAGGTCGAGAATCAACGTGACAGAAAAATAAAGTTCTTACGATCAGATCGTGGAGGAGAATATTTAAGTCACGAATTTGGCACGCACCTAAGGAAATGTGGAATTGTTTCACAATTGATGCCGCCTGGAACACCTCAACGTAATGGTGTATCCGAACGTCGTATCGTACTCTGTTGGACATGGTGCGATCTATGATGTCTCTTACCGACTTACCACTATGATTTTGGGGTTATGCTTTAGAGACTGCCGCATTCACTTTAAATAGGGCTCCGTCTAAATCTGTTGAGACGACACCGTATGAACTATGGTTTGGTAAGAAACCTAAGTTGTCGTTTCTGAAAGTTTGGGGTTGCGATGCTTATGTCAAGAAACTTCAACCTGAAAAGCTCGAACCCAAATCGGAAAAATGCGTCTTCATAGGATACCCTAAGGAAACTATTGGGTATACCTCCTACCTCAGATCCGAAGGCAAGGTCTTTGTTGCCAAGAATGGATCCTTTCTGGAGAAAGAGTTTCTCTCGAAAGAAGTGAGTGGGAGGAAAGTGGAACTTGACGAGGTGATTGTCACCCCTTTCGAACCGGAAAGTAGCACAACGCAGGAAGATGTTTTTGTGGTGCCTCCACCGACCAGAGAGGAAGTTAATGATAATGATCATGAAGCTTCAGACCAAGTTACTTCTAAACTTCGTAGGTCCACAAGGACACGTTCCGCACCAGAGTGGTACGGCAACCCTGTCCTGGAAATCATGTTGTTAGACAATGGTGAACCTTCGAACTATGAAGAAGCGATGGCGGGCCCAGATTCCAACAAATGGCTTGAAGCCATGAAATCCGAGATAGGATCCATGTATGATAACAAAGTATGGACTTTGGTTGACTTGCCCGATGATCGGCGAGCCATAGAAAATAAATGGATCTTTAAGAAGAAGACTAACGCGGATGGTAATGTGACCATCTATAAGGCTCGGCTTGTCGCTAAAGGTTATCGACAAGTTCAAGGAATTGACTACGACAAGACTTTCTCTCCCGTAGCGATGCTGAAGTCCGTCTGAATCATGTTAGCAATTGCCGCATTCTATGATTATGAGATATGGCAAATGGACGTCAAAACGGCATTCCTTAATGGCTTCCTCAAGGAAGAATTGTATATGATGCAGCCAGAAGGTTTTGTCGATCCTAAGAATGCGAACAAGGTATGCAAGCTCCAGCGCTCCATCTATGGGATGGTGCAAGCATCTCGAAGTTGGAACATTCGCTTTGATGAGGTGATCAAAGCGTTTGGGTTTATACAGACTTGGGGAGAAGCATGTATTTACAAGAAAGTGAGTGGGAGCTCTGTATCATTTCTCATATTATATGTGGATGACATATTGCTGATGGGAAATGATGTAGAACTCTTGGGAAGCATAAAGGCCTACTTGAATAAGTGTTTTTCGATGAAGGACCTTGGAGAAGCTGCTTACATATTAGGCATCAAGATCTATAGAGATAGATCGAGACGCCTCATTGGTCTTTCACAAAGCACATACCTTGACAAGATATTGAAGAAGTTCAATATGGATCAGTCCAAGAAAGGGTTCTTGCATGTATTGCAAGGTATGAGATTGAGCACAACTCAATGCCCGACCTCGGCAGAAGATAGAGAAAAGATGAGTGTCATCCCCTATGCCTCGGCCATAGGTTCTACTATGTATGCCATGCTATGTACCAGACCTGATGTGAACCTTGCCATAAGTTTGGTGGGGAGGTACCAAAGTGATCCCGGTATGGAGCACTGGACAGCGGTCAAAAACATCCTGAAGTACCTGAAAAGGACTAAGGATATGTTTCTCGTTTATGGAGGTGACGAAGAGCTCGTCGTAAAGGGTTACGTCGATGCTAGCTTTGACACATATCTAGATGACTCCAAGTCACAAACCGGATACGTGTATATTTTGAATGGTGGGGCAGTCAGCTAGTGCAGTTGCAAGCAAAGCGTTGTGGCGGCATCTACATGTGAAGCGGAGTACATAGCTGCTTCCGAAGCAGCGCAGGAAGGAGTCTGGATGAAGGAGTTCATCACCGACCTAGGAGTTATTCCAAGCGCGTCGGGCCCGATGACTCTCTTCTGTGACAACACTAGAGCTATTGCCATTGCCAAGGAGCCCAGGTTTCACAAGAAGACCAAGCACATCAAGCGCCGTTTCAAGTCCATCTGGAATTATATTCAAGATGGGGACATAGATATTTGTAAAGTGCATACGGATCTGAATGTCACAGATTCATTGACTAAACCTCTTCCACGAGCAAAACATGATCAACACCAGAACTCTATGGGTGTTCGATTCATCACAATGTAACTAGATTATTGACTCTAGTGCAAGTGGGAGACTGTTGGAAATATGTAACGCCCCGGACACACCCGCCGGTGGTCGTTACTCCTGGCGGGATCTAGACTGGCCTCGCATATCTAGATGACTCCAAGTCACAAACCGGATACGTGTATATTTTGAATGGTGGGGCAGTCAGCTAGTGCAGTTGCAAGCAAAGCATTGTGGCGGCATCTACATGTGAAGCGGAGTACATAGCTGCTTCCGAAGCAGCACAGGAAGGAGTCTGGATGAAGGAGTTCATCACCGACCTAGGAGTTATTCCAAGCGCGTCGGGCCCGATGACTCTCTTCTGTGACAACACTAGAGCTATTGCCATTGCCAAGGAGCCCAGTTTTCACAAGAAGACCAAGCACATCAAGCGCCGTTTCAAGTCCATCTGGAATTATATTCAAGATGGGGACATAGATATTTGTAAAGTGCATACGGATCTGAATGTCACAGATTCATTGACTAAACCTCTTCCACGAGCAAAACATGATCAACACGAGAACTCTATGGGTGTTCGATTCATCATAATGTAACTAGATTATTGACTCTAGTGCAAGTGGGAGACTGTTGGAAATATGTAACGCCCCGGACACACCCGCCGGTGGTCGTTACTCCTGGCGGGATCTAGACTGGCCTCACATATCAATACTAGTCTTTTCTGCGCACTTTGTCCTCACTCGTGCGCACCCGGGAGCAACTTCCCGGTCGGTCACCCATCCTGAAACTATTCCAAGCTGAGCACGCTTAACTTTGGAGTTCTATCCGAATGGGCTCCCGGAAAAGAAGGAATTCCTTATTGATATGAGTAGTCAATCATCCCTAATAAGCCAGGCCATCACATACACCCTCACTCAGAGGAACCGGCGTCCTCGTCGGGCCACAGGAACGTTCCCTCTTGGCACAACCGTCTGTGCTTCCAGGACAGCACATGTGCCATGCCGTGTGCCACGACGGGTCACAAACGTCATGCACAACATGACTGCAAACTGTCCGCAAACATCCGTGTAACCGCAAGGGTCGGCTTTGATACCAACTTGTAATGCCCCGGACACACCCGCCGGTGGTCGTTACTCCTGGCGGGATCTAGACTGGCCTCACATATCAATACTAGTCTTTTCTGCGCACTTTGTCCTCACTCGTGCGCACCCGGGAGCAACTTCCCGGCCGGTCACCCATCCTGAAACTATTCCAAGCTTAGCACGCTTAACTTTGGAGTTCTATCCGAATGGGCTCTCGGAAAAGAAGGAATTCCTTATTGATATGAGTAGTCTATCATCCCTAATAAGCCAGGCCATCACAAAATATGCCCTAGATGCAATAATAAAATGGTTATTATTATATTTTCTTGTTCATGATAATTGTCTATTGTTCATGCTTTAATTGTATTATACGGAAACAGTAATGCATGTGTGAATTCATAGACCACAACATGTCCCTAGTGAGCCTCTAGTTGACTAGCTAGTTGATCAATAGATGGTTACAGTTTCCTGACCATGGACATTGGGTGTCATTGATAACGTGATCGTAGGAATGCTTTGGGTGTGCCAAACGTCACAACGTAAATGGGTGGCTATAAAGGTACACTACGGGTATCTCCGAAAGCATTTGTTGGGTTGGCACGAACCGAGACTGGGATTTGTCACTCCGTATGACGGAGAGGTATCTCTGGGCCCACTCGGTAATACATCATCGTAATGAGCTCAATGTTACTACGGGGTTAGTCATGGGATGATGTGTTACGGAACGAGTAAAGAGACTTGCCGTAACGAGATCGAACAAGGTATCGGTATACCGACGATCGAATCTCGGGCAAGTACTATACTGCTAGACAAAGGGATTGATTGAATCCTTGACATCGCGGTTCATCCGATGAGATCATCATGGAACATGTGCGAGCCAACATGGGTATCAAGATCCCGCTGTTGGTTATTGGCCGGAGAGCTGTCTCGGTCATGTCTGCATGGTTCCTGAACCCGTAGGGTCTACACACTTAAGGTTCGATGATGCTAGGGTTATAGGGAATGTAGTACGTGGTTACCAAATGTTGTTCGGAGTCCCGGATGAGATCCCGGACGTCACGAGGAGTTCCGGAATGGTCCGGAGGTAAATATTTATATATGGGAAGTCCCGTTTTGGTCACCGGAATGATTTCGGGGGTCACCGGTATTGTATCGGGGCCACCGGAAGGTGTCCGGGGGTCCACCGGAAGGGTGTCCGGGGGTCCACCGGGTGGGGCCACCTGCTCGGTGGGCCAAGTGGACCAAGTGAAGGGGAGGAACCAGCCCCTGGTGGGCTAGTGCGCCCCCCCCCAAGGGGCCAAGGCGCCTAGGGTTTGGGGGAACCCTAAAGGGGGGGGCGCCCCCCTTGCCTTGGGGGGCAAGGCACCCCCCTCTGGCCGCCGCCCCCCTCCTCAGATCTCATCTGAGGGGGCCAGCCCCCCTCTCCCTGGCCCCTATATATATGTGGGGGGAGGGAGGGTGATGGCTTCTCGCCCCTCATTGGTTACCCCAAGTGGAAGGTTTGAGATGCAGTGTAGCGGTAGTTTTCCCTTGGCAAAGATACCAAGGATCGAATTCCCCTGAGACTCCAAGGTTCAACAAGAAGGTGTCAACTTCTAGCGGCGCAACTAGCGATCGACCGGACCTGCACAAAGATACAAATAACTTTGCTCCCAACGAGTACAGAGAGGTTGTCAATCTCTCCGGCCTTGTCGTTTACAAAGGATCAAATGCAAGAGATAATAGTGATAGGTATTACTGCAACTAGTAAGTAAAAACAGAAAGTAAATAGCGGATGTGATCAGTGATGGTAATATGGACCAGGGTCCCATGATGTTCACTAGTGATGTCTCTCTCCCAAAAGACGATAAAACAGCTAAGCGAGGTAAACAAATTACAGCTGGGCAATTGACAGGATTATGTGCGCAAACCAATGCTAACTATGATGCAAGAAAGGTAGAGGCTCAAAAGCATGGGCGATACGCCAAGGTAAGTAGACCGAAATCCATCTGCATCTGATGGGCCTCTAACCCCTCGTTGGTTACCCCAAGTGGAAGGTGTGAGATGCAGTGTTGTGGAAGTTTTTCCCTTAGCAAAGATGCCAAGGATCGAATCGCCAGAGACTCCTAGGTTCAACAAGTAGGTGTCAACTACTAACGGCGCCAGATATTAGCAATCAACGTGGACCTGCACACAGATACAAATAACTTTGCTCCCAACGAGTACAGAGAGGTTGTCAATCCCTCCGGCCTTGTAGTTCACAAAGGGTTAAACGCAAATGATAGTAGTGATAGATAATGTTTGCAATAGTAAATAATAGCGAAAAGTAAATAGCGGATGTGATCAATGATGGTAATATGGACCGGAGTCTCATGATGTTCACTAGTGATGTCTCTCTCCCAAAAGACGATAAAACAGCTATGTGAGGTAAACGAATTACAGCTGGGCAATTGAGAGGACCACGAACGCAAACCAATGCTGACTACATTGCAACAAAGGTTGAGGTTCAAAGCATGGGCGGTACGCCAAAGTAAGTAGACCGAAATCCATCAATGCCTACTACTAATCATCCACCTTGAGATATCTATCCAGAACATCTCGCTGGTATTAAGTTGCGAGCCCCACCCATAGTGTAAACTCAAAGCAACAGACAACTACATTAAAAGAACTTTGCATAAAGTAAACAATCCTTGCACCCGCGGGCACAAGCACCGTTGTTTTCCCCCTTGTGGCAACAGCACATCCCCTAGACTCATGTTTCTGTCACTCAAGCTAGTCATCGAGGGGCATGAACCCACAATCGAGCATAACGTTCCCTCTTGGAGTCACTACGTATTACTTGGCCAAAGCAATAAATAACAACGGCGAACATGCAAGAATTACTTATGAACATAAATATAAAAGAGGTAGATCAAATATATTACTCAATCACAATCTGAACATAATCTCATAATCCATCGGATCCCAGCAAACTCATCATAGCAACAGCATAAGGATTACATATGTGCCTCGATCATGTAGGGCAGCTCACGAGGACTAATTAGTGAAGCACAAGAACGGGAGGAGAACATCACATAGCTACTGGTCATGGACTCATGGTCCAAGGGAGACTACTCACAACTCATCCAGGAGGCGTCCATGGTGATGGAGAAGCTCCCGGTGGTGATCCTCCCCTCCGGCAGGGTGCCGGGAAGGGTTCTCCTGGTGCTCCCGATCTTGGAAGCGGCGGCGGCGGCGGAACAAAGATGGGATCGCGAAAAGAGTTTCTTTTCTAAGGGTTTCGAAGGATGCTCTAAATATATGCCAAAGGGGGGCACCAGACGGGGCTCGGGGGGCCCAGGCGCCCCCCCGGCGCGGCCCACGGGGGGCGCGCCGCCAGGGCGCCTGGAGCC
>LR738711.1:20711076-20721356 GCA_902687465.1 Secale cereale
CCCCCCCCCCCCCGGCTGTCCTTCGGGCGCAAGGTAGGTTCTGGAACGCTGATTTTTTATATATAATTTTTCCGGATTTTTCCTGGCAGTTCTCGTAATGTGAAAACCTGAAATACAAAAACAGCCGAAAACAGAAACTGGCACTGGGGTGCACTGGATTAGTAGGTTAGTCCAAATATGATCAAAAGTGTATGGAAGTGTATGAATATCATAGCAATATCACCCAAAAGTGGCATGGAGCAAGCAAAAATTATAGATACGTTTTGGACGTATCAACATCCCCAAGCTTAATTCCTGCTCGTCCTCGAGTAGGTAAATGATAACAAGAATAATTTCTGTGGTGACATGCTATTAACCATATAGGACTTTTATAGTCATATGACAAAAGCTTACTGAGACAATGATTCTATAGTAATTAAGTTGCCTCATGAGAAAATCACAAAGGACTGAAAGTTTTACAATATGAAACTGAAACATCAAAAAGATTTGCAATGAACATGATGTGCAAATATGATAAAGTGATATCTAGCTTTCCCCTTTTAGTGAAGCAAAACATAAATGCAGGGGCACCTTCAAGGTTTAAGTGATGACTAGATACAATGATTTCAAAATAAACGATATCGCAATCATGCAAAAGACAATGCTACTTTGGGACAATGCACATTACACTCAGAATGACAATCATGCTCTCAGTAGTTGGTGCTTGAAGAAAGAAGGTGGAGACTCAACATAAAAGTAAAAGAATGGTTATGTGCTAGAGCTTTTTTTATTTTGAAAACATAGAAGCAGTTTTGTCAACGGTAGTAGTACTTCATATGTGTCATGCATAAGACATCCTATAAGTTGCAAGCCTCATGCATCGAATACCAATAGTGCCCGCACCTTGTCCTAATTAGCTCGGATTTCCATGGATTGTCATTGCATTACATATGTTTCAACCAAGTGTCACAAAGGGGTACCTCTATGCCACCTGTACAAAGGTCCAAGGAGATAAATCGCATTTGATTTCTCGTTTTTTGATAGATCTCAACTTGAGGACGTCCATACCGGGACAACATAGAAAATAGATAATGGACTCCTCTTCAATGCATAAGCATATTCTCATAAGAGATTAAGGATTAATGTCCAAGCTAAAACTTCCACCATGATACATGGCTTTGGTTGGCGGCCCAATGTTCTTCTCTAACAATATGCATACTCAACCATTCAACCCATGGCAAATCACCCTTACTTCAGACAAGACGAACATGCATAGCAACTCACATGATATTCAACAATAGTGTGACAGTTGATGGCGTCCCCAGAAACATGGTTACCGCTCAGCAAGCAACTTATAAGAAATAAGATACATAAGCAACATATTCTTTACCACAATAGTTTTTAAGCTACTTTCCCATGAGCTATGTATTGCAAAGTTAGTTCGCTTAGTACAGGTGGAGGTTAGCAAAAGACTGGGAGCGACCAACTAAGAGAGCAATGACGGTCATAATCATGCAGAGCGACAAAGCAACATTGAATCAGGCATGGTAGTTATATCGCTACTCAGAAATAAAAGATCATCAAGGCTTGACAGACTTTCTTTACAGTCTTAAATATGCATGAGCATACGCCAAGTCAATCAAAATAAATTCTCGAAGGAAGATATTACTAAACCATACCACATCATAGGCAAACAAATCATGTTGGTACTCCAATAACACATTGGGAACCCCCCAGCTATTTGAGATTAACCATAAGAAAACCTGAACTACTAAGCACCATTATGCAAGTAGCATCTTTATCATAGACACATTAACCAATGCAACGGAAGCAAACTCTCTTAATAAGGTGAGCATGATAATTAAAGAGAGTTCAAGCAACCAACTAGACAAAAGCTCTTTGAAAAGATAAGCATGAATACTAAGAGCAGAGCATGATAGTAGCTATTAAAAGACAAAGAACACACACAGCATAGATAGACATGAAAATTCTATGTTATGTTCTAGGTAGAAGTGGAGCGTGTTTCTCTCCCACATAAAGGAATGCTGAGTTCCGACTCGTTATGAAAAACTAAAAAGAAAACTAAAAGCAAGACGCTCCAAGCATAGCACATAACACATGAAGTGATAAAAATATAGCGAAACGAAAGACGAACTGATAATGTTGATGGAGAAGGGGATGCACGGGGGCATCCCCAAGCTTAGACGCTTGAGTCTCCTTGAATATTTCTTGGGGGTGCACGGGGGCATCCCCAAGCTTGAGCGCTTGACACTCCTGAATCTTTTTATCATCTTCCCTCGCATACTTGAAAACTCCCTTCATACACAACTCATCATAATCTGATTAGCGAGGTTAGTACCCTTAATAAAATAATTATACCTTGCTGGAAATAAGGATATTCTTGAAGTTCTACTGTTTCTCAAGATTGCCAAAAGGTTTTTGCAAAGAAAAAGCAAGTTCTTAATTTGCAAAGTGAAGGTAAGGCAAAACAGGACAGAATCTGTGAAAAACAGAACAGCAGGCAGTAATTGATCTGTTCGGGATACTTCTGCAACTCAAATCAAAAAACTCAGAACTGACGCACGAAAGACAATTATATAGAGAACGCTGTCGAAAAAATTCAGACGAAAAAGATGATCTGGTGATTTTATACGAATTTTTCTATCCAAGGACAGAATCTGTTTCCTGGACAGCACCTCACAACTTTTGAACTTTCTAGCAATCGGAGGCTATACTTGGCACAAATATGAAAAGCAAAGATACAATGATGATGCGACAGAAGTAAACAACATCAAGACACAACAAAAGCAAAAAATTTATTCATGTGGGCTGCCTCCCAAAAGCGCTTTCTTTTATGCCTTTAAGCTAGGCATAATGCATAGATCAAGTTTTATCAAGAGTAAAAGAATAGCTAGCCCGTACAACGGACTCAAAAGGTAACTTGATCTTCTTTCGAGGGAAGTGTTCCATCCCTTTCTTGAGAGGAAACTGAAATTTTATATTACCCTCTTTCATGTCAATGACAGCACCAACGGTGCGCAAAAAGGGACGTCCCAAAATAATTGGACATGAAGGATCACATTCAATATCCATAATAGTGAAATCAACGGGCACATAATTATCATTGACAACGATAAGAACATCGTCGATCCTCCCCAAAGGTTTCTTTATGGAAGAATCAACGAGACGAACACCAAAAGAACAAGAATCATAAGGTTTCAATTTAAGCATATCATATATCCTTTTGGGCATAACAGAGGTACTAGCACCAACATCACATAATGCATAACAAGAGAAGTCATTCAAATAAATTTTTATCATAGGATCCCAACCATCCTCTAGCTTTCTAGGTATGGAGGCTTCTACTCTAAGTTTCTCCTCCCTAGCTTTGATGAGAGCATTAGTGATATGCTCTGTGAAGGCAAGGTTAAGCGTGCTAGTGCGGGGGTCTCTAGACATCTTGTGAAGGAAATCAATAACTTCTGTAAGAGTGCAATTATCAAAATCAAGGTCACGAGCATCAAGTAAGGTAGTAGTGGTGTCCTTAAGGCTCACCTGTTTGGTAGTTGACATAGCATCACCATTAATAGGTCCATTGGGACCAGGAGTACATTGGGTGCTAAGAGTGTGAACATTCTCAATAACTTGGATAGTAGCAACAGTGTGGTGGGTAGGAAGGCTCTTAATTCTTTCCTCTTCCTCCCTTTCTCTAGCCCATCTCTCTTTAAGCTTAGCCATCATCCTAATATTTTCATTGATTTGCACTTGAGTAGCATTAATAGGGATGACTTCCTTCTCCTTAAGAGAAGAAGTTTCAATTTTTAGCAATTTTAACTCATTGGCTAAGTGGTCTACCTTAAAAGAAAGATCATCTAGTTTATGTAGTCTCTCTTCTACATTCTTATTAAAGGCTTTTTGGGTAGTGATTAAATCTCTAAGCATGGTCTCTAGTTCAATATTGGAGTTCTTGGTACTAGGATAAGCATTGTTGTTCCCATAAGAGTTAGAGGGGAACGGTCTAGAATTGTTACCAAAGTTACTCCTATAAGCATTGTTGTTGAATTGTTTCTAGAGATAAAGTTCACATCTACTTGTTCTTGAGCAATCAAAGAATTCAAAGGAACATCACGAGGATCAACAGTAGATTGCTTCGAAAGTAGAGACATGATCAAGTCAACTTTTTCATTAAGGGAGGAAATCTCCTCGACAGAGTTTACCTTCCTACCTGTTGGAGCGTGTTCGGTGTGCCATTGGGAATAGTTGGTCATCATCTCATCGAGAAGCTTTGTGGCAGCACCAAGTGTAGTTGACATAAAAGTTCCTCCCGCGGCCGAATCTAACAAGTTCCGCGAGGTAAAGTTCAAGCCTGCATAAAAAGTTTGGATAACCATCCAAGTAGTCAAACCGTGAGTAGGGCAGTTTTTGATACGAGACTTCATACGTTCCCAAGCTTGGGCAACATGTTCATTATCCAATTGTTTAAAATTCATGATGTTACTTCTAAGTTGGATAATTTTAGCAGGTGGATAGTATTTTCCAATAAAAGCATCTTTGCACTTGTCCCATGAATCTATGCTATTTCTAGGCAAAGACTGAAACCAAATTTTAGCTCCTCCTTTCAAGGAGAAAGGAAAAAGCTTAAGCTTAACAATATTACCATCTATTTCTTGGTATTTTTGCATATCACAAAGTTCTACAAAGTTGTTCAAGTGTAAAGCAGCATCATCTCCAGCACCGGAGAATTGATCTTTCATGACTAAGTTAAGTAAAGCAGGTTTAATTTCATATGAAGGTGCTGAAGTGGCAGGTGTAGTGATAGGTGTGCTGATAAAGTCATCGTTGTTGTGACTAGTGAAGTCACACAACTTGGTGTTCTCGGTGGAACCCATAGTAGCAAGCAAGCAAGATAACTATTTTTGTGATTTTCGATAAAAGGTACTAAAGCAAAAACTGAAAGGTAAACTAACAAGACTAAAAAGCAAAGGTAAAAGATAGCATGCAACTCCCCTATCCTGAAGAGTGGAGTCCCCGGCAACGGCGCCATAAAAACTCCTTGATGGGCCTCTAACCCCTCGTTGGTTACCCCAAGTGGAAGGTGTGAGATGCAGTGTTGTGGAAGTTTTTCCCTTAGCAAAGATGCCAAGGATCGAATCCCCAGAGACTCCTAGGTTCAACAAGTAGGTGTCAACTGCTAACGGCGCCAGATATTAGCAATCAACGTGGACCTGCACACAGATACAAATAACTTTGCTCCCAACGAGTACAGAGAGGTTGTCAATCCCTCCGGCCTTGTAGTTCACAAAGGGTTAAACGCAAATGATAGTAGTGATAGATAATGTTTGCAATAGTAAATAATAGCGAAAAGTAAATAGCGGATGTGATCAATGATGGTAATATGGACCGGAGTCTCATGATGTTCACTAGTGATGTCTCTCTCCCAAAAGACGATAAAACAGCTATGTGAGGTAAACGAATTACAGATGGGCAATTGACAGGACCACGAACGCAAACCAATGATGACTACATTGCAAGAAAGGTTGAGGTTCAAAGCATGGGCGGTACGCCAAAGTAAGTAGACCGAAATCCATCAATGCCTACTACTAATCATCCACCTTGAGATATCTATCCAGAACATCTCGCTGGTATTAAGTTGCGAGCCCCACCCATAGTGTAAACTCAAAGCAACAGACAACTGCATTAAAAGAACTTTGCGTAAAGTAAACAATCCTTGCACCCGCGGGCACAAGCACCGTTGTTTTCCCCCTTGTGGCAACAGCACATCCCCTAGACTCATGTTTCTGTCACTCAAGCTAGTCATCGAGGGGTATGAACCCACAATCGAGCATAACGTTCCCTCTTGGAGTCACTACGTATTACTTGGCCAAAGCAATAAATAACAACGGAGAACATGCAAGAATTACTTATGAACATAAATATAAAAGAGGTAGATCAAATATATTACTCAATCACAATCTGAACATAATCTCATAATCCATCGGATCCCAGCAAACTCATCATAGCAACAGCATAAGGATTACATATGTGCCTCGATCATGTAGGGCAGCTCATGAGGACTAATTAGTGAAGCTCAAGAACGGGAGGAGAACATCACATAGCTACTGGTCATGGACTCATGGTCCAAGGGAGACTACTCACAACTCATCCGGGAGGCGTCCATGGTGGTGGAGAAGCTCCCGGTGGTGATCCTCCCCTCCGGCAGGGTGCCGGGAAGGGTTCTCCTGGTGCTCCCTATCTTGGAAGCGGCGGCGGCGGCGGAACAGAGATGGGATCGCGAAAAGAGTTTCTTTTCTAAGGGTTTCGAAGGACGCTCTAAATTTATGCCAAAGGGGGGCACCAGACGGGGCTCGGGGGGCCCAGGCGCCCCCCCGGCGCGGCCCAGGGGGGCGCGTCGCCAGGGCGCCTGGAGCCCTGGTGCCCCCCCCCCCCCCGGCTGTCCTTCGGGCGCAAGGTAGGTTCTGGAACGCTGATTTTTTATATAATTTTTCTGGATTTTTCCTGGCAGTTCTCGTAATGTGAAATCCTGAAATACAAAAACAGCCGAAAACAGAAACTGGCACTGGGGTGCACTGGATTAGTAGGTTAGTCCAAATATGATCAAAAGTGTATGGAAGTGTATGAATCTATAATACCTAAATAGTTCATCCCCACTATCCTATTTCTCTTGACATGCAAGCTATCCACATCATCAAATAGACCCCACATAATTTTCTATATCATTTATTTTCCCACTACATGATCCACATCATCTACTGATGTCATGAATTTATTTCCACGAGAGAACTTAATCGCTAATATAGCGTCGTACAGTATACCCATATGACTCTCTGTCTTCTGAGGATGGCAACTGAGCCACAGTAGTTTGTAACTGAGGTGGCACGACCTTCCTGGGAACTCATCGTTTCTCCTTCCCCACCAGGTGGGCAGCCAATTCCTTATTTACGCATCCACTTCAACCGGCCACGGCGAGGTGCTCCCTCCGCCCCCAGGGCTTCCAGCTGATTGTCTTCCTCAACGTGATGGTGGATGGACGAGGGTACCTCCACCTATCTGCATCACCCCTCTCTTTATCTCTCTCGATCTCAATCTCAATACTCAACTATCCAAAAATTTACCACGTAGAGGAGGCCAGGAGCAGGTCGTCGCACCATGTCACCGTCGCCAGGACGCCTGGTTGCCCTCAGCCTGCGTTCTCCACCTATGACGTCTGCTGATTCTGCTGCACACAGCTGCATGTTGTACGGGGTAGCACCGTAGAAAGAGCATACAAGCTCGGATCTTAAATCCAGTAATCCTTTGTATGTCTCCCGTGCCTACTTTTACTGGCCTCTCTTGGCTGCACGCATACCACCAAGCAGGGAATACAACATCAGATTTATTATCTCTTCTAATCCTCTGTCTCGATCCAGCCAACATCGGCTTGAGTTGGACCTCTTCCAAATTGTCAAAATTGTTTTGCAATCTGGATGCTATGTATACCTAGCACTACGTAGGTTGAGCAAGTCACGTACCCAAGAAAAAATAAAGCTGGCAGTTCATTATTCAAGGTGCAGACAAACAAATTGTATTTTAAATAGTATCTTTGCATATATTTTGTATGATGCCTGCTGTTCATTTTGTTTATTTTTTTCCTTCTCTAATTAGTGTGCTTATTTCCTACTAATATTTTTGTATTAACATGTATGGTTGCATTGTATTATTTCTTTTGAAATCAACACTGTACTTTTGATTGCCAGTAAGATACAAAGATCATATACAAATTTTGGTGACATGACTGGTCTTACAGACAGACAGACAGACTATGTAAGCTGATTTCAGGTTATAGGCAAGCCAACCTCTACCGTATTCTCTTTCTTAATCAAAGATAGGTAAAAATATCCTGCTGCTGAAAACATCCCTTTCTTTTATTTTCTTTCTCATTTTTTTCCTTAGCGTGCACCTCCATTTTAAGCTCTTTGTAGTGTCCCCATTGTAGTTGGTCTTTGTTTTCACATATGCTTGCAGGTGCCTCCATAAGGACAGCAACTAGGAGGTACAATATGTGCAAGGTGTGTCTATGTTCCATTGTTCTGTCAAATATTACATGGCTCACTATGTAATTCAAAGCAATCTCTTGCTTCGTGCAACATAAGTTAGGAAGAAAATAATGTTGTCCAAAATCAATGCCTATATATTGTTGCTTTAGTCGTTCACTGTTTTAGAAGGTAGCTAACAACTACCAGTGACAGGGAGGTAGAAGGTGTTCAAGGTGTGTTTATGTTCTATTGTTCTATAAAATATTATGGCTCACTCCATGATCCAGAGAAATCTCGCTTGCTTCCAGAATCGTAGTTAGCAAGAAAACAATGTTGTTTAAAAATTGATGCTTATATATTATTGCTTTAGTCTTTCAGAATTTCACCTAAATTTTTTGGCCCCGAATTTTTATTGATGCATGATCATCACCCTCTATTCTTGGTCTGATCGTGCTAGATAGTTTTATTCTCAAACATTGATACTTTAAATTTTTAGCAACCTTATACATTATCCCGACGATCCAGTCATGCCTGCTAAATTGATATATCATTGCATTACATCTAATAAGTTCTAACATATATTGCCATAGGTATGCAAATATAAGCTCATTTCGGTTGCCATTAGTAGTGTTCATTTCTCTACTGATGTGCCCAATATGTCTTTTTTTCCACTTGTGATCATATTTTGTAGTTCATATTTTGTTTAATATAGTGGGATAAGAAGAGCCAGAAAAAAAGAGACAAGGTGTAGATTGTTCTTACCCTCTGGATCAACTATCTTCAGTTGTGCCCTTCGTAGTGTTCATTTCTTTAGTGATGTGCCCATTGTGTGATTTTCATTGTGGGATCATAAACTACAATTCATTTTTTACACCAGAATAAAATGTTCAGACTGTCACACTATTTTAATGCAAGTTGGGACTGTTCTTACCTATCAATTATGTTCATATAAAAAGCATACAACTATCTTTCTTCGTACATGAAATTTATTTAATCTTTTTGGAGATCAATTATGCACTGACACATGCATACATCTCAATTTTAACACAACACAATCCCTATATCATATCCTATAACAATAAAATTGATCCCGACTAACTATCTTTCCTTCCCATTCAAACTATCCATGTCATCATAATTAAATCTACAAGGGGCATCGACCCTCTCTCTTCTCGCTTCGCCTCGAACTAGTACCTTTGTTTGATCTCGCAATGATTTCTTCTTGACCATAACATAAAACAAAAGATATCCCATAATGCAACTATTACATTATACATGTCAAATTCCCTTTATTTTACCTTTTTGTTGCGGAGAACCTCCCATTTTTCTAAACTAAGATTTTTTACATAAAAAGTTTTTACAAGGATTCCCGCAGCAACGCGCGGGGTATCATCTAGTATCATAGCAATATCACCCAAAAGTGGCATGGAGCAAGCAGAAATTATAGATACGTTTTGGACGTATCTGCATCTACTACTAATCATCCACCTTGAGATATCTATCCAGAACATCTCGCTGGTATTAAGTTGCGAGTCCCACCCATAGTGTAAACTCAAAGCAACAGACAACTGCATTAAAAGAACTTTGCGTAAAGTAAACAATCCTTGCACCCGCGAGTACAAGCACCGTTGTTTTCCCCCTTGTGGCAACAGCACATCCCCTAGACTCATGTTTCTGTCACTCAAGCTAGTCATCGAGGGGCATGAACCCACAATCAAGCATAACGTTCCCTCTTGGAGTTACTACCTACTACTTGGCCAAAGCAATAAACAGCAACGGAGAACATGCAAGAATTACTCAAGAACATAAATATAAAAGAGGTGAATCAAATATATTACTCACACACAATCTGAACATAATCTCATAATCCATCGGATCCCAGCAAACTCATCATAGCAACAGCATAAGGATTACATATGTGCCTCGATCATGTAGGGCAGCTCACGAGGTCTAATCGGTGAAGAACAAAAAGGGGAGGAGAACATCACATAGCTACTGGTCATGGACCCATGGTCCAAGGGAGACTACTCACAACTCATCCGGGAGGCGTCCATGGTGGTGGAGAGGCTCCCGGTGGTGATCCTCCCCTCCGGCAGGGTGCCGGGAAGAGTTCTCCTGGTGCTCCCGATCTTGGAAGCGCGGCGGCGGCGGAACAGATATGAGATCGCGAAAAAGGGTTCCGTCCTCGAGGGTTTCAGGACGCAGTGTAAATATATGCCAAAGGAGGGCATCAGCGGAGGCCTGGGGGGCCCAGGCGCCCCCCCCCCC
>LR738711.1:20721450-20759695 GCA_902687465.1 Secale cereale
CCCCCCCCCCCCCCCGGCGCGGCCAGGAGGGGGGCCGCGCCCCCAGGGCGCCTGGAGCCCTGGTGGCCCCCCTCCGGCCCTACTTTGGCCGCATGGAAGCTTCCGGAACGCTGATTTTTTATATATTTTTCCCGGAATTTTTCTGGCAGTTTACGTAATGGGAAAATCTGAAATACAGAAACAGCAGAAAACAGAAACTGGCACTGGGGTGCACTGAGTTAATAGGTTAGTCCAAATATGATCAAAAGTGTATGGAAGTGCATAAATATCATAGCAATATCACACAAAAGAGGCATGGAGCAAGCAGAAATTATAGATACGTTTTGGACGTATCAACATCCCCAAGCTTAATTCCTGCTCGTCCTCGAGTAGGTAAATGATAACAAGCATAATTTCTGTGGTGACATGCTATTAACCATATAAGGACTTTTCACAGTCACATGACAAGTGCTTACTGAGACAATGAATCTGTAGTAATTAAGTTGCCTCATGAGAAAATCACAAAGAACTGAAAGTTTTACAATATGATACTGAAACACTCAATAGATTTGTAGTGAGCATGGTGTGCAAATATGATAAAGTGGTATCTCGCTTGCCCCTTTAGTGAAGCAAAACATAAATGCAGGGGCACCTCCAAGGTTTAAGTGACGACTAGATACAATGATTTCAGAATAAACGATATCATAATCATGCAAAAGACAATGGTACTTTGGGACAATGCACATTACACTCAGAATGACAATCATGCTCTCAATAGTTGGTGCTTTAAAGAAGGTGGAGACTCTCGAACCATGGCTTTTGATGGCAAGGTTGAAAACCCGTGGTCGGAAACAAAAACTAAACATGTACCAGAGCTCTTGGTTTTAAAAATAGAGGTAATAATTATTTTTTTGGATATGCATGTTTCGTCAACGAATGCTAGCAGATAACTCAATTACTTCTTGAGCTGGACAAGTTTCGAGGAACGGCTCCCGAATGAGGACGATCACATCCTCTTAATCTCCTTTGTTTATCACTGCCAAAGTTTTCTGATTTCTCATGAACAAAGCGTGAAGGAGGGTTTGTTTGTTGTATATTTTTTAATGAGTCGGGCGCACTCTTTGCTAGTTCCTTCTCGTATTATGGGTTTGCACATTAGACATGCAATCCCGGGGTGAAGCTTGTCCAACTTAAAAAGATCATGAATTAACTACTACTTCCTCATGAGCTAAAACAGAGGCACAAAAGAGAAATGCTTTTTTTTTTGAATAATTTCGAGATGGTACATGAAAGTCTTCGTTAGGAATGTCAGGTAAATACCATGTATAGGAAGGTATGGTGGACTCATATGGCATAACTGGTTTAAAGGATTTTGGATGCACAAGCAGTCAGTCCGCTTAGTACAGGCGAAGGTTAGCAAAAGAGCGGGAGCGACCAACTAAGAGAGCAATGACGGTCATAATCATGCAGAGCAACAAAGCAACATTGAATCGGGCATGGAAGTTATATCGCTACTCGGAAATTAAAGATCATCAAGGCTTGATAGACTTTCTTTACAGTCTTAAATATGCGTGAGCATATGCCAAGTCAATCAAAATAAATTCTTGAAGGAAGATATCACTAAACCATACCACATCATAGGCAAACAAATCATGTTGGTACTTCAATAACACATTGAGAACCCCCCAGCTATTTGAGACTAACCATAAGAAAACATGAACTACTAAGCACCATTATGCACATAGCATTTTTATCATAGACATATCAACCAATGCAACAGAAGCCAACTCTCTTAATAAGATAAGCATGATAACTAAAGAGAGTTCCAGCGACCAACAAAACAAAAGCTCTTCAAAAAGTAAAGCATGAAAACTAAGAGCTGAACATGATAGTAGCTATTGAAAGACAAAGAACACACACAACAAAGATAGACATGAAAATTATATCTTGTGCTCTAGGTTAAAGTGGAGCGTGTTTCTCTCCCACACAAAGAAAGCTGAGTTCCAACTCGTTATGAACAGCAAGCAAAGCTAAATAAAACTAAAAAGGAAACTAAAAGCAAGACGCTCCAAGCATAGCACATAACACATGAAGTGATAAAAATATAGTGGAACGAAAGACGAACTGATAATGTTGATGGAGAAGGGGATGCACGGGGGCATCCCCAAGCTTAGACGCTTGAGTCTTCTTGAATATTTCTTGGGGGTGCATGGGGGCATCCCCAAGCTTGAGCGTTTGACACTCCTGAATCTTTTTATCATCTTCCCTCGCACACTTGAAAACTCCCTTCATACATAACTCATCATAATCTGATTAGCGAGGTTAGTACCCTTAATAAAATAATTTTTCCTTGCTGGAAATAAGGATATTCTTGAAGGTCTACTGTTTCTCAAGATTGCCAAAAGGTTTTTGCAAAGAAAAAGCAAGCTCAAGGTTTGCAAAACGAAGGAAAGGCAAAACAGGACAGAATCTGTGAAAAACAGACCAGCAGGTAGTAAATGATTTTTTCGGGGCACTTCTGCAACTCAAATCAAAAAACTCAGAACAAACGCCCGAAAGACAATTGTGTAGATCACGCTGTCGAAAAAATTCAGACCAAAAAGATGATCTGGTGATTTTATACGAATTTTTCTGTCCAAGGACAGAATCTGTTTCCTGGACAGCACGTCACAACTTTTGAACTTTCTTGCAATCAGAGGCTACACTTGGCACAAAGCTGAAAAGTAAAGATACAATGATGATGATACTGTAGTAACAACATCAAGACACAACAAAAGCAAAATAAAATTTTATTCATTATGGGTTGCCTCCCAAAAGCGCCTTCTTTTATGCCTTTAAGCTAGGCATAATGCAAAGAGATCAAGTTTTATCAAGAGTAAAAGAATAGCTAGCCCGTATAACGGACTCAAAAGGTAACTTAATCTTCTTTCTAGGGAAGTGTTCCATCCCTTTCTTGAGAGGAAATTGGAATTTTATATTCCCCTCTTTCATGTCAATGATGGCACCAACGGTGCGAAGAAAAGGACGTCCCAAAATAATTGGACAAGAAGGTTCACATTCAATATCCATAATAGTAAAATCAACGGGAACGTAATTGTCATTGACAATGATAAGAACATCGTCGATCCTCCCCAAAGGTTTCTTTATGGAAGAATCAACAAGACGAACACCAAAAGAACAAGAATCAAAAGGTTCAATTTAAGCATATCATATATTCTTTTGGGTATAACGGAGGTACTAGCTCCAACATCACATAAAGCATAGCAAGAGAAGTTATTCAACTTAATTTTAATCATAGGATCCCAATCATCTTCTAGCTTCCTAGGTATGGAGGCTTCTACCCTAAGTTTCTCCTCCCTAGCTTTGATGAGAGCATTAGTGATATGCTCGGTGAAGGCAAGATTAAGCGTGCTAGTGTGGGGATCTCTAGACATCTTGTGAAGGAAATCAATAACTTCGGTAAGGGTGCAATTATCAAAATCAAGGTCACTACTATCAAGTAAAGTGGTAGTGGTGTCCTTTAGGCTCACTTGTTTGGTAGTTTCTATGGTCATAGCATCACCATTAATAGGTCCAATGGGACCAGGAGTGCATTGGGTGCTAAGAGTTTGGATATCCTCAACAACTTGGATAGTAGCAACAGTGTGGTGGGTAGGAAGGTCTTAATTCTATCTTCTTCCACCTTTTCTCTAGCCCATCTCTCTTTAAGTTTAGCCAACATCCTAATGTTTTCATTAATTTGCACTTGAATAGCATTCATAGGAGTGGTCTTCCTCTCCTCAAGAGGGGAAGTTCTAATTTTAAGCAACTCTACCTCATGGGCTAAATTGTCTATCTTCGAAGAGAGATTATCTAGTTTGTTTAGTTTTTCTTCTACACTCTTATTGAAGGCTTTTTGGGTAGTGATGAAATCTTTAAGCATAATCTCTAGTTCAGAAGTGGAGTTCTTGGTGCTAGGATAAGCATTGTTGTTCCCATAGGAATTAGAGGGGAACGGTCTAGGATTGCTACCAAAATTACTCCTATAAGCATTGTTTTTGAAATTGTTTCTAGAGATAAAGTTCACATCTACTTGTTCTTGCGCAATCAAAGAATTTAAAGGAACATCACGAGGATCAACAGAAGATTGCTTGGAAAGTAGAGACATGATCAAGTCAACTTTTTCATTTAGGGAGGAAATCTCCTCGACAGAGTTTACCTTCCTACCTGTTGGAGCGCGTTCGGTGTG
The DNA here is from genome assembly GCA_902687465.1 of Secale cereale. NCBI lineage: Eukaryota > Viridiplantae > Streptophyta > Magnoliopsida > Poales > Poaceae > Secale > Secale cereale. The sequence goes on from LR738711.1 coordinate 20,725,658, forward strand.
CCATTGGGAATAATTGGTCATCATCTCATCAAGAAGCTTCGTGGCAGCACCAAGTGTAGTTGACATAAAGGTTCCTCCCGCGGCCGAATCTAACAAGTTCCGCGAGGTAAAGTTCAAGCCTGCATAAAAAGTTTGGATAACCATCCAAGTAGTCAAACCATGAGTAGGGCAGTTCTTGACAAGAGATTTCATGCGTTCCCAAGCTTGGGCAACGTGTTCATTATCCAATTGTTTAAAATTCATTATGTTACTCCTTAGTTGGATAATTTTAGCAGGTGGATAGTACTTTCCAATAAAAGCATCCTTGCACTTGTCCCAAGAATCTATGCTATTTCTAGGCAAGGATTGAAACCAAATTTTAGCTCCTCCTCTCAAGGAGAAAGGAAAAAGCTTGAGCTTAACAATATTACCATCTATTTCTTGGTACTTTTGCATATCACAGAGTTCAACAAAATTGTTTAAGTGTAAAGCAGCATCATCTCCAGCACCGGAGAATTGATCTTTCATAACTAGGTTCAGTAAAGCAGGTTTAATATCATAAGAAGGTGCTGAAGTGGCAGGTGTAGTGATAGGCGTGCAGATAAAGTCATCGTTGTTATGACTAGTGAAGTCACACAACTTGGTGTTCTCAGTGGAACCCATAGCAGCAAGCAAGCAAGATAACTATTTTTGTGATTTTTGATAAAGGGAACTAAAGCAAAAACTGAAAGGTAAACTAACAAGACTAAAAAGCAAAGGTAAAAGATAGCGTGCAACTCCCCTATCTTGAAGAGTGGAGTCCCCGGCGACGGCGCCAGAAAACTTTGCTTGATGGCTTCTCGCCCCTCGTTGGTTACCCCAAGTGGAAGGTTTGAGATGCAGTGTAGTGGTAGTTTTCCCTTGGCAAAGATACCAAGGATCGAATTCCCCTGAGACTCCAAGGTTCAACAAGAAGGTGTCAACTGCTAGCAGCGCAACTAGCGATCGACCGGACCTGCACACAGATACAAATAACTTTGCTCCCAACGAGTACAGAGAGGTTGTCAATCTCTCCGGCCTTGTCGTTTACAAAGGATCAAACGCAAGAGATAATAGTGATAGGTATTACTGCAACTAGTAAGTAAAAACAGAAAATAAATAGAGGATGTGATCGGTGATGGTAATATGGACCGGGGTCCCATGATGTTCACTAGTGATGTCTCTCTCCCAAAAGACGATAAAACAGCTAAGCGAGGTAAACAAATTACAGCTGGGCAATTGACAGGATTATGTGCGCAAACCAATGCTAACTATGCTGCAAGAAAGGTAGAGGCTCAAAAGCATGGGCGGTACGCCAAGGTAAGTAGACCGAAATCCATCTGCATCTACTACTAATCATCCACCTTGAGATATCTATCCAGAACATCTCTCTGGTATTAAGTTGCGAGTCCCACCCATAGTGTAAACTCAAAGCAACAGACAACTGCATTAAAAGAACTTTGCGTAAAGTAAACAATCCTTGCACCCGCGAGTACAAGCACCGTCGTTTTCCCCCTTGTGGCAACAGCACATCCCCTAGACTCATGTTTCTGTCACTCAAGCTAGTCATCGAGGGGCATGAACCCACAATCAAGCATAACGTTCCCTCTTGGAGTTACTACCTACTACTTGGCCAAAGCAATAAACAGCAACGGAGAACATGCAAGAATTACTCAAGAACATAAATATAAAAGAGGTGAATCAAATATATTACTCACACACAATCTGAACATAATCTCATAATCCATCGGATCCCAGCAAACTCATCATAGCAACAGCATAAGGATTACATATGTGCCTCGATCATGTAGGGCAGCTCACGAGGTCTAATCGGTGAAGAACAAAAAGGGGAGGAGAACATCACATAGCTACTGGTCATGGACCCATGGTCCAAGGGAGACTACTCACAACTCATCCGGGAGGCGTCCATGGTGGTGGAGAGGCTCCCGGTGGTGATCCTCCCCTCCGGCAGGGTGCCGGGAAGAGTTCTCCTGGTGCTCCCGATCTTGGAAGCGCGGCGGCGGCGGAACAGAGATGAGATCGCGAAAAAGGGTTCCGTCCTCGAGGGTTTTGGGACGCGGTGTAAATATATGCCAAAGGGGGGCATCAGCGGAGGCCTGGGGGGCCTAGGCGCCCCCCCCCCCCCCGGCGTGGCCAGGAGGGGGGCTGCGCCCCCAGGGCGCCTGGAGCCCTGGTGGCCCCCCTCCGGCCCTACTTTGGCCGCATGGAAGCTTCCGGAACGCTGATTTTTTATATATTTTTCCCGGAATTTTTCTAGCAGTTTACGTAATGGGAAAACCTGAAATACAAAAACAGCAGAAAACAGAAACTGGCACTGGGGTGCACTGAGTTAATAGGTTAGTCCAAATATGATCAAAAGTGTATGGAAGTGCATAAATATCATAGCAATATCACACAAAAGAGGCATGGAGCAAGCAGAAATTATAGATACGTTTTGGACGTATCAGAGGGCAGCCGCACCGAAGTCCTGGCGCAACCCTCCACCTCTCCCTACTACTCCTCCTCTCCCGCAGTGCTTGGCGAAGCCCTGCAAGATTGCCACGCTCCTCCATCACCACCACACCGTCGTGTTGCTGTTGGACGGAGTCTTCCGCAACCTCTCCCTCTCTCCTTGTTGGATCAAGGCGCGGGAGACGTCACCGGGCTGCACGTGTGTTGAACGCGGAGGCACCGTTGTTCGGTGCTTAGATCGGATTCGGCCGCGATCTGAATCGCTTCATGTACGACTCCATCGACCGGGTTCTTGTAACGCTTCCGCATCGCGATCTTCAAAGGTATGAAGATGCACTCCCTTCTCGTTGCTAGTAGACTCCATAGATAGATCTTGGTGATGCGTAGGATTTTTTTTTATTTTCACAACGATCCCCAACAGGATCTTCCACGGAGTGCTTCTACATCATCATCATCATCATCGCCTCACCATGAGTTGTGAGTAGTTTACCACAGACCTTCAGGTCCATAGCTAGTATCTAGATGGCTTCTTCTTTCTCTTTGGATCTCAATACCAAGTTCTCCTCGGTCTTCGAGGAGGTCTATTCGATATAATCTCTTTTTGCGGTGTGTTTGTCGAGATCCAATGAATTGTGGGTTTATGATCAAGGTTATATATGAGAAATATTATATTCTTTTCTGAACTCTTTATGTGTGATTATAATATCCTTGCAAGTCTCTTCAAATTATTGGTTTGGTTTGGCCTACTAGATCTATAGTTCTTGCAATGGGAGAAGTGCTTGGCTTCGGGTTCAATCTTGCGGTGTCCTTTCCCAGTGACAGTAGGGGCAGCAAGGCACGTATAGTATTGTTGCCATCGAGGATAAAAGATGGAGTTTATATCATATTGCTTGAGTTTATCCCTCTACATCATGACATCTTGCTTAAGGCGTTACTTTGTTCTTATGAACTCAATACACTAGATGCATGCTGGATAGCGGTCGATGTGTGGAGTAATAGTAGTAGATGCAGGCAGGAGTCGGTCTACTTGTCTTGGATGTGATGCCTATATACAATGATCATGCCTAGATAGTCTCATAATTATTCGCTTTTCTATCAAATGCTCGACAGTAATATTTTTACCCATCGTAGAATATCGCTATCATGAGAGAAGCCACTAGAGAAAACTATGGCCCCCGGGTCTATTCTCAACATATCAATCTACAATCTACTTTACTATTCCGCTTTTACTTTTTGTTCTTATATCCAAAAATACCAAAAATATCAAACTATCATCTCTATCAGATCTCACTTTCGTAAGTGACCGTAAAGGGATTGACAACCCCTTATCGCGTTGGCTGCGAAGTTCTTATTTGTTTGTGCAGGTGCAAGGGACTAGCGCGTGGTCTCCTACTGGATTGATACCTTGGTTCTCAAAAACTGAGGGAAATACTTACGCTACTGTGCTGCATCACCCTTTCCTCTTCGAGGGAATACAACGCAAGCTCGAGAAGTAGCACTCTACAGGTGTCTCCGGAAGTGTTCGTGGTGTTGGCATAGATCAAGAATAGGATTTGTCACTCCGAGTGTCGGAGAGGTATCTGTGGGCCCTCTCGGTAATGCACATCATAATAAGCCTTGCAAGCAAATGACTAATGAGTTAGTCACGAGATGATGTATTACGGAACGAGTAAAGAGACTTGTCGGTAACGAGATTGAACTAGGTATTGAGATACCGATGATCAAATCTCGGGCAAGTAACATACCGATGACAAAAGGAACAACGCATGTTGTTATGCGGTTTGACCGATAAAGATCTTCATAGAATATGTAGGAGCCAATATGAGCATCCAGGTTCCGCTATTGGTTATTGACCGGAGATGAGTCTCGGTTATGTCTACATAGTTCTCGAACTCGTAGGGTCCGCACGCTTAACGTTTGATGATGATCGGTATTATGAGTTTATGAGTTTTGATGTACCAAAGGTAGTTCGGAGTCTCGGATGAGATCACGGACATGACGAGGAGTCTCGGAATGTCCGAGACATAAAGATTTATATATTGGATGGTCACATTCGGACACCGGAAGTGTTCCGGGTGGTTTCGAAAATAACCGGAGTGTCGGAGGGGTTACCGGAACCCCCCGGGGAAGTATTGGCCCCTAATGGGCCTTATGGAAGAGAGAGGGCAGCAGCCCAGGAGGTGGCGCGCCCCCTCCCATGGGGAGTCCGAATTGGACTAGGGAAGGGGGCACGACCCCTCTTTCCCTCTCCCTCTCTTTCCTTCCCCCCCCTCTCCCTCTTGGTGGACTCTGAAGGAAATATGCCCTAGAGGCAATAATAAAGATGTTATTTGTATTTCCTTATATCATGATAAATGTATTTTATTCATGCTAGAATTGTATTAACCGGAAACTTAGTACATGTGTGGATACATAGACAAAACAGTATGTCCCTAGTATGCCTCTACTAGACTAGCTCATTGATCAAAGATGGTTATGTTTCCTAGCCATAGACATGAGTTGTCATTTGATCAACGGGATCACATCATTACGAGAATAATGTGATGGACAAGACCCATCCGTTAGCATAGCACTATGATCGTTTAGTTTTACTGCTATTGCTTTCTTCATGACTTATACATGTTCCTATGACTATGAGATTATGCAACTCCCGAATACCGTAGGAACACCTTGTGTGCTATCAAACGTCACAACGTAACTGGGTGATCATAAAGATGCTCTACAGGTGTCTCCGAAAGTATTCGTGGTGTTGGCATAGATCAAGATTAGGATTTGTCACTCCGAGTGTCGGAGAGGTATCTCTGGGCCCTCTCGGTAACACACATCACAATAAGCCTTGCAAGCAAAAGACTAATGAGTTAGTCACGAGATGATGAGTTACGGAACGAGTAAAGAGACTTGCCAGTAACGAGATTGAACTAGGTATAGAGATACCGACGATCGAATCTCGGGCAAGTAACATACCGTTTGACAAAAGGAACAACGTATGTTGTTATGCGGTTCTGACCGATAAAAGATCTTCGTAGAATATGTAGGAGCCAATATGAACATCCAGGTTCCGCTATTGGTTATTGACCGGAGATGAGTCTCGGTCATGTCTACATAGTTCTCGAACTAGTAGGAGTCCACTCCCTAGCCGCACCAGGAGAGGTTGGCCGGCCTCCCTCCCTTGCTCCTTTATATACGGGGGCAGGGGGGCACCCAAAGACACACAAGTTGAATTGTTTTAGCCGTGTGCGGTGCCCCCCTCCACAGAATCACACCTCGGTCATACCGTCGCGGAGCTTAGGCGAAGCCCTGCGCCGGTGAACACATCATATCCGTCACCACGCCGTCGTGCTGACGAAACTCTCCCGTGAAGCTCAACTGGATCAAGAGCTCGTGGGACGTCATCAAGCTGAACGTGTGCTGAACGCGGAGGTGCCGTACGTTCGGTGCTTGATCGGTTGGATCGCGAAGAAGTTCGACAACATCAACCGCGTCACTTGACGCTTCCGCTCCCAGTCTACGAGGGTACGTAGACACACTCTTCCCTCTCGTTGCTATGCATCTGGTAGATAGATCTTGCATGATCGTAGGAAAATTTTAAAAATACTACGTTCCCCAACAGTGGCATCATGAGCCAGGTCTATGCGTAGATGATATGCACGAGTAGAACACAATGAGTTGTGGGCGATACTAGTCATACTGCTTACCAGCATGTCATACTTTGCTTCGGCGGTATTGTGAGATGAAGCGGCCCGGACCGACATTACGCGTACGCTTACGCGAGACTGGTTTCATCGTTACGAGCACTCGTTGCTTAAAGGTGACTGGCGGGTGTCTGTCTCTCTCACTTTAGCTGAATCAAGTGTGGCTACGCCCGGTCCTTGTGAAGGTTAAAACAGCACATACTTGACGAAACATCGTTGTGGTTTTGTATGCGTAGGTAAGAACGGTTCTTGCTAAAGCCCGTAGCAGCCACGTAAAACTTGCAACAACAAAATAGAGGACGTCTAACTTGTTTTTGCAGGGCATGTTGTGATGTGATATGGTCAAGACATGATGAGTTATACGGTTTTTGTATGAGATGATCATGTTTTGTGAGGGTGATCATGACGGTGCTTTGGAGATGGAGATCAAAAGCACAAGATGATGATGGCCATATCATGTCACATATTTTGATTGCATGTGATGTTTATCTTATTATGCTTCTTATTTTGCTTAGAACGACGGTAGCATTATAAGATGATCCCTTACTAAATTTCAAGGTATAAGTGTTCTCCCTGAGTATGCACCGTTGCGAAAGTTCGTCGTGCCGAGACACCACGTGATGATCGGGTGTGATAAGCTCTACGTTCAAATACAACGGGTGTAAGCCAGTTTTGCACACGCAGAATACTCGGGTTAAACTTGACGAGCCTAGCATATGCAGATATGGCCTCGGAACACTGGAGACCGAAAGGTCGAGCATGAATCATATAGTAGATATGATCAACATAAGATGTTCACCATTGAAACTACTCCATCTCACGTGATGATCGGACATGGTTTAGTTGATTTGGATCACGTGATCATTTAGATGACCAGAGGGATGTCTATCTAAGTGGGAGTTCTTAAGTAATATGATTAATTGAACTTTAATTTATCATGAACTTAGTCCTGGTAGTATTAGCATATCTATGTTGTAGATCAATAGCTCGCGATGTTGCTCCACGTTTATTTTTTATATATATATGTTCCTAGAGAAAACTAAGTTGAAAGATGTTAGTAGCAATGATGCGGAATTGTTCCGTGATCTGAGGATTATCCTCATTGCTGCACAGAGAAATATGTCCTTGATGCACCGCTAGGTGACAGACCTATTGCAGGAGCAGATGTAGACGTTATGAACGTTTTGACAAAAGCTCGGTATGATGACTACTTGATAGTTTAGTGCACCATGCTTTACGGCTTATAACCGGGACTTCAAAAACGTTTTGAAACGCCACGGAGCATATGAGATGTTCCAAGAGTTGAAATTAGTATTTCATACTCATGCCCGTGTCAAGAGGTATAAGACCTCTGACAGTACTTTGCCAACAAGATGGAGGAGAATAGCTCAACCAGTGAGCATGTGCTCAGATTGTCTGGGTAGTACAATTGCTTGAATCAAGTGGGAGTTAATCTTCCAGATAAGATAGTAATTGACAAAGTTCTCTAGACACTATCACCAAGTTAGTAGAACTTCGTGATGAACTATAATATGCAAGGAATGACGAAAGTAATTCCCGAACTCTTCACGATGCTGAAATCGGCGAAGGTAGAAATCAAGAAAGAGCATCAAGTGTTGATGGTTAACCAGACCACTTGTTTAAAGTAAAGGGCAAAGGGATAGAAGGGGAACTTCAAGAAGAATGACAAGCAAGTTGTCACTCCCGTGAAGAAACCCAAAGCTAAACTCAAGCCTGAAACAAGTGCTTCTACTGCAAAGGAAATGGTCACTAGAAGTGGAACTGCCCTAGATATTTGGCGGATAAGAAGGATGGCAAAGTGAACAAAGGTATATTTGATATACAGATTATTGGTGTGTATTTTACTAATGTTCATAGCAACCCCTCGGTATTTGATATTGGTTCAGTTGCTAAAGAGTAGTAACTCGAAGTGGGAGTTGCATAATGAACATAAACTAGTTAAAGGATGAAGTGACGATGTGTATTGGAAGCAGTTCCAAGATTGATATGATCATCATCGCACACTCCCTATACTTTCGGGATTAGTGTTGAACCTAAATAAGTGTTATTTGGTGTTTGTGTTGAGCATGAATGTGATTTGATCATGTTTATTGCAATACGGCTATTCATGTAAGTTAGAGAATAATTGTTGTTCTGTTTACATGAATAAAACCTTCTATGGTCATACACCCAATGAAAATGGTTCGTTGGATCTCGATCGTGGTGATACACATATTCATAATATTGAAGCCAAAAGATGCAAGGTTAATAATGATAGTGCAACTTATTTGTGGCACTGCCGTTTAGGTCATATTGGTGTAAAGCGCATGAAGAAACTCCATAGTGATGGACTTTTGGAATCACTTGATTATGAATCACTTGGTGCTTGCGAACCATGCCTCATGGGCAAGATGACTAAAACTCCGTTCTCCGGAACTGTGGAGCGAGCAACAGATTTGTTGGAGATCATACATACAGATGTATGTGGACCAATAAGTGTTGAAGCTCGCGGCGGGTATCGTTATTTTCTGACCTTCACTGATGATTTGAGCAGATATGGGTATATCTACTTAATGAAGCACAAGTCTGAAACTTTTGAAAAGTTCAAAGAATTTCAGAGTGAAGTGGAGAATCATCATAACAAGAAAATAAGAGTTTCTACGATATGATCGTAGAGGTAAAATATTTGAGTTAACGAGTTTGGTCTTCATTTGAAACAATGTGGAATAGTTTCACAACTCACGCCACCCGGAACACCACAGCATAATGGTGTGTCCGAACGTCGTAACCGTACTTTATTGGATATGGTGCGATCTATGATGTCTCTTACCGATTTACCACTATCACTTTTGGGGTTATGCATTAGGGACAGCTACATTCACGTTAAAATAGGGCACCATCTAAATCCGTGGAGATGACACCATATAAACTGTCATTTCTTTAAAGTTTGGGACTGCGATGCTTATGTGAAAAAGTTTCAACATGATAAGCTCGAACCCAAATCGGAGAAGTAAATCTTCATAGGATACCCAAAAGAAACTGTTGGGTACACCTTCTATCACAGATCCGAAGGCAAGGTCTTTGTTGCTAAGAGTGGATCCTTTCTAGAGAAAGAGTTTCTCTCGAAAGAAGTGAGTGGGAGGAAAGTAGAACTTGATGAGGTAATTGTACCTTCTCCCGGATTGGAAAGTGGAACATCACAGAAACTAGTTCCAGTGATTCCTACACCAATTAGTGAGGAAGCTAATGATGATGATCATGAAACTTCAGATCAAGTTTCTACTGAACGTCGTAGATCAACCAGAGTACGTTCCGCACCAGAGTGGTACGGCAACCCAGTTCTGGAAATCATGTTACTAGACCATGATGAACCTACGAACTATGAGGAAGCGATGATGAGCCCAGATTCCGCAAAATGGCTTGAGGCCATGAAATCTGAGATGGATCCATGTATAAGAACAAAGTGTGGACTTTGGTTGACTTGTCCGATGATCGGCAAGCCATCGAAAATAAATGGATCTTCAAGAGGAAGACCGACGCTGACGGTAATGTTACTGTTTACAAAGCTCGACTTGTTGCGAAAGGTTTTCGACAAGTTCAAGGAGTTGACTACGATGAGACTTTCTCACCCGTAGCGATGCTTAAGTCTGTCTGAATCATGTTAGCAATTGCCGCATTTATGAAATCTGGCAAATTGATAACAAAACTGCATTCTTTAATGGATTTATTAAAGAAGAATTGTATATGATGCAACCAGAAGGTTTTGTCAATCCTAAAGGTGCTAACAAAATATGCAAGCTCCAGCGATCCATCTATGGACTGGTGCAAGCATCTCGGAGTTGGAATATACGCTTTGATAAGTTGATCAAAGCATATAGATTTATACAGACTTGCGGTGAAGCCTGCATTTACAAGAAGTGAGTGGGAGCACTACAACCTTTCTGATAAGTATATGTGAATGACATATTGTCGATCAGAAATTATGTAGAATTTTCTGGAAAGCATAAAGGAGTGTTTGAAAGGAGTTTTTCAAAGAAAGACCTTGGTGAAGCTGCTTACATATTGGGCATCAAGATCTATAGAGATAGATCAAGACGCTTGATAAGACTTTCGATGAGTACATACCTTGATAAGATTTTGAAGTAGTTCAAAATGGATCAGTCAAAGAAGGAGTTCTTGCCTGACTTGTAAGGTGTGAAGTTGAGTAAGACTCAAAGCCAGACCACGGCAGAAAAATATAGAGAGAATGAAAGTCATTCCCTATGCCTCAGCCATAGGTTCTATAAAGTATGCCATGCTGTGTACCAAACATGTTGTGTACCTTGCCATGAGTTTGTCAAGGGGGTACAATAGTGATCCAGGAGTAGATCACTGTACAACGGTCAAAATTATCCTTAGTAACTGGATGACTAAGGAAATGTTTCTCGATTATGGAGGTGATAAAGAGTTCATCGTAAAGGGTTACGCCGATGCAAGCTTTGACACTAAATCCAGATGACTCTAAGTATCAATCTGGATGCGTATTGAAAGTGGGAGCAATTAGCTAGAGTAGCTCTATGCAGAGCATTGTAGACATAGAAATTTGCAAAATACATACGGATCTGAATGTGACAGACCCGTTGACTAAACTTCTCTCACAAGCAAAACATGATCACACCTTATTACTCTTGGGTATTAATCACATAGCGATGTGAACTAGATTATTGACTCTAGTAAACCCTTTGGGTGTTGGTCACATGGCGATGTGAGCTAGATTATTGACTCTAGTGCAAGTGGGAGACTGAAGGAAATATGCCCTAGAGGCAATAATAAAGTTGTTATTTGTATTTCCTTATATCATGATAAATGTTTATTATTCATGCTAGAATTGTATTAACGGGAAACTTGGTACATGTGTGAATACATAGACAAAACAGTATGTCCCTAGTATGCCTCTACTAGACTAGCTCATTGATCAAAGATGGTTATGTTTCCTAGCCATAGACATGAGTTGTCATTTGATCAACGGGATCACATCATTAGGAGAATGATGTGATGGACAAGACCCATCCGTTAGCATAGCACTATGATCGTTTAGTTTTACTGCTATTGCTTTCTTCATGACTTATACATGTTCCTATGACTATGACTTATACCCAAAAGAGACTGTTGGGTACACCTTCTATCACAGATCCGAAGGCAAGATATTCGTTGCTAAAAATGGATCCTTTCTAGAGAAGGAGTTTCTCTCGAAAGAAGTGAGTGGGAGGAAAGTAGAACTTGATGAGGTAATAGTACCTTCTCCCGGATTGGAAAGTAGTACATCACAGAAAATTGTTCCAGTGATTCCTACACCAATCAGTGAGGAAGTTAATGATAATGATCATGAAACTTTGGATCAAGTTTCTGCTGAACGTCGTAGATCAACCAGAGTACGTTCCGCACCAGAGTGGTACGGCAACCCAGTTCTGGAAATCATGTTACTAGACCATGATGAACCTACGAACTATGAGGAAGCGATGATGAGCCCAGATTCCGCAAAATGGCTTGAAGCCATGAAATCTGAGATGGGATCCATGTATGAGAACAAAGTGTGGACTTTGGTTGACTTGCCCGATGATCGGCAGGCCATCGAAAATAAATGGATCTTCAAGAGGAAGACCGACGCAGACGGTAATGTTACTGTTTACAAAGCTCGACTTGTTGCGAAAGGTTTTCGACAAGTTCAAGGAGTTGACTACGATGAGACTTTCTCACCTGTAGCGATGCTTAAGTCTGTCCGAATCATGTTAGCAATTGTCGCATTTTATGATTATGAAATCTGGCAAATGGATGTCAAAACTGCATTCCTGAATGGATATCTCAAAGAAGAGTTGTATATGATGCAACCAGAAGGTTTTGTCGATCCAAAAGGTGCTAACAAAGTATGCAAGCTCCAGCGATCCATCTATGGACTGGTGCAAGCATCTCGGAGTTGGAATATACGCTTTGATGAAGTGATCAAAGCATATGGTTTTATACAGACTTTTGGAGAAGCCTGTATTTACAAGAAAGTGAGTGGGAGCTCTGTAGCATTTCTAATATTATATGTGGATGACATATTGTTGATTGGAAATGATATAGAATTTCTGGACAGCATAAAAGGATACTTGAATAAGAGTTTTTCAATGAAAGACCTCGGTGAAGCTGCTTATATATTAGGCATCAAGATCTATAGAGATAGATCAAGACGCTTAATTGGACTTTCACAAAGCACATACCTTGATAAGATTTTGAAGAAGTTCAAAATGGATCAGTCAAAGAAAGGGTTCTTGCCTGTATTACAAGGTATGAAGTTGAGTAAGACTCAATGCCCGACCACTGCAAAATATATAGAGAGAATGAAAGTCATTCCCTATGCCTCAGCCATAGGTTCTATAAAGTATGCCATGCTGTGTACCAAACATGTTGTGTACCTTGCCATGAGTTTGTCAAGGGGGTACAATAGTGATCCAGGAGTAGATCACTGTACAGCGGTCAAAATTATCCTTAGTAACTGGATGACTAAGGAAATGTTTCTCGATTATGGAGGTGATAAAGAGTTCGTCGTAAAGGGTTACGCCGATGCAAGCTTTGACACTAAATCCAGATGACTCTAAGTATCAATCTGGATGCGTATTGAAAGTGGGAGCAATTAGCTAGAGTAGCTCCATGCAGAGCATTGTAGACATAGAAATTTGCGAAATACATACGGATCTGAATGTGACAGACCCGTTGACTAAACTTCTCTCACAAGCAAAACATGATCACACCTTATTACTCTTGGGTATTAATCACATAGCGATGTGAACTAGATTATTGACTCTAGTAAACCCTTTGAGTGTTGGTCACATGGCGATGTGAACTATGGATGTTATTCACATAACGATGTGAACTATCGGTATTAAATCACATGGCGATGTGAGCTATATTATTGACTCTAGTGCAAGTGGGAGACTGAAGGAAATATACCCTAGAGGCAATAATAAAGATGTTATTTGTATTTCCTTATATCATGATAAATGTCTTTTATTCATGCTAGAATTGTATTAACCGGAAACTTAGTACATGTGTGGATACATAGACAAAACAGTATGTCCCTAGTATGCCTCTACTAGACTAGCTCATTGATCAAAGATGGTTATGTTTCCTAGCCATAGACATGAGTTGTCATTTGATCAACGGGATCACATCATTACGAGAATAATGTGATGGACAAGACCCATCCGTTAGCATAGCACTATGATCGTTTAGTTTTACTGCTATTGCTTTCTTCATGACTTATACATGTTCCTATGACTATGAGATTATGCAACTCCCGAATACCGTAGGAACACCTTGTGTGCTATCAAACGTCACAACGTAACTGGGTGATCATAAAGATGCTCTACAGGTGTCTCCGAAAGTATTCGTGGTGTTGGCATAGATCAAGATTAGGATTTGTCACTCCGAGTGTCGGAGAGGTATCTCTGGGCCCTCTCGGTAACACACATCACAATAAGCCTTGCAAGCAAAAGACTAATGAGTTAGTCACGAGATGATGAGTTACGGAACGAGTAAAGAGACTTGCCAGTAACGAGATTGAACTAGGTATAGAGATACCGACGATCGGATCTCGGGCAAGTAACATACCGTTGACAAAAGGAACAACGTATGTTGTTATGCGGTTCTGACCGATAATAGATCTTCGTAGAATATGTAGGAGCCAATATGAACATCCAGGTTCTGCTATTAGTTATTGACCAGAGGTGAGTCTCGGTCATGTCTACATAGTTCTCGAACCCGTAGGGTCCGCACGCTTAACGTTTGATGACGATCGGTATTATGAGTTTATGAGTATTGATGTACCGAAGGTAGTTCGGAGTCCCGGATGAGATCACGGACATGACGAGGAGTCTCGGAATGTCCGAGACATAAAGATTGATATATTGGACGACTATATTCGGACACCGGAAGTGTTCCGGGAAAGTTTCGGATTTATCGGGATTGCCGGAGGGGGTTACCGGAACCCCCTACGAGAGGGGATGGTCCATAGTGGGCCTAAAGGGAAAGAGAGAGGCAGCCCATAGGGCTGGCCGGCGCCCCCACCTAGGGTTCCTAGTTGGACTAGGATTGGGGGGGGGGGCACCTCTCCTATTCCTTTCCCTCTTCTTTCTTTTGGTGAATCCTACTAGGAATAGGATTGCAATCCTATTCCTAGTAGGACTCCTTCCCTAGCCGCACCAGGAGAAGTTGGCCAGCCTCCCTCCCTTGCTCCTTTATATACGGGGGCAGGGGGCACCCAAAGACACACAAGTTGAATTGTTTTAGACGTGTGCGGTGCCCCCCTCCACAGAAACACACCTCGGTCATACCGTCGCGGAGCTTAGGCGAAGCCCTGCGCCGGTGAACACATCATATCCGTCACCACGCCGTCGTGCTGACGAAACTCTCCCGTGAAGCTCAACTGGATCAAGAGCTCGTGGGACGTCATCAAGCTGAACGTGTGCTGAACGCGGAGGTGTCGTACGTTCGGTGCTTGATCGGTTGGATCGCGAAGAAGTTCGACAACATCAACCGCGTCACTTGACGCTTCCGCTTCCGGTCTACGAGGGTACGTAGACACACTCTTCCCTCTCGTTGCTATGCATCTGGTAGATAGATCTTGCGTGATCGTAGGAAAATTTTAAAATACTACGTTCCCCAATAGACTCCTACTAGGAATAGGATTCCTATTCCTAGTAGGAGTGCTCTCCTAGGGCGCGCCATAGGGGCCAGCCGCCTCCCCCTTGCTCCTTTATATACGGGGGCAGGGGCACCTCTAGACACAAGTTGATCAAGTTGATCTATCCCAACCGTGTGCGGTGCCCCTCTCCACAGAAACACACCTCGATCATATCGTTGCAGTGCTTAGGTGAAGCCCTACGCCGGTAGCTTCATCATCTCCGTCACCACACCGTCGTGCTGACGAAACTCTCCCGCGAAGTTCTACTCGATCAAGAGCTCGTGGGACGTCATCAAGCTGAACGAGTGCTGAACACGGAGGCTCCGTACGTTCGGTGCTTGATCGGTTGGATCGCGAAGAAGTTCGACTACATCAACCGCGTCACTAGACGCTTCCGCTCCCGGTCTACGAGGGTACGTAGACACACTCTCCCCTCTCATTTCTATGCATCTAGTAGATAGATCTTGCGTGATCGTAGGAAAATTTTGAAATACTACGTTCCCCAAAGCATGGCTCACGCTCATGTATTACGTGAAGAGTTGAAAAGTTTGAAAAAATAAAGTATGAAAACAATTGCTTGGCTGACACCGGTATGGGCATGAGAGGTACCTTGTGTTAAGAAAAGGGAGTATAAAAGACTATATGATTTTGTAGGGATAACGTTCTTTAGCATTGATATTTTGAAGACTTGATTGTTTGTTGGGATGCCTGAGTATTAAATTCTTTTATGTCAAATGATAGACTATTGCTTTGAATCACTCGTGTCTTAATATTCATGCCATGATTAGATTACATGATCAAGATTATGCTAGGTAGCATTCCACATTTGGGGATGCTGATACGTCTCCGTCGTATCTTTAATTTTTTATTGTTCCATGCCAATATTATTCAACTTTCATATATTTTTGGCAACTTTTTATACTATTTTTGGGACTAACATATTGATCTAGTGCCCAGTGCCAGTTCCTGTTTGTTGCATATTTTTTGTTTCGCAGAATATCCATATCAAACGGAGTCCAAACAGGATAAAAACGGACGGATTGTTTTTTTGGAATATATGTGATTTTTGGGAAGAAGAATCAACACGAGACGATGCCCGAGGGGGCGACGAGGCAAGGGGGCGCGCCCTGGGCCCTCGTGGCCACCCCGTAAGGCGGTTGGTGCCCTTCTTTCGCCGCAAGAAAGCTAATATCCGGATAAAAATCGTGTCAAATATTCAGCCCAATCGGAGTTACGGATCTCCAGGAATATAAGAAACGGTGAAAGGCCAGAATCTGGGAACGCAGAAACAGAGAGAGACAGAGAGACAGATCCAATCTCGGAGGGGCTCTCGCCCCTCCGCCACCATGGAGGCCATGGACCAGAGGGGAAACCCTTCTCCCATCTAGGGAGAAGCCCAAGGAAGAAGAAGAAGAAGGGGGGCTCTCTCCCCCTCTCTCTCGGTGGCGCCGGAACGCTGCCGGGGCCATCATCGTGTGACGATGATCTACAGCAACACCTCCGTCATCTTCACCAACATCTTCATCACCTTCCCCCATCTATCTACAGCGGTCCACTCTCCCGCAACCCGATGTACCCTCTACTTGAACATGGTGCTTTATGCTTCATATTATTATCCAATGATGTGTTGCCATCCTATGATGTCTGAGTAGATTTTCGTTGTCCTATCGGTGATTGGTGAATTGCTATGATTGATTTAATTTGCTTGTGGTTATGTTGCTGTCCTTTGGTGCCCATCATATGAGCGTGCGCGTGGATCACACCATTGGGTTAGTTGTATGTTGATAGGACTACGTATTGGAAGGCAAGAGTGACAGAAGCTTCAACCTAGCGTAGAAATTGATGCATACGTGATTGAAGGGGGATCAATATATATCTTAATGCTATGGTTGGGTTTTACCTTAATGAACGTTAGTAGTTGCGGATGCTTGCTAATAGTTCCAATCATAAGTGCATGGAATTCCAAGTCAGGGATGACATGCTAGCAGTGGCCTCTTCCACATAAAACTTGCTATCGGTCTAGTAACGCAGTCAATTGCTTAGGGACAATTTCACAACTCCTACCACCACTTTTCCACACTCGGTATATTAACTTTATTGCTTCTTTACCTAAACAGCCCCTAGTTTATATTTACGTGCTCTTTATATTCTTGCGAACTTATCCCACAAAAACTACAAAGTACTAATAGATTCATACTTGTTCTAGGTAAAGTAAACGTCAAGCGTGCGTAGAGTTGTATCGGTGGTCGATAGAACTTGAGGGAATATTTGTTCTACCTTTAGCTCCTCGTTGGGTTCGACACTCTTACTTATCAAAAGAGGCTACAACTGATCCCCTACACTTGTGGGTTATGACACTCGTAAAAGTAGAATGGCGAACCAATATGTGGTTGGATGGTTAGAGGGACTGTTGTATCCCCTGCTCACGAGGGTTCAAATCCTGGTGCTTGCATTTATTTCTGGATTTATTTCGAAATTTTCGACAATGCGCATTTAGTGAGAGGAGACATTCCCGTCGACGACGATGTGCCTACGGTGACTTTGTAAGTTTTAAGATGATATGCCGGCCCAGTTTTTCGAAAATGCTCATAGGGGTAGGATGTGCGTGTGTGTTCATAGGATGAGTGTATACGCGTGTATATAAGCGTTTGCGTCTGTACTGCGTTAGCGTTAAAAAAAAGGTAGAAGGGTCGGCGAGTGGTTACCGTAGGCACGTCATGCCCCGCTCCGCGCTCGTGCATACCGATCGATCCGGATATGTAAATGCCCGCCCTGATCACGAGAATGGTGTAGTACTACCATTGTTTACAATTTCATCGAAATTTCTCGAAATTTCCGAAATTTCGAGAATTTCGAGGATGGGCGAATTTTTTGGCTTTCGTTGAAGAAATTTCGATGGGTTTGAGTTTCTATGTAAAAATGAACATGTATCTGGAAGAATTAACATAGGTTATAGTAGCACAGCGGTAGGAACAGTTTTTACAGATCAGTAGCTTGACG
The DNA here is from genome assembly GCA_902687465.1 of Secale cereale. Taxonomy (NCBI): domain Eukaryota; kingdom Viridiplantae; phylum Streptophyta; class Magnoliopsida; order Poales; family Poaceae; genus Secale; species Secale cereale. The sequence continues at coordinate 20,743,520 of LR738711.1, forward strand.
GTTCAAATCATGTTACCGACATTTTGATTATGTTTGCACCAAATATACATTTGTGGCAAAAAAATGTCTTAGCTGAGATTCGACCCACGACCAGCAGCATGTTAGTATGGACAAACCATTACACTAGTAATGTAATTGTGTTAGTACTACGCTACGTTCTCTTTTATCTATCTTTCTAAATTTATTTATTTTTGAATTCAAACAAAAATTTCGTTGGTTTGTACCAAACAGTTTTCAAAATTTCCGAAATTTTGACCATTTCGAGGGTGAGCGAAATTTTTGCCAGTTCGAAATCCTAAACTATGAGTACTACTACATTTGTGATGCTCGACAGATAAAGAGAATGGTACAGCTGTGAAACCTGCAAGCATGCATGCTAAGAGCATCTCCAACAGCCGCGCTATACTAGCGCCGCGCCGGAAAAAACGCCATTTTAGCGCGCGCGCAACGCGTCGCACAGCTCCAGCGGGCGCGCAAAAAACGCGCGCGCGCTAAAACGAGTTGGGCGCGCTGGTGAATGCCCCATCCCGCGCTGTTGATTTCGAGCGTCTACTTCCGCGCGCGGCACACTCGAGCGCGCGCGCGAACTTCCCTTTTTCCTTCTTCTTCCACTCGCGCGCGCCGGCGCTCGCGCCCCTTCCGCCATGGATGCGCACACCGGAGCCCCTCTCACCCCGCTGTACAGCCGCGACCCCCCCGCCGCCGCCGCCGCCGCCGCCGCAAACCCTAGCGCGGCGAGCGTTGGCGCGGGCGCTGCCGCCGCGGCCGCCGGAGCTCCGCCATCGGTCGGCCTCGCGCGCAGTCTCTTCTTGCCGCCGCGGATGACCACGCCGACGAGCGGCGTTGCGCCGGCGCCGTCCCGTGCTACCGCCGCACCATTGGAGGCGAAAAAAAGAAAAATATTCGCGAAGAAGAAGGCGGCGGACGGCTCCGGCACCTCGAAGAAGAAGAAGCTTGCAGGGCGGCGGACGGCTCCGGCTTCTACCGAAGCGCCGGCGAGCTCAACCGTTGAGCCGGCGGCCGACGCGCACCACGTGCTCGACGAAATGCCCCCAAGGTGAAAAAAATTCCAACTTTTATTTTCTTGTTATTTGTTCAATGCATCATCATATAGATAGCTTATATTTGCATTTGTAGTCTCAACGATGATGCATACATGTCAACTATGGGTGTTGGGTCCAACAATTCGCATTGGTCTCAAACCAATGAAATCCATTTGGACGACCATGAGTTTGAGGTGGACGAGGAGGGTGAGGGCATTGTCGAGGCGCCGAAAGGAAGAGCGGGCAATTACACCATCAATGATGACAAATTACTATGCAATACTTGGTTGCAAGTGTCGAGGGATCCATCCGTTGGAGGTGATCAAAGTAGAGATGCTTATTGGGGGCGAATGAAAGAACACTTTGATGCTCAGAACAAGAGTGGAATTGACCGCTCCGAGAGATCACTTCGGTCCCGATGGTCGACAATCAACTCGGATTGTCAAAAGTGGGCGGCCGCACAAAAGGCAGTTGACAAGCTTAACCCAAGTGGGACAAATGAGGATGATAGAGTAAGTGCCATATCATACATGTTCATCATATTTTTTTTGGTGTCCCAAGTGCTAACTTGTTTTGTTTTCTTTGTAGTACAACATTGCACAAAACTTATTCAGAGAAGAGACGAGGACAACCAAGAAGGGGAAGATCAAGAAAGGAAAGATCTTTACCTTGCCTCATTGCTATGAAGTGTTGAAGGATGATGAGAAATGGAGGAAGCGTGAAGATTTGGATGATTTGCATTTGAGCAACAAACGCAAGCGCACAATTGAGTTGAATGATGATGATGAGGAGGATGATGCCTCAAGTGAGGAGGGCATGAGAAGCCCCACACCCAACTCGGTTTCATACTCGAAACCCAAACGACCGGATGGGTGCAAGAAGGACAAAACCGAAAAGAAGAAGAGGAAAGGAGATGATGAGCTCACAAATGCTATGGAAGCTATTGTGAAGGCAAGAAAAGAAGCGAACGAGGTGAGGAAAATGGCAAGGAACCAAGATGCCGCGGCCGAGGAGAGGAGGTTGGCGGCCGAGGAGAGGAGGGTGGCCGCCGAGGAGAGGAAAGTGGCATTGGAGGAGAGGAAGGTTGCCATGGAGGAGCGAACTAGGTTGATGGAATGGGAAAAAAATTTGTTCTTCTTGGACACATCTTTGTTCAATGAAGCGCAAATGGAATATGTCAACCTTGCCCGTCAAGAAGTCTTGATTCAAAAAAGAGCCATGATCAACACAATGGGTGGCGGCGGTGGCCTCGGCGGCATGGGTGGCGGTGGCCTCGGCGGCGGCATGGGTGGCATGGGCCTCGGCTCCATTGGAGGCTTGGGTGGCTTCGGAGGCATGGGTGCACCTCCGGCCGCCATGGGAGGCATGGGTGGCTTTCGAGCACCCTCCAATGCTATGGGAGCCATGGGTGGCATTGGAGCACCCTCCAACGTTATGGGAGGCATGGGTGGCATGAGTTTTGCTTCTCTCATGGGAGGCATGGGCGCACCTCCGGCCGCCATGGGAGGCATGGGCGCACCTCCGGCCGCCATGGGAGGCATGGGCGCACCTCCGGCCATGCCTTTCGATGTGCCTCACGTCGGAGCTACAAGTGATGCGGTGCGTCATGAAGAGGAAGATTCATCGGCGGAAGAAGAGGAAGAATCGTCGGCGGAAGAAGAGGAAGAAGACGAAGAAGACGAGCAAGATGGTTGATGTATTTTATATATGTCTTGAACTTTGTTGGTTGCACTTGTATTTTGAACTTGGTTTGAATTTGGACTTGGTTGGATGAACTTGTGGGCGACTTTTTATGTATTCATCATCAACTTGTTAAATTTCACATGTTCATTGCATTTTGATTGAATGTTTATTTTGGGTCCAAATGCCATATTTGACGCTGCTGTAGCGGCGCGCGCTGCATTTTTTGCGCGCTGTTGGAGCTGAGTGCGCGCGCTGCATTGTACAGCAGCCGCTGGAGCCAGCGCGGCGCGGCGCGGCAAACCAGCCGAAGCGCGCGCGGCAAACGCGATTTTTGGGCGCGGCGCGTCGCGCGGCTGTTGGAGATGCTCTAATCAATGTGAGAGACCGAGAGAAATACGCAGATGCATCAAGCCATGAACGTGATTGTTTCTTTCTATAAACGCCACGATGGTGACTATTTTTTGGTTGTTGCACCGGACAACAACGTGGGCATTATTGAAAACTCACGCGTTCGCGCGTTTCTTTACATTTTGGGTGATCTCGTAAGTCGCTTGTGCGTTGTGCCACTACTTAATTGCGCGGAAAATCTCTAGACAGTCCATGCAAGCGATAGTGTGGTTGGGACGGAGGTTTCATGCTCACATGACTTTCTTGTTTCGGTTAGGGTTAGTGAGTTGAATGCCGCCTGCATGCATGCAATAAGTAGGGCAACATTTCGCCCTGCGATTAGCACGAGAGAGTTAAGCAATACCTACTACAGTAGTTTCGTACGCACACATACACGGAAGAGCGAGCATCCATGGCGACCTCCGGCCACATGGTCGTCGGCGTTGGTGGACCTGATGAGCAGGAGGCGGTGCCGGTGCCGTACGTGCTGTCCTTCACGGACCTATGCTACAGCGTCAACAAGGGCCGCGGCAGGAATAGGAACCAAATCGCCAACACGGACACCAACACCAAGGCGCTGCTCGACGGCATCTCCGGCGAGGCGCGCGAGGGCGAGCTGTTCGCGGTGATGGGCGCCAGCGGGTCCGGCAAGTCCACTCTCCTCGACGCCCTCGCCGGCCGGATCACACGGGGCAGCCTCCGCGGCGGCGTCACGCTCAACGGCGAGCCGCTCACCGACGGCCGCCTCCGAGCCATCTCCGCCTACGTGATGCAGGACGACCTGCTGTACCCGATGCTGACCGTGCGCGAGACGCTGCTGTTCGCCGCCGAGTTCCGCCTCCCCCGCGCGCTCTCCGCGGCCACGAAGCGCGACCGCGTCGACGCGCTCATCCGCCAGCTCGGCCTCTCCGGCGCAGCCGACACCGTCGTCGGCGACGAGACACACCGCGGCGTGTCGGGAGGCGAGCGGCGCCGCGTCTCCATCGGCGCCGACATCATCCACGACCCCATCATTCTCTTCCTCGACGAGCCCACGTCCGGCCTCGACTCCACCAGCGCCTTCATGGTGGTCCAGGTGCTCCGCGACATCGCTCGGAGCGGCAGCGTCGTCGTCATGACCATCCACCAGCCCAGCGCGCGCATACTCGGCATCCTCGGCCGCCTCCTGCTCCTCTCCCGCGGCCGCGCCGTCTACGCTGGCACTCCAGCCGGCCTCAAGCCCTTCTTCTCCGAGCTTGGCACGCCCATCCCCGACAACGAGAACCCGGCCGAGTTCGCGCTCGACACCATCCGAGACCTCGAGCGCCAGCCCGATGGCGCCGCGAAGCTCGCCGACTTCAATGCCAGGTGGCACGGCGACACCATCGGCAAGGTCAGCAGCACTGTGATGTCGCTGGAGTTGGCCGTGGCCGAGAGCGTCTCCCGGGGTAAGCTGAGCCGGCTGATCGAGAGCACCACCGGCACAGTGGGAATGCCGACGTACGCGAACCCGCTGGCGTTGGAGGTGTGGGTGCTGAGCAAGAGATCGTTCATCAACTTCCGGCGCATGCCGGAGCTCTTCGCGCTGCGCCTGGGCACGCTCATGGTGACGGGCCTCGTCCTGGCGACCATCTTCTTCCGCCTGGACGACACGCCCAGGGGCGTCAAGGAGCGGCTTGGCTTCTTCGCCATGGGCATGACCACCATGTTCTACGTCAGCGCCGGCACGCTGCCCGTGTTCATCCAGGAGCGCCACGTGTACCTCCGTGAGACCGAGCACAACGCGTACCGCCGGATCTCGTACGTCCTCGCCAGCTCCGCGGTGTTCTTCCCGCCGCTGGTTATCCTGTGCCTGGCATTCGCGGTCACCACCTTCTTCGCCGTCGGCCTGGCCGGCGGCGGCGCGTCCTTCGGCTTCTTCGTGCTCACCGTCCTGGCCTCCCTGTGGGCGGGCAGCGGCTTCGTGACATTCCTGTCGGCGGTGGTGCCGCACGTGATGCTGGGCTACACGGTGGTGGTGGCCGTCCTCGCCTACTTCCTCCTCCTCTCCGGCTTCTTCATCAACCGGGACAGGATCCCGAGCTACTGGATGTGGCTCCACTACATGTCGCTCGTCAAGTACCCGTACCAGGCGCTGGTGCAGAACGAGTTCGGCGACGCCACCAGGTGCTTCGCGCGGGGGATCCAGGTGTTCGACGGGACGCCCGTCGGCGGCATGTCGGAGGCCGTCAAGATGAAGGTGCTCGGCGCCATCAGCGCCACCCTCGGCACCAACGTCACGGCCAGCACGTGCCTCCTCACCGGCGCCGACGTCCTCAAGCAGCAGGCCGTCACGGACCTAGGGAAGTGGAGTTGCCTCCTGGTCACGGCGGCATTCGGCTTCTTCTTCCGTGCTCTCTTCTACGTCGTCTTGCTCGTCGGGAGCAAGAACAAACGGAGATGATGTCGATCGCGCGCCTCCCTCGCTCCTTATAATTTCACTTTTACCTCAACAGTTAAATTAATCATGCCTCGTCATATCTGCAACTACGTCCATCCGTTCCGAAATAGATATCTCAACTTTGTGCTAACTTTAGTATAAAATTGGGTCATCTATTTTGAAACGAAGGGAGTACATGGTTGTAGCTTTGCGCATCTGGGTGTACAAGGATGAAGCCACAACGAAATGTTTGCATGCGTCCCTTTAAAATAGAAGGTTATTTTTTTTTTGACTTATAAACCACACATTCAAAAATAATTTGTTTGAACTACTTTATTTTTGAATAAAAAATAATTTAGTTGCACACGTACAACTGTTTTCAACCGCACACCTTCCACTCAGTGCAACTAGAGAAATTATTTTCGGACATTAATTTAGCTACACACTGTGACGGACATGCAATTATACGCGGCAACGTTGTGTGTAGAATGAATAAAAATAAAACAATATATTTTAAAATAATAATAAACCACATACTATATGTACAAAAAAATTTGCACCCCCTTTTAGAAAAAGAAAAGCACAAAAAATAACCAAAACAGAAATGAAAAATGGAAAAGTAAATAAATAAACCCACCTATCAAACAGTCCATCCTAGTTGTGTGTAAAAAATATCCTAAACACAAAAAATAAATAAATAAAAGATAAAAAAGTAGAAAATGAAAAATTTATAGTTCCACCAACCTGGGCTGCCCGTATGCACCCACCATTCCGCAGGCCCTAGTTGTGTGGATATTATGTTGCCTACGTTTTCATGTCGGGTGTGACACATGCAACCCAGTTACGTCTCGAGTATGCACCTACAACTAGGTTGCGTATTTAGGACAGTATAACCGCACCTAATCCCTGCCCTCACAGCGATTTGGATTTTTAGCCGTCCGTTTGCCTGATTTGGGAGATCTTGGCCGTCAAATCTAACGTCTGTTCTGGCCTGAACCGCACATTTTATTTACTGAGCCCAATGTCCTAAAGGGCAGCTGCTCCGTAGGCCGAATCTGAGCACCGTGGTTAATTGGGCCTTCTCAACGAGCCCAACACCGCTCCTCTCGTAAGTCTTATCCCAAAAAGGTGTTGCGCATTGGAAAGAAAAAAAGACCGAGGTTCGATCTGATCTAGGCGACGCAGTGGAGAGCGAGGCGACGCGTCTTGACACAACGGCGAGCGATCGACCGGGTGCAGGCCTCACCAATCTACGCGGAGAAGGTCTCGCCGGCAGATGCGGAGAAGTTCATCCGTCATTTTTTAGGAGGAGTCAATCAGTTTTCCGTTTCCTATAGCAATTAATGGCAGTCGATGAAGTGGAGTTGCGGTACAATTTGCACTCCTATATACTCCCTCCGTTCGGAATTACTTGTTGCAGAAATGGATGTATCTAGATGTATTTTAGTTCTAGATACATCCATTTCCAAGACAAGTAATTCCGAACGGAGGGAGTAATAAGCAATCTATGCCGTTCTACATCTGCTTCCCTTCTTCCTCCGGTAATACCATGTCCACGGCCATGCTCTGCTATCTGCATATTTTTCCTCCCCGTTACCCATCTGACCAGTCCGATTCATCCTGAATCTGCCTTTTTCTTTTCCTTTTTTTGCTGCAGGTTATACTTTGTTTTGGGGAGCATTGGAGCCTGTTTCTGAATTTTTTTAGGAAGAGGAATTCGTGAGTCGACTATTTGCAATCGTACGAATCAGGTTAGTTAACATGGAATGCTAAGTGAAATGAGTTCCTTGTCCACTGTAAACTGTATCAGAGTGGCAAGGCAGATACATTCGGTGAGTTATTAGGCATGAGCTCCATCTCAATCCTATAAATATATTTTCCTTTGGTAAAGTCTTTTTTACTACGTATTAAAAGAATGAAGCAGAACAGGTTCATCCAAAAAAAGAGCAGGCTGCACGCCACGAACACCAGCCCCAGATCTGGCCCTTACTCTGGGCGCAGTCAATGAGTTCACCGCTTGATGCAACTCTGGTGCTTAGCATGTACGGTGACGTCCATATATATCTCACCAACTACATCAAGATTGGTCTGCGTCCTCGGAAGCCCGCAGAAACTCATCACACATTGCATCTCATCTATCCTTAGCATAAAATTCTGTTCACGAGGTACATAAGATCACATATTGCATTTTTTCTAATCTAATTCATTTAATCTTAAGAATTTGAAGGTCACAGCTAGAAATAATTTCCAATTTCATATTGAATCGATAACCATTCATATTTATATTAAATTATTTGTGCTACTGCAGTTCATTTTTTGCAGCTTTTAAAATTCCATAGACAAGCTCCTTTATGTAGGTCCAACTAGGCTGCACATAATTGTTATTGAATTAATATATGAATTACTTCATTTTCATATTGTATATTTTTAGAGTTAAATTAGTTAGGTAGTTCCTAAGAAACAAACTAATTCATATTTGTTTCATTCATAGATCTGGCGTGGTTCATTCTATCAGTGATATTCATAGCTCATTTTTGTTTGTGACCCAAATAAAATAACAAAGGGGTTATTATTTTGCGGGTCAAGAAAATCCTTTGTAGATAACATAATGGGTAGAAAAATCAGAAATGGAATATTTATGTTCACTTCCTAGAAGTTCTCTCAAACTATTCAATACCCCATGAAATGAATCTCAACTATTCAATTTTCATGTTTTAATCAGGTGAAGCATTATTGTATCTTTGTATATATCATGCCATTTGGGATCTTGAAACTCTATAATATCTGCCTGATGTCGTAACTTTGATCAAACAATGGCTGGGCTAAATTTCCTACTTGGCTTTCTTAGGGACACAAATGATCCGGTGATTTTTTTTGGTCTCTATGAAGAATATTTTAGGGTGATGGAAGTGGGTTTCAGACATGACCTCTCACGATGTTTCCATCATTATTTATTCAAGTGCCTTCATGTTGTGGGCATATGTAGTCTTAGTGTTCCACTCGTTATTGATATCCAGCTTCAACACTTTTGTTGTTTTGCTACTACTATATTTTGAGCCAACACAAAATACCCTTGGAGATGCATGTCCATGCAAATTAATTTTCATGTTTTGTCTCCACATATTTACATATTCTATCAGTATATTGTAAAAAAGGACGGGCGCAGCAACGCGCGCTATCATTGATCTAGTAAAAGTTATGTGCCGTCGGGAGTTGTGCGTAAAGGTTGGACATACAACTGGGGTCGTCGGGAGTTGCATGTCGAGGGTGGACGTACAATTGTGGCCAGGCGAGTTGCGTGTCAAAGGTGGACATGCAATTGGGTTGGACTAGATGTCTTCTCGACATCAAGTCTCCGTCTAATGTGGACGAAGACCGGGGCATATGGTATCGTTCCATGCTTTCTGGTGGTGATTTTGGAGACAGTTAGTGGTAAGTACAATTTAATTGCAAGGACAAGTAGTATTTGTATGTCCTGATCCACCCGCATTTGCATCGTGCTAGTTGAGTGTCCAATTTTGGTGCCTGCTACCATGTCCGGTAATCAAGAAATTTTATCAGATTATGGTGCTTCTAATAAACATACATTATTTTTCAGTATGCAATTGGACAAATAATTCTTAGTTATGAACTGAAATTTGTACTCCTAACTTGAATTTTGGACTGAAAAGTTCTAGATGACTACTCCCTCCGTTCCATAATGTAAGATGTTTTTTGACACTACATTAGTGTCAAAAAGCGTCTTATATTATGGGACGGAGGGAGTACCTATTTAGTGGCCCAGTGGCAAGCTTGTTGATATGCTGTAGAGGTGAACGAATACCGTGACTCTGTTGTCGTGGGACTGAGGTTATCGATGAGAGAATGCATATATTTAGTCCACGCTTTTCATCCCCTTTTCCCACGACCTAGTAGCAGTTTTTCTGTGCACTATGCTAATAGTAATTTTGTTAAGTAAACTAGGTACCAATACAAGCTAATCGGCATGAGTACCTACAATGGAAAGATATTTTCTTGTGGTAAAAACGCGTGGACAATGGACATAATGATTCGGTGAGCCGCGGCGAGGATATATGCCAATGGAGATACTGAACATAAGTTTGATTCTTCAGTCTTGTTTCAATTTGAGAAGCACTAGTTTTAGTCCAGTAACATACACTTCCTTGAGACTAGATCCAGTTCGTGATATGGCACTTTTTTTTTGTAGGGAAGCAGATAAGAGACGGCAATCAGATTTTAGTTTCTTGTTGATGGCAGTGAAACTGACTACACCATTGTTCTTCTAAATGAAGGAAACTAGCGTCACCCCGCCCTCGCGAGTCTCGGCATGCATGACAAATTTGTGGTGTACCAGCGCTCTCAGGTGAATTCTTGGCATTGAGAGTGATAAATTTTGTTTTGCTTCCTTATGACAATATGTCTGCTTAAGCTTTTTATTTTGTTTTTGCAAAATCGGTCAATGACCTGAATTAAGTGATGCCAACTCTTTTCAGAGATTAAGTCCACGTTGCTTCCGTTTGATGAATTTTCTATACCTAAGAAGAGACCATGCTTTTCTCTAGATGTAAGTACAATGCAAATTTATGTGTGTTTACCTCTGACAAGATGTTCAAGTTTTTCTTCTCTTCATAATTATACCGACTATATCTGGGCTACCCCGAGTTCAAAATGGTTCAGAACGCAGGTTATCATAATGTACACTTCAAATTTAGGATGATCGCCTTACTTTTTGTGTGTTTACCTTATTTATCTTGTCAAAAAAGTTAGGGAAGTGGAGAAACATATTACATGGTACTTGAAATAGCAAGGAGCTGCTAGTAATTACTAAGATAGCAATATTACAGAAAACAAGCTGATACTAATTAATTCGTAAGATAGCAATATTACAATTGTTATCTTTCTTTTCAGGTCTCCTGATGATTCTTTCTCACATTCGCGCAAAGACCATATATGATGTGTCGGAAGGAATCAATTGTGCCACGAGCTCAACTGGGTGCACTTTGACACGTTGAGATCCAAGTATGGACTTGGAGGTTGTCATGATCCGTGCTTTTCGTGAACACAGTACTGACGCAAAGCGCTCATATATACACGCATACACCCACCCCTATGAACGCACACGCACACGCCCTATCCCTATGAGTATATTTAAGAGACTGAGCCAGTGAGCTGGCATATCATCTTGAGATTTACAAAAAACTATCGTAGGCTCATGATCATCGACGTCTCCTCTCGTTAAAAGTGCTTCACCGACTTGAATCCTAGTGGGCCCAGCATACCACAACTATCCAACCACAACTAGTAGAATGCCCGTGCGTTGCCACGGGCCTTCTAAATTTTATATGTCAAATTTCGTAAGTATAAAAAAACAATTTTTGTAAATTACAGTCTTTTGTTTTTAAATTTGCTTCAGACTGTTTTTTGTGACCATCGGATCTGCACAAATCGTTGGTTTGGACTTTAGAGAAATGTAAAAAAAAACTTCAACTCATAGAGCCAGTTTGAATTAAACCTTGAACAATCCCTGAAATTAGCACTCGGTACTTATCGATCCCGGTAAATCCCAACCTTCTACAGATCTAGACCAGTTTGGGGTGCTGAGAAACAGGTAATCTTTAGTGGGATCATAATTTCTCTCACTGATTAAGCGAGACCACAGTACATGTCTGTGCTCTTCAATTGGGGAGAAGACACACGTCATGAATATACACGACGTCAAGCATGCTAATCTCTTTCTCCAGCAAGTCCATGGAGAGACACCACTACTAAATAACACAATTATTATATGCGACAAGTTAGCAATGTTGTCCCCATATTCTTGGGTTCGCACGGGAGTGAGATAGAGAGAGTGAGGAAGAAGATGTAGATGACACGTGAGCCCGTTTGGATTTGCCCTTTTCCCATTGTGACAAACTGGTCTACACACGAGATTGACCAGGATTGACAAATAGAGGGAGCTAGTTTCAGGGATTGAGAATTCATGATTCAATTTAGACCGGCTCTAAGACGTCAAGTTTTTTTCAGACTTCACTTTGGTTTATTCGATCGTTCCCGTCGATCCCCCTTAGCCATGTGTTCCGTGCGTCGGGTCTAAGAGCATCTCTAGCAAACCCCGCAAAAAATCCAGACCCGTAAATTAACCGCCAAAATGTGGGTCGGCGTAGAAAATCCCGTCCGAATAGACCCCGCAAACGCGGCGGGCCTGTAATATTTTTTGAGGGGCGTGGCAAAATCTTCACCACAACCCGTGAATACGCGGATTCCCCCCTCCTCCCGACCCGTCGGTGCCCTGCATATAGCGAGAGCGGTTGGTGGGAGGACATTTCATCCCGTGCTTTTTCCCACCAGCCACCTCCCCTCTCCCCCTCGCCCCGCCGCCTGGCCGCCGCCCAAGATCCCAGCGAAAGTAGCCGGCTGGAGCACGCCGAAAGGCCGCCACACGCACGAGGTTGCCCTCCGCCTCCCCCTCCTCCTCCATCGGCGAGCCGGAAAGTTGCGGCCCTTCGTCGCGGGTGGCCAGATATGGCTTTTCCGGCCGCCGGTAGCTGCGCCAGGCGATGGAGTGGTCGGGGAGCATCTCGCGCAGCCCCGACAAAGTTGCATCACCGCATGTAGGTACGGGTTCGTCCTGTCGCCGCCACCGCCGGTTTGCCGGCATGGATTCGGCCGGCCGTCCGCCGGGTTCGCCGCTCGCGCAGCGGCTCCGTGTCTTGCTGATGTCGCTCATACAGTGTGACGACTGCACGCGGACAGTGCTGCGGCTAACTTCGGGCATGCCGAAGCACCCCGGATGGGGTTCTTCAAATGCGAAAATGTGGTTCTTGGTTTCTTTGGTCTTGCTATTGTAGCAAAGATTTGGTGATGTCCAATGTATCCAATGTTGTTGAAAAAGCAGAAAAAAAGCATTATATTGTGTCAAATTAAGGTGCAAAATTAGGTTTCGCGGGCCTGGGGAGCGCCGCCAGAGCAGAACCCGCAAAGCCGACTCGGAAAAGAGCATATTCTGTGAATATCTTTTTATACGGGTCCGTTTTGCGGGTCTGCCGCTGCGGCCGTCTGCGCCAGCCTGCAAAACCGTTTTTCAGCGAACTGCAAACGTGTTTTGCGTGTCGGCAAGATGCGGGGTGTGCTAGAGATGCTTTAAGTTGTTTTTATTTTCGGGTTGTATTGCTCCGCACCTGGATCCATTTCTCTTTTTTTAGGAATGATCCGTTTTCACCCACACAATTTTCTGAATTGTTTTTGTGGGTGGTGGTCGGCATCCCTATCAGAAGAGAAGAGAGAGGCGGAGGCGGTGGAGGGGGGTCTCCACCGTCGGTGAGCAGCGGCAAGGGGATAGCCGGAGGTCATGGAGCGCGGGAAGCTGCCGCAGCACAACCCTGGGAAGGGGGAGCCTACCTGTTATGGAGGAGCAGGGGGAAGGAGAGAGGGAGGTACTGAGAAGGGTGCGGCCGAGATTTTTTGCCAGTCCGGCCACCAGCAGTGACAGTTCGTCAGCGCCGTTCGAGCAGGAGGTATGGCTAATTATCCCTTTCCCTTCTCTGCAGCTTTGATTTCTAGTTATTTCAGTCATGCAACTCTGGGTTCATCCCCGCGCGTCGCGCGCTCAGATCCCTTGGTGTGTGGGGGTTGTTTTTTCATCGCCCTTTTTACTAATTTGATGAGGAATCATAATAACATCCGGGTTATTAGTTCAGCAGATATTTATGTGCCGCTCGATTTCGCGGATACGAAAAATTGGAGGGGGTTTGCCCTCAGCATGTTTCCCCCTTTTCCTTCAGATCATGGGCGATTTAGTGATGATAATTGATATGAGTATACATGTATGTACTGAGAATCCACACACGAAGTGGGTTGGGGCTAGCGTATGGGTGTGTGTTCAGATTATGGGCATTGTTGTGCGCATGTGTGTGTGTTGGGCAGATGTGCCATTCAGTTTTGTTATTTTTTTGTAAGTAGTCAGATTCCTAGTGTTGGATTTTGTTCCACGCGTTTCCGTGATTTCGGAACAACCAAGCATCCCTCTCTCTCTCTCTCGGCTGTTTCAGTGTCAGTCATTTTATTCAGTTATTGTTGTAGTTTCAATGGGGTGGGAGGGGAGAGAATCCAGGATGTAGGTTCAGTAGGTGTCTTTTTCAGGTTCCAGTAGGTGTCACTTTCTTCAGTTAACACATAGCGTAAGATAGTAAGCTAGTTTTACCAAGTCATTGATTCCTGAGTAACAATGATCAGTGCGGACCCCGCTAGTGTTTATTTTCTGAATAGTTTTAAAAGCAATTTCCCAGGGGAAAGTTGCGCATACATACTCGATGAAAGCAATGCTGTCAATCTAACATTTCATTTTGCAATCTACAACTGAATTCTGCAAAACATGATTAACAAGTAACTGACAAATATAGGCTGGACACATGAAAACTTCAGTTACTTTCCATGGTGATTCATTACAGATATGCATATGGGCAAGGCATTGCGATGCATTCAACGCATGGGGTCTTCCGCTTAGCTGCGAGGTCTGCGTTTCGCTGAGCCCGCAATGCCTCCCTCTCATCTGGTGGTATGCTCTGCCTGCGTGCTCTTCGGCGGGCATTCATCTGTTGCCTCTGTTCGACTGGTATATTTTTACTCACTGCCCTTCTACGAGCGTTCATCTCTTGCCTCTCCTTTATTGTTAGATTTTGTCTGGCAGCCCTTTGGCTCGCATTCCTATCTTCAATAGTTTTATTTTGTCTAGATGCTCTTCGACGCGCGTTCATTTCTTCTCTTTGCTCGGCTGTTAGGCTATCTCGCCTTGCTTTATCACGGCTCCGTCTTTGTTGATTTTTGTCTTCTTTAATGCTTGCACTGGAAGCACTATCTTCAGCACCACTCGGTGTTCCTTGAGGTGTTGTAGGGTTTTCTGCATGTCCAGTGTGTGTAATTTGGTAAATCCATGACCCACATTTGAAGCAATATACCCGGCACATGGTTAGACTTAATAAATCTAGATCTATAGATGGACCATACTTCAATGGTAAAGACATCGTGTGAAAGGGTAAATACCATTTGATGTTCCCACATGCTCCCTTGGCTCCAATGCTACCATGGTACTGGCTGTGGGAAGCATTGTAGCTAATTGGGTGCATGGTTCACATATGAACATTCCATATGACTGTTCCACAACAACAGTTAAGATTACAAGATGGTCACCTTCAAATCATCAATTAAGACATTATGTCTACATATCGTTAGAGAATACACATCTCTTTTTCCCTTATCCTCCGACATCTTATAACCAAATGTTGCATGGATAATGATTAATCAATGATTAACGACCTTTGAACCTTTAGCACCGTGGTTCATAAACAAAGTAAAGCAGGCAATAAAGATATTATGAGGGAGAATTCAGACAAAAAGGGCAACATAAAATATTGTAGTAATAAATGGTGCAGGGATAGTGATTAAGGCCCTTTGAACCTTCAACAACATGGTTCATAAACAAAGAAAAATAAAAAATAATTACCTACATACGTAGTTTCTCCTCCATGCGCACATTATTGTCTTCTCCAGACATCTAAAATTTAATGAATTTCTACAAGTTTTCTTGGTGAGGTTGCATTTCTTATCGCCCGAGTTGAATGTTCGTGGAGAATAGAGACCCGATGTTCTTGGAAAGAAAAAGAGGAAGGCCAACCAGCGGTGGATATGCATGTGACTTGTGTAATTACAACATATCTGACCTATGAATTGCAGAAACTATGATAATCATTTTTAGTAGTAGTTTGCCATGCACCGTCTTTTGTGAACTAAATAAACTAATGATGCATATATCAGGACTATGAAGATTCACAAGAAAGACGACACAACATCGGTGAAACAGATGGCTTTGTCAAAAGGTGAACTCACCTCCGGGTGATGAAAGCAAGGCTCACAAGTCGATGATAAACTCATGTGACCTCCGCGGTGACCTGGTGTGATCTCCAGTGTGATCTCCCAGCTATGTATCGTCTGTGCTTGATGGTGAGTACTTGAGGTAGGGGTGTTCGTGAATGACCAACCCTGTAACAGAAACATACTATTTAAATACGTACTCCTAGCAAATATGGTGGAGATCTTCGAGGGCGTCATCAATATTGTCGGGCTTTCCTTATCTTGTGCCTGATGTTTAGTATGTAATAATTAGGCTAATTATTGTTAGTATTCTATGATTTTTTCCATGTATAGTAATTCTGGACTTAGAGCATCTCCAATAGCTAGTGTATATGGTTGTCTATACTACTTTTCCACAATGTGAGCCCAAAATGAAGGTCCAACAGCTTGTGTAAAAGGATGTCTAAATATGCACATCTTCCAAATTCACCTCCACAATGTCCAGGGCTGGACGATGTGAACGCATTGTCCATAGCTCAACCGCTGCTGCTTTTTCTCCCTCCCGCCAACTCCGTCGCCCTCTCTTCCGCCAAGTCGCTTGCTCTGTAGACGAAGAGGACGCCGCCGCGAGGTCGTCGTCGCGCCACACCACAGCACCCCGAGGCGAGGTATGCTCAATTTCTTCTCCAGGCAAGAGAGGGATGAGAGGATAGGATCCAACCTTCGTGGATCTGGTCGTCGCCGCCGCCGCATATGGGTCGCCGTCGCCGCCATGTCTTGGTCGAGGGAGGGGGCGCCACTCGGGGGGTTGGGGTGGGG
>LR738711.1:20769577-20799405 GCA_902687465.1 Secale cereale
CCCTCCTTCGACTATCAGTCAGCCTTGGATGTATCAGGTCGTGATTCCTTTATGCTAGAACTGGAATCTCTTGGATTATGTCTCGTGTTAAGACCGACTCAACTTGTTGAGCATTTGTCATTGCACGTTGCCTTGCTCACTTGAGCTCAGTAACGCATTGTTTTGTGCTGTAAGTTTGCCTTGTGTATCTTATTACTCCCTCCGATCCATATTAATTGGCGTTGGTTTGGTACAAAGTTGTACTAACTTCGTACTAAACTAGTGTCGATTAATATGAATTTGAGGGGGTAGATTAATTCATCTACTGTTTTTTCGCTCCATAAAAATCCACTGGCATTATAAGAGGCCAGTAAAACTTGGTACTTTGTTTTCTTTTGTTTCTAATCACAGGCTTATTTATTAGCTCAAGTTAGAATAATTACCACATGCAGGCATCTGACTGATAATTAGGCTGATTGGTTTGCAGCCAGTTTTTGGCAAGCCTATTTGCAAAGTTGGAACTTGCCAACATTTGGCATGTTTTGCTGCCAATTGGTAAGGTAAAAAAAGAGATGAAATGAGGTAAAAAAAAAGGCCGCAAGTTCATTCCTACAATCTATGACATCTGAAAATACAGTTCCTTCTGCTGAGGAATCATCTATGTTATATCCCATGTCAGGCCTACCCTCATCCTCTGTCTCAGAATATTTCATGTCCATGTCCTCCTTGCTCTTATCATAGTCTGTCTCCTCAAATTGTGGGGGTGGAATGTAATCTTCACAATCATCCTCATTGGGTGGTTTCCTAACAACAAACTCTGGGTGCATTCTTTCATCCTCATCATCTGTGGGCACTTCATCAGGAAGTTCCTCTTCTATGATTGACTAGGAGAGTTGGCACTTGGGCTTCCTGGTGGTTGTAGGCAAAATTTGGTGTTGTGACCCTTTTCTAAAAGTTAGTCAAGATCTGACCCTAGTTTGTAAAATTTCGGGATTTGACCCTTTTGCTACCGCCAGAGTCGATGGCGGTAGGGTAACACAACCTACCGTCTCCGTCTTCGGCGGTAAGACTTCACAGCATCGTCACGTCCATTTTAAATAAAGAAAATACTCTGCCGCCAATGTTTCTGGCGGTAGCTCATTGTACCCTACCGCCAGAGTCTTTGGCGAAAGGGTCTTAATCGTGATATTGCACCGCAGTGTAGCAAGCAAGCACTAGACTGTGCTGTTGCGCATTAATTAAACGCAACAGCTACCCAAGTAGAGCAAGTACAATAGGATGACGTGGGCGGGCTGTAAGCCTTTAAATATTATATTTTGGATGAGTTGGAGAAGAGAGAAGAGGAGAGAGAAGAGAAGCGGGCTCTTGGTTAGTAGCCGGCTCTAACACGAGACCCAAGACACTTTGTGAGGTTGTAAAGTGGGCCAACTACTAATGAAGTAGTATACATATAAAACTTACTATTGTACATGCCGGCTACAAGGTTGGTTATAGATGACATGGCAACTTCTTATAGCCGATTGTTGGCTGTATTATTAACCATGCTCGTATGCATGCAGTCATCCGCATGCTGCAGGTGGGAGAAAACAAAAAGACACGAGACAGGCAGCTGACACCCTAGACATATAGCCTGTACACAATGGTTATTAATGTTGGTGGAACAGAACCCATCCCTACTCTTGCTCACCGTGTAAAACAAATACTACAAGTTACATATGTTTGGCCATTGTGTAAAAGACAGGCACCATTTTGCAGATGATTGCATAATTTCGTAGCTAGCTGCGATGTGAGATCTGGCTGCATGCCTACCGCCGGGCCCTTTGGCGGTAGGGTTGCACAGCCTACCGCCAAGGGCTCTGGCGGTAGGGTATTTTCACGTTAAATAGTTATAACGGCGCAGTTAAGTCCTACCCCCAAGACCTCTGGCGGTAGGTGGTTATACCCTACCGCCACACACTACGACGGTAGGAAAAAGGGTCAGATCCCGAATTTTTTACAAACTAGGGTCAGATCTCGACTAACTTTGAGAAAAGGGTCAAAACACCAAAATTTGCCGTTGTTGTATTGTGCTATGAATTCCTTTTCCTCTTCTAGCCTGACTGCTTTCTGGCTCTAAAGTTGCAGCTGTTGATTTCCTTCCTCTAGACTGACAACTTTGAGTCCGTGAACTACCAGCTACTCCCTCCGTCCAGAAATACTTGTCATCAAAATGAATAAAAGGTGATGTATCTAGATGTATTTTAGTTTTCTGTAAGGGTCACAAACGGGAGAGGGGTATTTTTGAGCGTACCCAAAAATTAGGGGCAAATGTGTAATGCCCCGGATGTAATACTTTCCCTTTTGGGCATATAATATATCTCCGGCTTCATCTATTTCCATTCCGGGTTCTTTGTCTTTCGGGTTTTCGTCGTGTTGTTGTGTGCGTGTGTGGCATTCATTCATATCATGTAGACATGTGCATCGCATTGCATTTGTGTTGTCGGTTGCATCCGGTCCCACGCGTTCCTTCCGTTGTCCGTTTCGCGTTCCGGAGCTCCCTCACGTGTCCGTGACGTCCCGTAGGCCTACTTTGTTGTTTGGGCGTGTAACGTTACCGGTGTGCCGCGAGACTTGTCGTGTGTTGTTGTTTTGTTGTGTGTAACCCGCCTCTCAAATCTCGTCGCGTTTGGACTCCGTTTGCTATCCCTTCAGTTATTCGTGTGGGTCCAAAGTGCCTTCACTTTGTGTCCCAGAAACACCCCTACTGCAGTCCACTACCCTCTCCTAGGCCCATCTAAACTTCCCCGCGATCGGATCCGTCGGATCGCGATCGGAGGGCTCCTAAACACCTAAATCCCCCCTAACCCTAAAAATCTGCTATATAATAGACCCCTAGACTATTTTGGCATGTCCCCTAGCTTCTTCTCCACTTCCCCTTAAAAATTCTGGATCTGGCCAGCCCCCCTTCTCCACTTGGCAGCTCCCCTCCCGCAGAGATCGCCAGGGATCGATCGATCCGTTCAGTCCCTCGTCGCCAGCGCCTCCAGGTCAACGCCGCTCGCCTCGAGGCCCACCTCTCGCCCGATCGATCTGGGAGCCTTCGAGCCAGCTGGGCTCCTGCCCCGCGCAAGGACCACATCGCCAGGCTTCGGCCGCGTCGACCTCCCTCCTGGACCACATCGCCTTCGCATCGACCGAGCCAGCCGCTCGCCTCCTTTCGCTGGGCCCTCCAGCGCCGCCACGCGGCCCGGTCGCCAGCGCCCGCAGCTGGGCTGGCTTCCAGCGTGCGGCCCGCCTCCCGCCAGCCGTTGCTCCCTCCGCTAGCCTCCTCCAGGCCGCTGGGCCCGAGCCAGCCAGCCGCCTCCAGCCGGCCTCCCGCACCGGCCCGTCCCGCTCGCCAGGTCGCTGGGCCAGCCGGCCTCCCTCCGCCTCCAGCCGGCCCGAGCGCCGCTGGGCCGCACCCGCGCCAGCCGCGCCGGCCCGTCTTCTTCGCCTGGGCCGCAACCGCCAGCCGGGCCGGATCCAACCCGTGAATCCTTTTTTTTTTCAGATCTGTGAGAGAGGTAGTCTCTTTTTCTGCTAAGTCCCAGATCTTTTAGTTGCTGATGCTATGTTCCAACTGCTATAATTTTGCGTGTGTTTGTCCGCTTCGCGTAAATAGCATGTCCAGACGTTCGTGGTGAATAGCACTACGTTTTATCTTTTGATGTCATGCATGATAGAAGTCATCTAGATGCTTGTTTTCCCGTTGCAAGAGTGCATCCCGGTATAGACTGCTGTTATGTGATGTTTTTATGTCATCTTTGCTATGTGATATCTTTTAGCTCGTTTGTCCGAATGATGCAAATGACGTGTCCACGTGTTCGTCTTGCCATGCTCTACATGTTGCTTGTGTTAGGTTGCATGATAGATTTATTCTTGCCATGTTTATCATCGTTGCAAAGTGCTATGTGGCTGTGATGTTGTTTCACTTGTTACGAAATGCCATCTTGTTGAGCTCGTTGCTATCGTTGTGTTTATCTCCATGAAGCATGCTTGTGTGTTTCGGAATCACCATCATGTGTACTTTGATGAGGTGCTTACCACTTGCCATGTTTAGTTTCGAGGTGACTTAAACTTGCTCGTTTAGATGCCATGATGAAATTGCTTTTTTAGGACTTAGTGGATTTTCACTAAGTCTGAAATCTGTAACGTTCCGATGCCATGTTTGCTTGCTGCTCTAGGACAAACCATGATAGATTTTGAGTGGATCTTGATTGTTCCTTGTAGTATATATTGTTGGCTTTCCATTCATGTTCTCACATGTCTATTTAAGTGGCTGTAGCATGTTTATCTTTTGCTCCAAAGTTTCAATAAAATTCTGCTGCCAGAATTTTATTGTCAAGTTCAATATGTCCAAGCTTATTGCTATTGATCCGTGGCTCCTTTGGGGGTGCACCTTTGGACTTATTTGCTGTAGGATATGTCTAGTTTATGTTCATGTCCTTTGCCATGATGTTTGAGTGCTGTAGCTTAATTATTTTGTGCTCCGAAGTTGCTATGTTGCTGTAATTTTCAGCTTTCGCTCATTTCTTGTTTCGGGCATAACTTTTAGCCCGTAGCTCCGATTTCAGCGAGTCTTATATGAAACTTGATTGATTTTCTGTGTAGATTCTTAATATCTTATTGTTATCATGTTTTGAGGTGATTTGCTTGAGTGCTATTTTCCGTGCTCCGTGTGCATCCTTAGTGCATCCTTCATGCATCCATCATTTTCGAGTGCGCATTGCATCTTGTTGATTTGTGCCTTGTGTGATTGTATTGTTTAGAGCCGGAAGCTGAGACCGAGTACGAGTACGAGCACGAGGTTTCCAACGAGGTTGAGCACGAGGACCCTTCTTACGATCCGAATGACTTCTCTTCAGGCAAGATGACCGAACCCCGATAACATTACTATCTTTGCCTATTGCTAGTAGTTTCGCTCTATAGTTTTGCCTCGATGCCCATGTTCTTCCTGTCAGCCTCCTACTTGTAACCATTGCCATGTTTAACCACCCTACCTATGCAAACCGTTGCTTGGCTAAGTACGCTTCGCTCAGCCCTTCTTATAGCATTGCTAGTTGCAGGTGAAGATCGAAGATGCTTGCTTCATGTTGAAGTTTGGTTGGGTTATATCACACTATATATTTGCTAAATGAAATCATCTATATATTGGCAAGGGTGGAAGGCTAAGCCTTTTGCTTGGTGATTTATTCCACTCATGCCGTTAGGAACCGTATAAACCGGTGTTATGTTCCTTGATTATGCGTTCCTAACACGGTTGGGGTGTATGGGATCCCCTCGATAAACCGCTAAGTGCTAAGTCTTTTCCAGCAAGTCCCAACTTTGGTACTATTTGCCTAATAACTAAATAACTTGCATAGGGAGTAATTAACCCGAGTTCTTAATCAACAACCCCGGGCCAGTGCTCCTCATGAGTGTTGGTCCGAAACGGGGGTCCTGCGGGGTCACCACGAGGAAACTCGAGGATTGATATAAACCCGTAGCATCACCCATCCGATCGTGTCCTGAGACTTAGATACGCATGGCTACTATCAGGGTGTCGACACGCCGGGAGGATTTGCTGGATTAGCCTTACCTTAGTTCGGTATATCTTGAGCACGGGATTCCGAGAATACTCGGGTCTTCCCACTTTGGAGTTGCGACTCCGCGGATCGTGGGCTTGTAATGGGTCAAGTTGGAACACCCCTGCAGGGTTATGAACTTTCAAAAGCCGTGCCCGCGGTTATGTGGCAGATGGGAGCTTGTTAATATCCGGTTGTAGATAACTTGACACAATGTTTCTAATACACTACCAGCGTGTGTTCCGTGACCGTCAATTTCCGAATGGGGATTCGGGAGTTGAACACGGAGGGGTTAAGTTTGTTGAGCTTGTAGCTAGGATCACTTCGTGATCACTTCTCGACCGAGGCTTCTCTTCTCGCTCTCTCTCACGTAAGCTAGTTGCTAGTTGCTGCTGCAGACACTTATTCTTTTCTTCAGCCTTATCCTCTCCCAAGGCTTAAATAGTCTCGTTACCCGGGAACGGGATTGCTGAGTCCTCTGTGGCTCACAGTTACTTCACCACACCAGATGCAGGTCCAGTTGTGAGCTATCCAGGTGATGACACCGAGCTAGACTGGGAGTACGACGAGGAGCGTAGTCGGTACTATGTTCGTTATCCGGATGAGCAGTAGTGGAGACTTCTACTAGGATTCGATCCGACATGTGGATGTTATTTAAGTTTGGTATCTTGACATTTGGTTTTGCCCTTAGAGGGTTGTGATATTCTTAATGTATGATGTTTGAGACATGTATTGTAATTGTGTGACGTGGCGAGTGTAAGCCAACTATTTATGTTTACAATTCCCCTCTTTTACATGAGATGTGCAAAGATTACCAAACTTGAGATCATTCTAGGATGGACTTATGCCTTTAAGTCGTGCCTCGACACGTAGGAGGTATAGCTCCATCCTGGGCATTACAAGTTGGTATTCAGAGCCTTCTCCGACCTAGGAGCCCCCACTGATTGATCGAATCGTTGACGGTCGAGTCTAGGCACACACTGAAAACATTTTGAGTCCTATATTATATCGGAGAGTAGGATTTCTTTGCTTCTCATCCCCTTTCTCTCTGGTGAGGACTCCTGACGACTACTCTTGTCTCTCCTATCTTAAAAAATTGCACAATTTTTTTTTAGGAATCCCGCGAGTATTCTGGGATTGTTTCGATGTTCTTGTGATGAGAATATTGTTCTCGATGCCTCCTGACATTAGGGGTTGTGGCAGTGTCCCGGGGAGTTGAGCTTCGGGGTATTGTCGTCACAAGCATATCGCGGCAGTACTAAATACTTAAGACGGCCGACATCGAAAATCTCTCCTATACGGCCAGTGGCAAGATAACCCCGACATCACCCAGTACTGGGGAGGTAGTTCGGGAGTATTGCCATAGCTTGTTATAGTGGATGCTTTTCGAAGGTCCGAGGTACACAGTTTTCGAGAAAGACTGGTTATGTGTTGAAGGATGGATACACCTGGATGTAGGTTTAGAGTTGATTGCGCGGTGCTTCCCGTGTATCCCCAACACCTGATTGCATAACTGGAATCTGTCAGAAATTTATAGGTGGTCTTATCCAGTAGATCGTAGGCATTCTTCCAACGAATGCAGGTTAGCGAGTTCGGGGTTCTACATTGAGTGAAGTGGTTTATGACCGATGTTACTATCAGGAGTTGCATCTTAAAGGGTCCTTGGCTATGCTGATCCGGGAATTGCAAAACCTTTTCGTAACGCGTTCATATGCTTTCAGCACAAAGATGTTAGAACGAAACTCCTCTCTTGTGTTTGTTCCCATCCGTACCTTGTTGTTTTTCTTATTTTCATTTTGTCCCCTATGTGGCTTCTCGTGAAGATTGATGTTATCATTTAACTGAGAATTTCATTCGTTCCTCTTGTTCGAATGATTTCATTCGTTCTTATTGTTTGAATGATTATTGTGAAGACTTGTTGCAATTCATTCCATTGATTCAGCTTATACCTTTTGTCAATCAATTGCTGATTCGTGGTCATCTCTTTCAGGATGGCTCCGAAAAGGGTTCCCAACGCTAACCCAGAGGCGGAAGAGGTCCCAGATCGTCCTCCTTCCCCTCCTCCTCCGTCTGAGGCTTGGAGAGCGATTATGCAAACTACAGCTCAGAACACCCAGATGTTGATGCAGATGATGCAACAGATGCAAGCTATTCAAGCTAATCAGGGTGTTCCAGGGAATCAAGGCAACTTCTTCAACCAGCAGCACCATGCTACTCTCAACCAGTTCTTGGCCAACAATCCTAAAGCTTTCAGTTACTGTGTCGACCCTCTTGATACTGAAGATTGGTTAACCGACATAAAGAAGCATTTTAAGTGCAGTAACGTGAAGGAAGATGATTATGTGAAGTTTGCAGCCTTCCAACTCAAAGATCAAGCAGCTCACTGGTGGCAGCAGTACAAAGACTCCAGGCCAGGTCAAGTGATCTCTTGGGAGAATTTCTGCAAGGATTTTCGCTCGCACCACATTCCAACAAATGTCATCGAGGGTATGCGTGAGCAATTCCGCAACCTGAAGCAGGGCTCTATGACAGTCTATCAGTATAATGTCAAGTTCCAAAACCTCGCCCGCTATGCTAAGCAAGACATTCCTGATGCCAAGAGCAAAATCTACCAGTTCCGTGGAGGTCTCAAAGATGAACTTCAACTTGCTCTCACTCTGTTCGAGCCCGATGAATTCGACAAGTTCTATAACATGGCTTTGAAACAAGAGGCAGCTCAGCTTAAGATGGAGGCTTCTAAGAAGAGAATTCGAGATGCCGTTCACTCTTCCTCATCGTCTCAGATGGCTTCAAAGCAGCAGAAATTCTGGCTTCCTCCTCCTCCAGTGATTCGAGCTCCATACAACAACTCCAACAACAAGAACTCTAGTGGACGTGGTTTCTCCCACCCACCCAACTCCAACAAGCAGTCCAAGCAACAGTTCCAAGCTCCAAGACTAAGTGCTCCTCCTACCCGTCCGCTTTCTGAGGTGACTTGCTACAAGTGTGGCCAGAAGGGGCATTATTCCAACAAGTGCAACAACCCAAGGCGCCTTCCGCCTCCTCCTCCTGTCGGTACCGCTATGGTCAAGCATGATCCAAAGGCATCAAGGGTCAATCTGATGAATGCAGCACAAGCGGAGAATTCTTCTGATGTCATTTTGGGTAACCTTCCAGTTAACTCCATCCCTGCTAAAGTTTTGTTTGATTCGGGTGCTTCATGCTCTTTCATGTCTCAACCATTTGCATCCAAGTATAATGTTGACATCAAAAGTTTGCCAAGGGAGTTATCAGTTGTTTCTCCGGGGAGACGAATGCATTCCAGTATATATGCTCCGAATGTTTCTATTCGCATGGGAGATTATCGCTTTCTGGCTAATCCGGTGGTTCTTGGTAATTCTGACATCGACCTCATCCTCGGGATGGATTGGCTTTCTCAGCACGATGCTCACATTGATTGTGCTCAAAAGGAAGTCAAGATGACTCATCCTGATGAATATGTGATTATCTTCGCCTCCAGGGATAACACTATCAGGCTTTTCTCTCTCAATGATAAGGGCGAAATTAATGCCATATCTCAAATTCCGGTGGTGAACGAATATCAAGACGTCTTTCCTGAAGAACTTCCAGGCATGCCTCCACACCGTCAGGTGGAATTCGTTATTGAACTCGAGCCGGGTACTGAGCCAGCATGCCGGCGTCCGTACAAGCTCTCGCCGGATGAATTGAAGGAATTGAAGAAGCAGCTTGATAAATAGGAGAGTATGGGTCTCATCAGGCCTAGTACGTCTCCTTGGGGCTGTGGTGTCTTGTTTGTCAAGAAGAAAGATGGCACGGAGCGTCTCTGTGTTGATTACCGGCCATTGAACAAGAAGACAATAAAGAACAAGTATCCGCTCCCCAACATCAACGAACTCTTCGAGCAGCTCAAAGGAGCTAAAGTGTTCTCTAAGCTTGACCTCCGAATGGGCTATCATCAAATTCGCATTCGCGAGGAAGACATTCCCAAGACGGCCTTCAGAACGAGCTACGGTTCATACGAGTATACCGTCATGTCTTTTGGTCTCGCCAATGCTCCTCCTACCTTTTCGAGGATGATGCACTACATCTTCAACCCCTATACTGGCGAGTTTGTGCTTGTGTATCTGGATGATATTCTGGTGTTTTCCAAGAATGAAGAAGATCACGAAAAGCACTTACGTCTGGTTCTTGATCGACTCCGAGAGCATAAGTTCTATGCCAAGTTCTCCAAGTGCGAGTTTTGGCTCGATAAGGTTTTGTACCTGGGCCATATCATCTCAGCTGACAGTATTGCGGTTAATCCCGAGAAAGTTGAAGCAATTGTCAACTGGGAAGCTCCTCAGAACGTCAAGCAGCTCCGCAGTTTTCTGGGTCTTGCCAGCTATTGCAGAAGGTTTGTTGAGAACTTCTCCAAGATTGACAAGCCTCTTTCCAACTTGCTTCAGAAGAATGTCAAATACTTTTGGTCTCCAGAGTGTGAAGTGGCATTCAAAACCCTCAAAGAAAAGCTCGTCTCTGCTCCAGTTCTGACTCCTCCAGATGAGTCCAAGCCCTATGAAGTATTCTGTGATGCTTCTCTTCAAGGTCTTGGTGGTGTGCTTATGCAAGATAAGAGAATTGTGGCATACACTTCTCGTCAGCTAAAGCCAAGTGAGAAGAACTATCCCACACATGATCTCGAGCTAGCAGCTGTGGTACATGCTTTGATTACGTGGAGACATCTGTTGTTGGGCAGAAAAGTCGACATCTTCACTGATCACAAGAGCTTGAAGTACATCTTCACACAGCCGCATCTGAACCTCCGCCAGACTCGTTGGGTTGAAATGATCCAAGAGTATGATCCCAGCATTGAATACACTCCTGGCAAGGCGAATGTGATTGCAGATGCTTTGAGCAGAAAGGCATACTGCAACAGCCTTCTTATCAAGCCGTGCCAGCCTGAGCTTTGTGAAGCATTCAGGAAACTCAACCTTCAAGTTGTTCCGCAGGGTTTTCTTGCAAATCTTCAAGTTGCTCCTACCTTGGAAGATCAGGTCCGTGAGGCCCAACTCAGGGATACCATGGTGAAGAAGGTGAAACATGGTATTGCAAAGGGCACTCCAAAATACAAGTGCTTCTGTGTTGATGAGAGAGATACCTTGTTCTTCGAGGACAGACTCGTTGTTCCCAAAGGTGATCTCAGGAAGCTCATAATGGAAGAAGCTCATGATTCTCTCCTTTCCATTCATCCTGGCAGTTCCAAGATGTACCAAGACCTCAAGCAGTCTTACTGGTGGACACGCATGAAAAGGGAGATTGCCCAATTTGTGAATGAATGTGATGTTTGCAGAAGAGTGAAAGCAGAACATCAACGTCCAGCCGGTCTTCTCCAACCTCTTCCTATTCCAGAGTGGAAGTTCGACCACATTGAAATGGACTTCGTCACTGGCTTTCCTAAATCCAAGCGAGGAAATGATTCTATCTTCGTGGTGATTGACAAGCTTACCAAAGTCGCTCACTTCCTGCCAGTCAAATAATCAATCAATGCAGCTCAATTGGCAGAGCTATACACTTCCAGAATTGTGTCCTTACATGGCATTCCTCAAGTTATATCCTCAGACCGTGGAAGTTTGTTCACTTCAAGGTTCTGGGACTCCTTTCAGTCCGCCATGGGCACTAAGATCAGGTTCAGCACTGCTTTTCACCCTCAGACTAGTGGTCAAGTCGAGCGAGTGAATCAGATTCTAGAAGACATGCTCAGAGCCTGTGTCATTTCCTTTGGCATGAAATGGGAAGACTGCCTTCCATTTGCCGAGTTCTCTTACAACAACAGCTTTCAAGCAAGTGCAGGCAAAGCTCCGTTTGAAATCCTCTAAGGCAGAAAGTGCCGTACCCCTCTCAACTGGTCTGAAACAGGCGAACGTCAACTTCTTGGCAATGACTTGATCTCAGAAGCCGAAGAAATGTGCAAAGTCATACGTGAGAATCTCAAGGCCGCTCAGTCGCGTCAGAAGAGCTACTATGACGGCAAACACCGTGATTTGGCATTCAACATTGATGATCATGTCTATCTCCGTGTTTCTCCGATGAAAGGCACCAAAAGATTCGGTATCAAAGGAAAGCTTGCTCCTAGATTCGTCGGGCCTTTCAAGATTCTTGGCAAAAGAGGCGACCTAGCCTATCAACTTGAGCTCCCTCCCAACTTCGCCAATGTTCATGATGTGTTCCATGTGTCTCAACTTCGCAAATGCTTCAAGGCACCTGAGCGCATGATTCCGTTTGAAGAGATTGATCTTCAACAAGACCTGTCCTACCGAGAGCACCCAGTTGCCATTCTCGAAGAAACCGAACGCAAGACCCGCAACAAGTCCATCAAATTCCTGAAAGTCAAGTGGTCACATCACACCGACCGAGAAGCTACGTGGGAACGAGAAGATCATCTTCGTTCCGAGTACCCTTCCTTTTTCCAGTCCTAGATCTCGGGACGAGATCTTTTTGTAGTAGAGGAGAATTTGTAATGCACCGGATGTAATACTTTCCCTTTTGGGCATATAATATATCTCCGGCTTCATCTATTTCCATTCCGGGTTCTTTGTCTTTCGGGTTTTCGTCGTGTTGTTGTGTGCGTGTGTGGCATTCATTCATATCATGTAGACATGTGCATCGCATTGCATTTGTGTTGTCGGTTGCATCCAGTCCCACGCGTTCCTTCCCGTTGTCCGTTTCGCATTCCGGAGCTCCCTCACGTGTCCATGACGTCCCGTAGGCCTACTTTGTTGTTTGGGCGTGTAACGTTACCGGTGTGCCGCGAGACTTGTCGTGTGTTGTTGTTTTGTTGTGTGTAACCCGCCTCTCAAATCTCGTCGCGTTTGGACTCCGTTTGCTATCCCTTCAGTTATTCGTGTGGGTCCAAAGTGCATTCACTTTGTGTCCCAGAAACACCCCTACTGCAGTCCACTACCCTCTCCTAGGCCCATCTAAACTTCCCCGCGATCGGATCCGTCGGATCGCGATCGGAGGGCTCCTAAACACCTAAATCCCCCCTAACCCTAAAAATCTGCTATATAATAGACCCCTAGTCTATTTTGGCATGTCCCCTAGCTTCTTCTCCACTTCCCCTTAAAAATTCTGGATCTGGCCAGCCCCCCTTCTCCACTTGGCAGCTCCCCTCCCGCAGAGATCGCCAGGGATCGATCGATCCGTTCAGTCCCTCGTCGCCAGCGCCTCCAGGTCAACGCCGCTCGCCTCGAGGCCCACCTCTAGCCCGATCGATCTGGGAGCCTTCGAGCCAGCTGGGCTCCTGCCCCGCGCAAGGACCACATCGCCAGGCTTCGGCCGCGTCGACCTCCCTCCTGGACCATATCGCCTTCGCATCGACCGAGCCAGCCGCTCGCCTCCTTTCGCTGGGCCCTCCAGCGCCGCCACGCGGCCCGGTCGCCAGCGCCCGCAGCTGGGCTGGCTTCCAGCGTGCGGCCCGCCTCCCGCCAGCCGTCGCTCCCTCCGCTCGCCTCCTCCAGGCCGCTGGGCCCGAGCCAGCCAGCCGCCTCCAACCGGCCTCCCGCACCGGCCCGTCCCGCTCGCCAGGTCGCTGGGCCAGCCGGCCTCCCTCCGCCTCCAGCCGGCCCGAGCGCCGCTGGGCCGCACCCGCGCCAGCCGCGCCGGCCCGTCTTCTTCGCCTGGGCCGCAACCACCAGCCGGGCCGGATCCAACCCGTGAATCCTTTTTTTTTCAGATCTGTGAGAGAGGTAGTCTCTTTTTCTGCTAAGTCCCAGATCTTTTAGTTGTTGATGCTATGTTCGGACTGCTATAATTTTGCGTGTGTTTGTCCGATTCGCGTAAATAGCATGTCCAGACGTTCGTGGTGAATAGCACTACGTTTTATCTTTTGGTGTCATGCATGATAGAAGTCATCTAGATGCTTGTTTTCCCGTTGCAAGAGTGCATCCCGGTATAGACTGCTGTTATGTGATGTTTTTATGTCATCTTTGCTATGTGATATCTTTTAGCTCGTTTGTCCGAATGATGCAAATGACGTGTACACGTGTTCGTCTTGCCATGCTCTACATGTTGCTTGTGTTAGGTTGCATGATAGATTTATTCTTGCCATGTTTATCATCGTTGCAAAGTGCTATGTGGCTGTGATGTTGTTTCATTTGTTACGAAATGCCATCTTGTTGAGCTCGTTGCTATCGTTGTGTTTATCTCCATGAAGCATGCTTGTGTGTTTCGGAATCACCAACATGTGTACTTTGATGAGGTGCTTACCACTTGCCATGTTTAGTTTCGAGGTGACTTAAACTTGCTCGTTTAGATGCCATGATGAAATTGCTGTTTTAGGACTTAGTGGATTTTCACTAAGTCTGAAATCTGTAACGTTCCGATGCCATGTTTGCTTGTTGCTCTAGGACAAACCATGATAGATTTTGAGTGGATCTTGATTGTTCCTTGTAGTATATATTGTTGGCTTTCCATTCATGTTCTCACATGTCTATTTAAGTGGCTGTAGCATGTTTATCTTTTGCTCCAAAGTTTCAATAAAATTCTGCTGCCAGAATTTTATTGTCAAGTTCAATATGTCCAAGCTTATTGCTATTGATCCGTGGCTCCTTTGGGGGTGCACCTTTGGACTTATTTGCTGTAGGATATGTCTAGTTTATGTTCATGTCCTTTGCCATGATGTTTGAGTGCTGTAGCTTAATTATTTTGTGCTCCGAAGTTGCTATGTTGCTGTAATTTTCAGCTTTCGCTCATTTCTTGTTTCGGGCATAACTTTTAGCCCGTAGCTCCGATTTCAGCGAGTCTTATATGAAACTTAATTGATTTTCTGTGTAGATTCTTAATATCTTATTGTTATCATGTTTTGAGGTGATTTGCTTGAGTGCTATTTTCCGTGCTCCGTGTGCATCCTTAGTGCATCCTTCATGCATCCATCATTTTCGAGTGCGCATTGCATCTTGTTGATTTGTGCCTTGTGTGATTGTATTGTTTAGAGCCGGAAGCTGAGACCGAGTACGAGTACGAGCATGAGGTTTCCAACGAGGTTGAGCACGAGGACCCTTCTTACGATCCGAACGACTTCTCTTCAGGCAAGATGACCGAACCCCGATAACATTACTATCTTTGCCTATTGCTAGTAGTTCCGCTCTATAGTTTTGCCTCGATGCCCATGTTCTTCCTGTCAGCCTCCTACTTGTAACCATTGCCATGTTTAACCACCCTACCTATGCAAACCGTTGCTTGGCTAAGTACGCTTCGCTCAGCCCTTCTTATAGCATTGCTAGTTGCAGGTGAAGATCGAAGATGCTTGCTTCATGTTGAAGTTTGGTTGGGTTATATCACACTATATATTTGCTAAATGAAATCATCTATATATTGGCAAGGGTGGAAGGCTAAGCCTTTTGCTTGGTGATTTGTTCCACTCATGCCGTTAGGAACCGTATAAACCGGTGTTATGTTCCTTGATTATGCGTTCCTAACACGGTTGGGGTGTATGGGACCCCCTCGATAAACCGCTAAGTGCTAAGTCTTTTCCAGCAAGTCCCAACTTTGGTACTATTTGCCTAATAACTAAATAACTTGCATAGGGAGTAATTAACCCGAGTTCTTAATCAACAACCCCGGGCCAGTGCTCCTCATGAGTGTTGGTCCGAAACGGGGGTCCTGCGGGGTCACCACGAGGAAACTCGAGGATTGATATAAACCCGTAGCATCACCCATCAGGTCGTGTCCTGAGACTTAGATACGCGCGGCTACTATCAGGGTGTCGACACGCCGGGAGGATTTGCTGGATTAGCCTTACCTTAGTTCGGTATATCTTGAGCACGGGATTCCGAGAATACTCGGGTCTTCCCACTTTGGAGTTGCGACTCCGCGGATCGTGGGCTTGTAATGGGTCAAGTTGGAACACCACTGCAGGGTTATGAACTTTCAAAAGCCGTGCCCGCGGTTATGTGGCAGATGGGAGCTTGTTAATATCCGGTTGTAGATAACTTGACACAATGTTTCTAATACACTACCAGCGTGTGTTCCGTGACCGTCAATTTCCGAATGGGGATTCGTGAGTTGAACACGGAGGGGTTAAGTTTGTTGAGCTTGTAGCTAGGATCACTTCGTGATCACTTCTCGACCGAGGCTTCTCTTCTCGCTCTCTCTCACGTAAGCTAGTTGCTAGTTGCTGCTGCAGACACTTATTCTTTTCTTCAGCCTTATCCTCTCCCAAGGCTTAAATAGTCTCGTTACCCGGGAACGGGATTGCTGAGTCCTCTATGGCTCACAGTTACTTCACCACACCAGATGCAGGTCCAGTTGTGAGCTATCCAGGTGATGACACCGAGCTAGACTGGGAGTACGACGAGGAGCGTAGTCGGTACTATGTTCGTTATCCGGATGAGCAGTAGTGGAGACTTCTACTAGGATTCGATCCGACCTGTGGATGTTATTTAAGTTTGGTATCTTGACATTTGGTTTTGTCCTTAGAGGGTTGTGATATTCTTAATGTATGATGTTTGAGACATGTATTGTAATTGTGTGACGTGGCGAGTGTAAGCCAACTATTTATGTTTACAATTCCCCTCTTTTACATGAGATGTGCAAAGATTACCAAACTTGAGATCATTCTAGGATGGACTTATGCCTTTAAGTCGTGCCTCGACACGTAGGAGGTATAGCTCCATCCTGGGCATTACAAAATGCCAGGTGGTGGCTCAAGTTAGGGGGGGACATGTAATTGTCCCAAAATAGTAACACAAAGAAAATGAGATTGAATCTACGTGTGGTTCACAAACTTGCGCTAGCATTTTTGAACAATTTTCATGAAAATATCACATGCCATATCCTAAAACAAGCAGTGTGTTGCATACATTAAATATTGAAATGTATCCACCGAAAGTGGGGCGAGCAAGACTCTGGCCAACAACAATCACTTTTATAATTAGTAGACAATGAGTGAGCAATATTTTTTGGGAAATATAGAGGAGCACCTGGGTGCTCCACCCCCTATATGATAATTAAATCCAAAAATTCTAGGAAAATTCAAAAAATATCTAGAATCTTGGGATATCAAACTTGGGTGCTCAATCTACTCCGTGTAAAATTACCAGGAAATGTACGTGTGGCGAAGAAAATATAGTCTGACTTACGATCCATCCAAACATTTTTTTTCTATACATAGGTTTTTTTGGGTCTTTTTTGCTGAGAATACATTTCCCAGTGACCGTTGTGTGTTTTCTACTAGCCATGGTGCACGTGTAATTGCATGTTTGGAACAAATATAGGTCCCATATATACTAATGGGTACGCAAACGCAAAAACATATTTATAATTTACACCCTAATAACCGTAAACAAACCCATCAATATGAATTCTATAGATGTTTTATTTGAATTCATGGACAATTAGAAATTCTATTACTGCCACAAAACATCTTTTTATTATTGAACTACCACTCTTTAGCTTCAGACTTTCATTCTAAAAATGGTGCACCCACTGGCCACTAGGAAGCTTTTGTGCAGGCATGCACCGAACCCCATATTGTAGCTAACTAGCTAGGCGGGCCGTGGAGCACAGTCCGGTCCACCGGATCCACCGAATGCAACACTGGCACCTACTGAGCCATTGCTTTGGCGGAAGAACTTCACGTCGTAGCAGTTGGGCGCAGTGTGGGCAATGATTTCGAGAGTCTCGGGGAAGGGGTGTCCGTCGAGGTTGACAGCTACGTAACCCTTGACGACGGCAGGTTTGGGATCGCCGGGTGGCCGTCGTCCGTTCCCCATAACGGTGTCGGTGTGCTTGCCGCCGGGCCATGTGTTGAGCACCGTGCCACCCACCAGGTTGGCAACGGCCTCAGGGAACATCCACCACCGGAAAACGGCCCGAGGGTAGTAGCCGAGGTCCGTGTCGTTCACCAGCACGTGCCACGGCCCAGCAGGGCTCTGCACATCATCCATCCATGCATGGAAATGAAAAGCTCGTTAACATAATGAAACTATTTATTATCCCCAAAAAATACGGTATATGTACACACCTTTTCTATACTAACTAGCAAGTATGGTACGGGATCATCTACACCGGATGCACCATTGACGAGGCTAGCGCCCAGGGCGATGGCCGTGCTTGTTTGAACGAACCCTCCGCAGTTCAAGTTGTAGCACAGAGTCTTACCGCCATCGGGCTTTGTACATCAATCAAACGAGATCAGGTCAGATTCACACAGCTATATACTACTCCCTCCGTCCCATAAAGCGTCTTACATCACGGGACGGAGGGAGTAACACTCACCATGCGAGTACACATACTCACCGTATAGAATATGTTTAACCGAGGATTATTGTCCTTTTCTGGATAGGCCAGCAGTCAAAACACACTCAACATATAAATTATCATGTTATTAAGTCGGAACCATAACAAAAATGAGCTAGTATATGGTGCCCGGCCATGTGTACGTACAAATAGACCAACCGCTATCTGATTGGTGGCGTCGGGCGGTAATACGCCAGGCATAGGCTCGAATTCCGTGCTCTTAGTGCCGGCCATGAGGAGATAGGTCGCGGTGTACTCCGAGCCGTGGACGCGCGCCGGCTTCCACACCGGCAGCTGTACGTACGCTCCGCTGTACGGCCCGTTGGCAGCAATCGCTAGAGCGAACTACACCCACATCACAATCGAGGCAACATCAACAACTTGAAAGAAATATACTGCTCCCTCCGTCGCAAAATAAATGTCGCTGATTTAGTATAAACTTGTGACGGAACACATGAAATAAGACCGTGTTTGGATACTCTCTAGTCATGTGACTAGTAGTAGTCAGACTAAAAGTTTTTAGTCAGGCCTTGTTTGGAAGGTGACTACTACTAGTCAGCATTAAATGTCTCAGTATTAAATTATTCTCTCTCCCTTTCATTTATCTCTCTTTTCTCTTCATAATTTATCTTTCTTCTCACCCCACCACCCAATGAGAGATGGGATGAGCCCGCCAATTAATTAGAGGAGAGACTTTAGTCACTTTTAGTTGGGGGTGGGGTGACTAGAGACTAAACTAGTAGTAGTCACCCATTAGTCAGGGGTGTTTGGAGTTTTACTGACTAAAAATGACTACTACTAGTCTCTAGTCTCTAGTCACTAGTGATCCAAACACCCTCTAAGTATACTGAGGAGAAAGACCTCGTATCTGGGGCCGGCCGCATTGGCGGCGCCACTCCAAGTGCTAATATTAGCTGCACCGAGCGGCGATGGGAAAAGGCTTCCTGTGAGGTAATTAACGGAGGGGTTCGTCCTCAGGATGGGGATGCTCCCTATGGGGCATTGCCTTGTGCCTTTGTGCCATTCCTGCTCCACCGTCGTCGCCCGTGTATCCCAATCTTGTTGTCCGGCCACGGCGCTGGCTATATCTCGCATTATCTGCATGCACCCACACACACATTTATGCACGGCGTCACTTGTTTCAGAAGGAAGAAAAAAATTGCGTACTACTAATTTTCTTGGATATGGAGAATAAAAGCAGACCACGGGCGGAAAATTTAGTACTCCCTCCGTTCGCTTTTATAAGTCGTTTTAGACAACTGAAAATAGGCTGCTTTGCATGTTGTCTGAAATGCCTTCAAGGCCTTATAAAAGTGAACAGAGGGAGTAGCTAATTATTTGCATGTATAAAATGAGGGTCATTCACCTGGTGTTTCAGGTCCTTCAGCAAGGGGTTATCCAGGCTTGGTTGCTTGTAGATGTCGACGCAGTCAACTATTTCCCCATTTCTGCTCTGCAATATGCGTATAGAAAATGTTATGCGCATATATAGATATAACAACAGGTCAGAAAGGAAACAAAACTATGAAAAAAAAGGCTAATTATCAACAACCGCGGCCAGTGCCAACTCTGCTGCAAAAACGACGAGCAGAAGTAAGGAGCACCATGACAAGTTCATAATCGATTGTCGCTGAATCTGTATTATTTTTGAGTTTTGACTGAACCCTGAGATAAACTAATTGATGGATGCTCATATATATAGGCTGGCCGCAGTACTTTTACCAATTCACACTTAGTTTAGCAATAAATGTTGGAAGAGTATAATGACCAAAATATCCTAGGTAAAATACAATTTATGTGGTCTGTGTTGCGCTACTAGTGAACAAATAACTCGGTGGAGTAGGGGAAAATGGGAAAATACTGGTCAAATACATTAAGGAGCCATAAATTATCACGTTGTCTCGTAGGAGCTGCTAGCTGGCTGTAGTCATTGTAGTACTAGTAGACAATATGTTGAACTGGCTGCTACTCCTCCGTTCCAAAATAGATGACTCAACTTTGTACTCCCTCCGTTTTTATTTAGTCCGCATATTAGCTTTGATCAAAGTCAAGCTTTGTTAACTTTGACCAAGTTTATAAACAAAAATATTAACACATACAATAACAAATTAATATCATTAGATTTATTATTCAATGTACTTTCACATCATATAGATTTGTTACGGTAAATGCTTATATTCTTTTCTATAAACTTGGTCAAATGTTACGAAGTTTGACTTCAGTCAACTCTAACATGCGGAGTAAATAAAAATGGAGGGAGTAAATTAGTATAAAATTGAGTCATCTATTTTGGAACGGAGGGAGTAGCTGGCTGTCATCTGTACATTCATCTTTTTAATTAATTCGACATGTGTTTTCTGATGATTGTCCATGAATGAGTAAAGGAGTAGGCTTCACGTTCTGCGCTCGCTCATGCCATCTCGTTGGGTGGCTTCACCGTCTAAAAGTTGCCCGTTGACTTTCTAAGATGTTTATAAAAGTTCAAAAAAAATGTAAATCTGAAAAGAGTTCACAATTGTTTTGAAAACAATCGTGAGTTAGAGAAAAGTTCATAAAAACATGAATTTGCAAAGTCACAAAATTGGAAACAAGTTTACGAAGTTGGAAAATAAATCATGAAAATTTTAAAATGTTCATGAAAAATCGGAAATGTCACAAAATCTAAAAATGTTCACAAGCTAAAAGTTTATGCACTTGAAAAGGTTCACAATTTAAAAAAAAAACTAGAAAAAACACCCCTAAAACGGACGGAAACAAAAAAAAAGGCCAGAAGAAAACGAACTACTAATATGCTAAAATGGGCGATTGCCCATATATTGCGGTGATGGGAGAGTGGGCTGGCCCATTTGCCGCCCATAGTCAAAACAAACGTATGTGTTTGTTACATATGTCGAAAACCCGTCAGGACTATGAGGCTGTTTGGTTGGTGACCTGGGCTCTTTGCTTGAGTAAATTGGTGCCTGGCTTGGGCCTGGAAAATAAAAGGTTTCTGCCTGACCTAGGTGTTGTTTGGTGTGCTTCCTGAGCCTGGGCGAGTATTATACTTCTGTGAATGCTACTGATCCTTTTTAATTAGTATGGACTGCTCACTTTTGCTTGCCAGGCACCTCGATTTTCGTTGCCAGGCGTCCTTTCTGGGTAGGCTGGCTCAGGCTAACCGTGTGCC
This sequence comes from Secale cereale, assembly GCA_902687465.1. Classification (NCBI taxonomy): domain Eukaryota; kingdom Viridiplantae; phylum Streptophyta; class Magnoliopsida; order Poales; family Poaceae; genus Secale; species Secale cereale. The sequence continues at coordinate 20,790,581 of LR738711.1, forward strand.
TGGATGGATGGCCAGGCTAACCCTCCCTGCAGCTGGTCCAGGCTAGGCTTCGTGAGGACTCACCAGGTGATCAACCAAACAGGACGCAGGCAGCTTCCAGGCACACGGTAGGCCAGGCATTATTTCTCCAGGATGGAAACCAAACACGCCCTATATCTCGCACAATCCGGGTCGGAATGTAGTCTCGCCTGAAATTTTTACATTCCGCGCATATTACTAGGCTAGACCATTTCCAACGATTGTTCACACTTGTTTCTTCCGCTGGCACGCTCTTGTTTTTTTTTTTTCTATTCTCTTTACTTCCGTTTTATTTGCTCCTTCACACGTTTCTTCTGTTTTTTTTAGTGTTCCCTTTATTATTTTCCACCATTTTCTACGATTCATTCTGGTTTTTTCTTTTATTTTTTCTTTCTTCATTTTTGTATTTTATTGTTTTTGTTTCTTTCCTACTACCTCTGTCCTGGTTTATTGGTCACATTAGTATTTAATATCAAATTTTGACCATATATTTAACTAAAGTAATAATAATGCATGTCACCAAAATAATATTGTTCGATTCGTGTTTGAACATAGTTTCCGATGATATTATTTTTGGTTCTATGCATTACATTTTATTAGTTAAATTTAAGGTCAAATTTTGACACAAAATGCGAGGGGCAATAAACAACGACGGAGGTAGTATTTTCTTTGAATTTTTGTGTTTTCTTAGTTTTCATTTATATTCATCAGTTATGTTTTGCTTTCCTTGCTTTTTCTTCGTTTCCTCATGGGTTTTTCTTCAGGTTTTTTTCTCTTTCTTCATTTTCTGAGGTGTTTCTTTTCTTTTGTTTCTTTCGTTCTTTGGCTTTCACTGCTTTTCTTTGTTTTTCCCTTTTCTTTTCTTCAACACATGTCTACGTTTTCCATACAGAGTCGGCGGAAGAAAACAAACTACTAATAAGTACCTATACTAAAGCGGGAGGCTTTCCCTTTTCTCTGTTTTTTTTTTCTTCTTTTCTTACTGCTATTGTTCAATTATGTATCCAACAGTAAATGTGAAAAGTGTCGAGCTGTGAACTGTATGTGTGTGAAGAGTTACCATGGGTAAACAGTGCCCCATGTGATCAGTGTTTCGGAGGAAAAATATACACTAGATAAAAAAATTGAGATTTTATTACAGATTAAAATTTAGGATTTTTTTTACACATCATTTCTCTCCACCGGGAAACCGATGCAAAGCCTTCTTGATCATCTCCCGCTTCTTTGTGATGATGATGTTGTCGAGGCACAAAATAGTAAATCGGAACAGTGTATTTGCATGACCGGTAATCCGTAGGCAAAATAAGTTCTTCACGGATTACTGTCTATTTTTACACCACAACCAACAATTACCTGAACACAACCGAAACATTATCTGAATAAATCCAGAATTACTAACTAAACAAAATAATATCCCAAGTATACGGAAACAACAAACCCTTGAACATTAAATCCAGTGTACAAAAAAAAACTGAACAAACCGAAAACTTTATCCCACTCAAAATGTTAACTGGAACAATGCCTGAATTGTAACTCAAAACAACAAATTGTGTGAACAGTACAATACTTGTACTGTAAAATTGGAATAGTAAACTCTCCTAAAGCAAATTAGCAAATGCAAATAAACCGAAAAAGTAAAAAGTAGTAAACCGGAGCAGAAACCCAAATAAACCAATTATAGTAACCCGAAACAAGAAACCAGAACAGTAAACGGGAACAATAACCGACATACCATGCAAACTATCAGAGCTTATGAGATAAAAAATCATCGTGGTGACATTAAGTAGCAAATCACTGGACAACAATGCCTAGCTAAAAGGCTTTAAAGAAAAGCGCCTGTTGAGAGCCAACCCAATATGTCTCTTTTATGTTTTTATGAGAAAACACCCTTAACCTTCTGTTATGATGGTCTTCTTTTTTATTTAAATTAGTGTTTGTTCCAATTAGACCTTTGGAATGATTTGGAAGATATTTGATTTGATTATGTGAAAAACAGAAACTTTTGCACCCAGTACAAAAAAATCTATAATTCACTAGAGCGTGCTAATTTTCTGAAATTTTTACACATAATTGATATACAAATTGCCCACGTTGTCATGATTGTTCAGAAAATTTAGAGTTGCATAAGTATCGAAGTTTTCCAGATTGTTACAGACTATTCTGTTTCTTACATATTCTATTTTTATTGTGATATTTGCTTATTTTGATGAATCTGTGGGTTGTATTGGCGGGGTATAAACCATGGTAAAGTTAGAATACAGTAGGTATTATGCAAATATAAAAATGGATTGATTTTGCACAGACGGTTCAAATAATACAACAGGTTGTGATAGTAACGTGTCAGTTATTTGTTCCAAAAGAACTACATTGGCTATTAATGTGTGCGCCTTGTCTCAAATTTGACGACTTTTTTACGACGGCATATATGTGCCATGTCATGAAACCATGCCAAGTTTCATAATTTTCGGATGAGATTTGGATTTACGAGGATTTAAAAATCAAGATTCCCAATGTTTGAGGCCGAGTGAGGACGCCGACACGTTGGGTGGCTTCACTGTCTAACAGTTGCCTGTTGACTTTAAAAAGTTTATAAAAGTTCAAAAAAATTGTAAATCTGAAAAGAGTTCACAATAGTTTTGAAAAAAATCATGAATTAGAGAAAATTTCATAAAAATAAAAATTAGCATAAATTTGCAAAAACACAAAATTGGAAAGAAGTTTACGAAGTTGGAAAAAAATTCATGAAATTTTACAAACGTACTTGATTTTTTTAAATTCATGAAAATTCAAAAATGTTCACGAAAATTGAAAAATGTTCACAAGCTAAAAGTTCATGCACTTGAAGAGGTTCACAATTATTTTTTTATAAAAAAACTGGAAAACCCACCCCTAAGACGGACAGAAACAAAAACACAAACAATGGACAAAAAAGGCCAGAAGAAAACGAACTGCTGATATCCTAAATGGGCCGGCCTGCTCGATGGAGGCGGAGGTGTGCCCTGTACCGAATACGCTCTATTCGGGATTTATCTTTTGGGTCTGTCTATGTCACATCTAGATGTGAGATATTATATATCTCACATCTAACTTCCTCACTCTTAAAAATCCTTGAAAGACTTAAAAAAAATCAAGGATGAGTGTGTTAGATGTGAGATAATATTTCACATCTAGATGTGAGATAATATCTCATATCTAGATGTGAAATAGCAAACCTGTTATCTTTTTGGTCTTCTCTAGTCTTCCATAATGACTTCCATGCACTGCCCTCGGTATCCAGACTAAGGCCCATTTCTTTTGGTAGCTTCTAGAATAAGCTGCAATAAGCTGCCCTCTACCCAGCTTATTCTAAAACCCTAACCAATTTTTTTTTAGAAGCCTAGTAGTTTAGACTTGACTAGTAGGCTTCTAAAAAGAAAAATTTAGTTGGGCTTCTAGAATAAGCTGGGTAGGGGGCAGCTTATTCTGGAAGCCCAAAAAAGCTAGCAAAAGAACCGGCCCTAAAGTACCTGGTAAAGTGCGGATGTTTTTATGGAGACTTGCATGGCAATCCTTACCCACTGAGGATGTTAGAGCACATAGAAACATGTCTACAACTAGTTCATGCGGATTGTGTGGAGCACCGGATTCTTGCGTCACTCACTACTCGACTGCACCTCATCCAGGTGTGTTTGGGCCCTAGCTGATGGGAGTATAACCGAACGTATATGTGCCTCAACAGAGCCGAACGCCAAACTGTTTGGGCCCTAGCAAAAGAACCGGCCCTAAAGTACCTGGTAAAGTGCGGATGTTTTTATGGAGACTTGCATGGCAATCCTTACCCACTGAGGATGTTAGAGCACATAGAAACATGTCTACAACTAGTTCATGCGGATTGTGTGGAGCACCGGATTCTTGCGTCACTCACTACTCGACTGCACCTCATCCAGGTGTGTTTGGGCCCTAGCTGATGGGAGTATAACCGAACGTATATGTGCCTCAACAGAGCCGAACGCCAAACTGTGGCTATTCTCGCTGCTAGAAGCATGACCGCATGCATCATTTATCAACTTTTCGGTCACACTTTGGGCAGTTTGGTGGGATCGACGTCAGGCAATTCAAGAGGGAATATTCCAGAGTCCGGGTGCTACTCACGGTTTTGTCGAGAGGTTCATAAGCGAGCTTCAAAATCTAGAAGATAGTAAGCCGAAGTGCGCAACGGCAGGAACAAGGAACATACACGCTACACCTATTGTTCGGCCCAAAGCACCGCCTACAGGATATGTCAAAATCCATGTGGAAGCCAAAGTCGCTCATTTCACAGGGGTGGTTCGGCTGCTGCAATATGCAGGGACGACAATGGAAACTACTTGGGCAGCTTAGCTCTAGTGATCCCAGGAGTGGTTGATGTGGCGACGTTGGAAGCAATTGCCTGCAGGGAGGCATTGTCGCCGGCTGAAGACTTGCAGATTCATGACTCCATTATTGCGTCAGATTCTAAACAGGTGATCAATGATATAAACAAGGGCTATATGGGCAAGAACGGGGCCATCATATCAGAGATCACTATGCGGGCCTCAGCGTTTAATTGTAATTTTGTTTTCGAGGGCCGGGCGTCGAACGGCGATGCTCATAATATAGCTAGATCTTCGCTTTCTTTTCAGCAGGGGCGTCATCTTTGGCTTATTCATCCCCATGCAAATTGTATCTCACAAATTGTGGCTTATGATCAATAAAGTGTGTCTTACCCCTAAAAAAAATCTTTTTGGTCTTCCCTTAACTCCTCTCTCACCTTCATACGGGCTAGGAGAGAAGATGCGAGAACCTAAACTTCCTCGAGACAAGAGCTCAAAATAAGGGGTAACTTTGTCATAGGTTGCCACACCTAAGGTTAGGCAAATTTGACCAACTTAGGTGAGTGTTTGGTTCAAGCCACACTTTAGCAAGCCACATTAGGGCCTCACATGGCATACACACAAAAAGTGTGGCAAGATTCTCTTAGGCTTGCCAATTTATGACTCTCATTTTGATAAAATAATGTTAGGCAAGCTTGGCAAAATATGTGGCAGAGTATGGCAATGTAATGCCTAGAACCAAACAAACCCTAAGATTATTGGAAATGTCCCGAACCTCCAACAACCACTCTGCAGCAGGGACATTAACCGAAGCTTAGGTTTGGATGTTATGCTCAATTGTCCAGGAGACTGAAGCTTGAGGACTTGATTCATCGAGGTCACTTCATGAAGGAAAAAAAAACTCAAGTACCACAATCTCGCTCGCCATGCTCTATCTTTAGATGTTGGTCGCCACACATGGCCGATCTCACCGTACGATACACTACCTCTGTAAAGTGATAATATAGGACCTTTTAGAGCACTACAGTTGTTATTATCCGTATATAAAGCCCCAAAAAATGTGTTCATCCTATTTTTTCATCGAGTTTTTTTGAGTCGATCGTGTACCCATCCTTGTGATCCAGACGGGGGAATTATCATCGGTTGCTTACGAAAACCCTTATCCAATGCACACATCGTTGCCGGCACGGCACACCCTCCTCCTCTCTCTCTCGTGGCGTGGATGTACATGCACATACCCATCCCACCGCGCCAAAAGAAAAAAAACACGCGAAAAGAGGAGGAGGAGGAGGAAGAATTCCATCGACAGCCCTCCCTCCCTCGGAACTATCGGATCTCGAGAAGGAAGATATATCTTCGCTGGCAGGCACCCGTCGTCTTCCTCCTCCTCCGCCCCCACCCCACAGTCTTCACCCAAGCCGCAATCCACGGGCGAGCTCGCCATTAATCCCGCCCCACTCGGCCGCAGGAGAGAAGATGCTCATAATATAGCTAGATCTTCGCTTTCTTTTCAGCAGGGGCGCCATCTTTGGCTTCTTCATCCCCATGCAAATTGTATCCCACAAACTGTGGCTTATGATCAATAAAGTGTGCCTTACCCCTAAAAAAATCTTTTTGGTCTTCCAAAAAAACTGCGCATATTTCTGCTACATGTGTCAAAAGCCCGTCAGCACTATTTCCCGCACAATCCGAGTCGAAAGATAGTCCAAGCCTGAAGCTTTTATGTTCCGCGCATATTACTAGGCTAGCCCGTTTCCAACGATTGTTCACACTACCTCGCTCATTCATTCCCGCTCACGCGCTCTTGTTTTTTCTTCTTTTCTTTTATCTTCCATTTGTTTGTTCCTTCACATGTTTCTTCTCTTTTTTTGTCTTCCCTTTTTCTACCATTTTCTATGTTTTTTGCCGGTTTCACTTCCTTTTTGTTTTATTGTTTTTCTTTGTTCCTTCGTCCATTTTATTGTATTTTTTTTGTTTCTTTCCTATTTTATTTGTTTTTTTCGGTTTCTTTCTTAGTTTTCATTTGTATTCATCAGTTTTGTTTTGCTTTCCTTGTTTTTTCCTCGTTCCCTCATGGGTTTTCATGGTTTTCTTTAGGGTTTTTCTTTTTCTTCATTCCTGAGGTGTTTCTTTCGTTTCTTCAGCTTTCACAACCTTTCTTTGTTTTTTCTTCAACACATGTCTACATTTTTCATACACATTTGTACATTTTATGTATACATCATGAACATCCTTTTATACATGTTTAACATTTTTCAAATGGATGATGAACATTTACAAAAAAATATGCATGACTACTACTACTTTTTTATGCATTATTTACATTTTCGGTATATATCAGGAACTTTTCAAATATATGTTTCTGTTTTTGTAATATAAGATTAACATTTTTATACACAATCGTATTTTTCTAAACTATGTTTTTATTTTCTAAAATTTTAATACATATTCTTCAAGTTTCCTATACATCAGGAACTTGTTTAACATTTTTAAGTAGGTTATTATCATTTTTTCAAATATTTGTGTTTGATAACTTATTTTTTCTTACAAATAGATTTTTTTCTACATGTTTCACATTTTATAGTATTTGATTAACATTTTTTAATTCAGGATCAATATTTTTATAATTTATGTTTTCATGTATTTTTTTACCACATGAGCTGTGGTACACATCGGGAACATTTTTTATACATGTTTATTTTTTTTGAAATAGATGAGCAACTTTCTTTCAAATATTTTTCTTTGAAGAGGACTTTTTTTCATACACAATGTACATTTCTCGTATATATCATGAAGTTTTCTGTAAATACTTGAATAAAAAAAATTAGATGCTTGATTTTTTTCAATACATGATTAACTTTTTCATGCGCATTATATATTTTTTGTATACATTTTCCGTGTACATAAGAAACAGTTTACCTATGCTCATTGTACATTTTTCAAATGCTCAATTAATATATTATTTTGTCAGAAATTGGAAGTATAAACCAAGTTACAAAAAAGGAAAAAAATGAGGTTGTGGCCTCCCAGGAGATGGACTGGCCCAGTCTCGTGCTCCCTCAGGCGGAACTGCCCTACGTCTCGTGTCAAGCGAGACATAGTTATGTACGGTGGAACCATGTGTGGAGATCTTCTCACACTTGGAGGGGGGAAATGGATGAACACCAAGAACAAAGAGGAATTCACTCAAACAAAAACCAATCGCACATCCACTAGAACAACAAAGTTGAGATCCATAAGTATACAAGTACAATCCAAGGGAAACAATCACATATGGTAAAGCTCTTCCCAAATCCAAAGGAGATGAGGTCTTGACGATCTAGAGAGATTCTTCACTTGTAGGGGTCTTGACATCCACTATGGATCTTCTCCTAGGAGGTCTTGATCTCCTAAAGGAGGGATACAGGGAGCAAAGCTCTCTCTAGTGTCACACAATACTTTTCTAACCCTAAAACATGTCCTAAGCACGGAATATATAGAGAGGGGATGGAAGGGGACAAAGTGGTGGCCGCAACATATGTCCACGGCCGAAATTCTGGGAGGGTCGTGCGCATGAGGTAAGTTGGGCCCGTGTGCACGGGGGGCTTGTCCTCAGTTCTAGAAGGTCTCTGGGTGGCCCGTGAGTATGGGGTCGGGGAGGCCCGTGCGCACGGGGCTGCCTGGGTGGTGATGTCTTCGGTCTTGTGGTCTTCTCCTTCCTCCTTGTGGCCTTAGGGCCCTTCTCCTTGGCTTCCGGGATGCTCCCTAGCTGCTTGGTGGTGGTGGTCCTCGTACCTAATGACACATAGCATATTTTGGTGAGGTAGCATACAAGTTCTATTCGTATCCATGTCAACCTCGCATAGGAATGAGTCCACCTTGGTTTCAATGGCCTTTGCGCGAGCTCTTGTCATAGGTCCACGTGGAGCTTGATGAGTCGAAGTAGAGTCCATGGGATGACCGAAGGATGCTCCGCATTAGATAGGCAAAATCCATGCATAACATAGTACGTAAGAAAGTTTGGATCGCAGTCTAATGTATGAAGTATGAATCAATTTATTAGGTCGCAGCAAGTACTATAGATCAAGGTTAATGATTTTTTATTTAGATAATGATATTATCATTTTACCCTTTTGTTCCTATACTTCATTGTATGTACCTTTTTGTTGTATTTAATCATTTTTGGAATCATGTTTCCAGTCCTTTGCTATAGTTGTTTATCAATTATGCTAAATTCTTTATTTAAAATAACATAGACATTTTGCTATTTATTTACCTCCACAAGGTGTCTTGAGAATCATGTCTTCTATAATCAGGAAATGATCTGAAATCTGTCAGCAAGATTTTCAATGTCATCGCCGAAACGGTGGGCTTCGGGCTGATATTCCCACGGGTAAGAAGCTCTGTTGACCACAAGTAACGAGGATTTGTTGTTAACTAGGATCAATATATCCTCTACTAACGGAGATGTCTATAGGTATCCGTTTTGGGGGGGGG
>LR738711.1:20804802-20847634 GCA_902687465.1 Secale cereale
GGGGGGGGGGGGGGGGGGCACCGCCCCCCATGTTGGACCACTCCAAGAATGGTTTTTGTTTGAAGGACTTGATTTTTTGATATTCTTTTGCCCCTCTGATCTCCTCCTCCATGAGCATGTACGCAGTGTACGTTGGCTTAGCATGCATATTAGGACCAAGTAATTGAAGATTACAAGGTAATGTTTGTATAAATTTTCTCCTAATATTAGGATAGAGTGCATTGTGCTCACCAATTATATGTTGTCCTTCGTGTAGGATATTTGCATTTTCTAGTATATAGTTTGTTTTTTTCGCTTGTGGTACAACTCATTTCGATTGTGTGAAACCTAATACATGTCACAAGAAGCCGTTATTATTTGCAAATATACACACACGCACATGTACGCACGCGCACACGCACAATGCTTATCCGTTTAACAGACACATACTCCCTCCATCCCAAAATTCTTGTCTTCAATTTGTCTAAACACAGATGTATCTAGTCACATTTTAGTGTTGGATACTTCCCTATCTAAACAAATCTAAGACAAGAATTTTGAGACGGACGGAGTATTTTTTATGAATTTCGATGTCATGAAAGTTCATGAGATATTCTCCCAATTTATTACTTCAACTCGTTCGTGCCTTGTTCTAGTCCCCCACTTATTTTGCAACATGAGGGTATGCCTAAAAATTTACCGTTTCGGTTTCGTTATAATAAGTAATGAAATAGGGTGTTAGCTACTTTCTCAAAAAATGAAAGAAAAATGAGAACGAAAGTACAAACGTTTTTTGCACCTCTACCACGAAAAGGACAACTTGACTTTGCAAAATGAACAATGGTCATACAGTCCAATCGGTTATAACTTGGGGGTACCTATTGAGCATCTGTTTATTTATTTATTTTAGCAACAACCAGGTTTTTAGAGCCAACGACGTGTACTATCACGTTCAACCATCATTTGCCCTTCACCTCCCAATCTTATGTGACTCAACGGAGTAGCATGGCCTTTCTTATAGCAACTTCTTGGCTGAGACGAATTTTAATACAACCGCCTAATACGTCCAAAACGTATCTATAATTTCTGCTTGCTCCATGCCACTTTTGGGTGATATTGCTATGATATTTATACACTTCCATACACTTTTGATCATATTTGGACTAACCTACTAATCCAGTGCACCCCGGTGCCAGTTTCTGTTTTCGGCTGTTTTTGTATTTCAGGTTTTCACATTACGAGAACTGTCAGAAAAAATCCAGAAAAATTATATAAAAAATCAGCGTTCCAGAACCTACCTTGCGCCCGAAGTACAGCCGGGGGGGGGGGGGCACCAGGGCCCCAGGCGCCCTGGCGGCGCGCCCCCCCTGGGCCGCGCCGGGGGGGCGCCTGGGCCCCCCGAGCCCCGTCTGGTGCCCCCCTTTGGCATATATTTAGAGCGTCCTTCGAAACCCTCGGGACGGGAACTCTTTTTCGCGATCTCATCTCTGTTCCGCCGCCGCCGCCGCTTCCAAGATTGGGAGCACCAGGAGAACTCTTCCCGGCACCCTGCCGGAGGGGAGGATCACCACCGGAAGCCTCTCCACCACCATGGACGCCTCCCGGATGAGTTGTGAGTAGTCTCCCTTGGACCATGAGTCCATGACCAGTAGCTATGTGATGTTCTCCTCCCGTTCTTGTGCTTCACTGATTAGTCCTCGTGAGCTGCCCTACATGATCGAGGCACATATGTAATCCTTATGCTGTTGCTATGATGAGTTTGCTGGGATCCGATGGATTATGAGATTATGTTCAGATTGATCTTGAGTAATATATTTGATCTACCTCTTTTATATTTATGTTCATAAGTAATTCTTGCATGTTCTTCGTTGTTATTTATTGCTTTGGCCAAGTAGTAGGTAGTGACTGCAAGAGGGAACGTTATGCTCGATTGTGGGTTCATGCCCCTCGATGACTAGCTTGAGTGACAGAAACATGAGTCTAGGGGATGTGCTGTTGCCACAAGGGGGAAAACAACGGTGCTTGTGCCCGCGGGTGCAAGGATTGTTTACTTTACGCAAAGTTCTTTTAATGCAGTTGTCTGTTGCATTGAGTTTACACTATGGGTGGGACTCGCAACTTAATACCAGCGAGATGTTCTGGATAGATATCTCAAGGTGGATGATTAGTAGTAGATATTGATGGATTTCGGTCTACTTACTTTGGCGTACCGCCCATGCTTTGAACCTCAACCTTTCTTGCAATGTAGTCAGCATTGGTTTGCGTTCGTGGTCCTGTCAATTGCCCAGCTGTAATTCGTTTACCTCACATAGCTGTTTTATCGTCTTTTGGGAGAGAGACATCACTAGTGAACATCATGTGACTCCGGTCCATATTACCATCATTGTTCACACCCGCTATTTACTTTTCGTTATTATTTACTATTGCAAAACATTATCTATCACTACTATTATTGCTTTTAATCCTTTGTGAACTACAAGGCCGGAGGGATTGACAACCTCTCTGTACTCGTTGGGAGCAAAGTTATTTGTATCTGTGTGCAGGTCCACGTTGATTGCTAATTGCGCCGTTAGCAGTTGACACCTACCTGTTGAACCTAGGAGTCTCTGGGGATTCGATCCTTGGCATCTTTGCTAAGGGAAAACACTTCCACAACACTGCATCTTACACCTTCCACTTGGGGTAACCAACGAGGGGTTCGAGGCCCATCAAGGAGTATTTTCTGGCGCCGTTGCCGGGGACTCCACTCTTCAGGATAGGGGAGTTGCATGCTATCTTTTACCTTTGCTTTTTAGTCTTGTTAGTTTACCTTTCATTTTTGCTTTAGTACCTTTTATCGAAAATCACAAAAATAGTTATCTTGCTTGCTTGCTACTATGGGTTCCACCGAGAACACCAAGTTGTGTGACTTCACTAGTCACAACAACGATGACTTTATCAGCACACCTATCACTACACCTGCCACTTCAGCACCTTCATATGAAATTAAACCTGCTTTACTGAACTTAGTCATGAGAGATCAATTCTCCGGTGCTGGAGATGATGCTGCTTTACACTTGAACAACTTTGTTGAACTTTGTGATATGCAAAAGTACCAAGAAATAGATGGTAATATTGTTAAGCTTAAGCTTTTTCCTTTCTCCTTGAGAGGAGGAGCTAAAATTTGGTTTCAGTCTTTGCCTAGAAATAGCATAGATTCATGGGACAAGTGCAAAGATGCTTTTATCGGAAAATACTATCCACCTGCTAAAATTATCCAACTTAGAAGTAACATAATGAATTTTAAACAATTGGATAATGAAAACGTTGCCCAAGCTTGGGAACGTATGAAATCTCTTATCAAGAACTGCCCTACTCATGGTTTGACTACTTGGATGGTTATCCAAACTTTTTATGCAGGCTTGAACTTTACCTCGCGGAACTTGTTAGATTCGGCCGCGGGAGGAACTTTTATGTCAACTACACTTGGTGCTGCCACGAAGCTTCTCGATGAGATGATGACCAACTATTCCCAATGGCACACCGAACGCGCTCCAACAGGTAGGCAGGTAAACTCTGTCGAGGAGATTTCCTCCCTTAATGAAAAAGTTGACTTGATCATGTCTCTACTTTCGAAGCAATCCTCTGTTGATCCTCGTGATGTTCCTTTAAATTCTTTGATTGCTCAAGAACAAGTAGATGTGAACTTTATCTCTAGAAACAATTTTAATAACAATGCTTATAGGAGTAACTTTGGTAACAATCCTAGACCGTTCCCCTCTAATTCTTATGGGAACAACAATGCTTATCCTAGTACCAAGAACTCCACTACTGAACTAGAGACTATGCTTAAAGATTTCATCACTACCCAAAAAGCATTTAATAAAAGTGTAGAAGAAAAACTACATAAACTAGATGATCTTTCTTTTAAGGTAGACCATTTAGCCAATGAGGTAAAATTGCTAAAAATTAAAACTTCTCCTCTTGAGGAGAGGGAAGTCACTCCTATAAATGCTATTCAAGTACAAATCAATGAAAACATTAGGATGATGGCTAAACTTAAAGAGAGATGGGCTAGAGAAAGGGAGGAAGAAGATAGAATTAAGAGCCTTCCTAACCACCACACTGTTGCTACTATCCAAGTTGTTGAGGATATCCAAACTCTTAGCACCCAATGTACTCCTGGTCCCATTGGACCTATTAATGGTGATGCTATGACTATAGAAACTACCAAACAAGTGAACCTTAAGGACACCACTACCACTTTACTTGATGCTAACGACCTTGATTTTGATAATTGCACTCTTACCGAAGTTATTGATTTCCTTCACAAGATGTCTAGAGACCCCCGCACTAGCACGCTTAATCTTGCCTTCACGGAGCATATCACTAATGCTCTCATCAAAGCTAGGGAGGAGAAACTTAGAGTAGAAGCCTCCATACCTAGAAAACTAGAAGATGGTTGGGATCCTATGATAAAAATTAAATTGAATGACTTCTCTTGCTATGCATTATGTGATGTTGGAGCTAGTACCTCTGTTATGCCCAAAAGAATATATGATATGCTTAAATTGAAACCTTATGATTCTTGTTCTTTTGGTGTTCGTCTCGTTGATTCTTCCATAAAGAAACCTTTGGGGAGGATCGATGATGTTCTTATCGTTGTCAATGATAATTATGTTCCCGTTGATTTTACTATTATGGATATTGAATGTGATCCTTCATGTCCAATTATTTTAGGACGTCCCTTTTTACGCACCGTTGGTGCTATCATTGACATGAAAGAGGGTAATATAAAATTTCAGTTTCCTCTCAAGAAAGGGATGGAACACTTCCCTCGAAAGAAGATCAAGTTACCTTTTGAGTCCGTTGTACGGGCTAGCTATTCTTTTACTCTTGATAAAACTTGATCTCTATGCATTATGCCTAGCTTAAAGGCATAAAAGAAAGCGCTATTGGGAGGCAGCCCACATGAATAAATTTTTTGCTTTTGTTGTGTCTTGATGTTGTTTACTTCTGTAGCATCATCATTGTATCTTTGCTTTTCATATTGTGCCAAGTATAGCCTCTGATTGCTAGAAAGTTCAAAAGTTGTGAGGTGCTGTCCAGGAAACAGATTCTGTCCTTGGATAGAAAAATTCGTATAAAATCACCAGATCATCTTTTTCGTCTGAATTTTTTCGACAGCGTTCTCTATATAATTGTCTTTCGTGCGTCTGTTCTGAGTTTTTTGATTTGAGTTGCAGAAGTACCCCGAACAAATCAATTACTACCTGCTGTTCTGTTTTTCACAGATTCTGTCCTGTTTTGCCTTTCCTTCATTTTGCAAATCAAGAGCTTGCTTTTTCTTTGCAAAAACCTTTTGGCAATCTTGAGAAACAGTAGAACTTCAAGAATATCTTTATTTTCAGCAAGGAACAATTATTTTATTAAGGGTACTAACCTCGCTAATCAGATTATGATGAGTTATGTATGAAGGGAGTTTTCAAGTGTGTGAGGGAAGATGATAAAAAGATTCAGGAGTGTCAAGCGCTCAAGCTTGGGGATGCCCCCGTGCACCCCCAAGAAATATTCAAGGAGACTCAAGCGTCTAAGCTTGGGGATGCCCCCGTGCATCCCCTTCTCCATCAACATTATCAGTTCGTCTTTCGTTCCGCTATATTTTTATCACTTCATGTGTTATGTGCTATGCTTGGAGCGTCTTGCTTTTAGTTTTCTTTTTAGTTTTTCATAACGAGTCGGAACTCAGCGTTCTTTATGTGGGAGAGAAACACGCTCCACTTCTACCTAGAACATAACATAGAATTTTCATGTCTATCTTTGCTGCGTGTGTTCTTTGTCTTTTATTAGCTACTATCATGCTCTGCTCTTAGTATTCATGCTTATCTTTTCAAAGAGCTTTTGTTTAGTTGGTTGCTTGAACTCTCTTTAATTACCATGCTCACCTTATTAAGAGAGTTTGCTTCCGTTGCATTGGTTAATATGTCTATGATAAAGATGCTACGTGCATAATGGTGCTTAGTAGTTCATGTTTTCTTATGGTTAGTCTCAAATAGCTGGGGGATTCCCAATGTGTTATTGGAGTACCAACATGATTTGTTTGCCTATGATGTGGTATGGTTTAGTAATATCTTCCTTCGAGAATTTATTTTGATTGACTTGGCGTATGCTCACGCATATTTAAGACTGTAAAGAAAGTCTGTCAAGCCTTGATGATCTTTTATTTCCGAGTAGCGATATAACTTCCGTGCCTGATTCAATATTGCTTTGTCGCTCTGCATGATTATGACCGTCATTGCTCTCTTAGTTGGTCGCTCCCAGTCTTTTGCTAACCTCCACCTGTACTAAGCGAACTAACTTTACAATACATAGCTCATGGGAAAGTAGCTTAAAAACTATTGTGGTAAAGAATATGTTGCTTATGTATCTTATTTCTTATAAGTTGCTTGCTGAGCGGTAACCATGTTTCTGGGGACGCCATCAACTGTCACACTTTTGTTGAATATCATGTGAGTTGCTATGCATGTTCGTCTTGTCTGAAGTAAGGGTGATTTGCCGTGGGTTGAATGGTTGAGTATGCATATTGTTAGAGAAGAACATTGGGCCGCCAACCAAAGCCATGTATCATGGTGGAAGTTTTAGCTTGGACGTTAATCCTCAATCTCTTATGAGAATATGCTTATGCATTAAAGAGGAGTCCATCATCTATTTTCTATGTTGTCCCGGTATGGATGTCCTCAAGTTGAGATATATCAAAAACGAGAAATCAAATGCGATTTATCTCCTTGGACCTTTGTACAGGTGGCATAGAGGTACCCCTTTGTGACACTTGGTTGAAACATATGTAATACAATGATAACCCATGGAAATCCGAGCTAATTAGGACAAGGTGCGAGCACTATTGGTATTCGATGCATGAGGCTTGCAACTTATAGGATGTCTTATGCATGACACATATGAAGTACTACTACCGTTGACAAAATTGCTTCTATGTTTTCAAAATAAAAAAGCTCTAGCACATAACCATTCTTTTACTTGTTGAGTCTCCACCTTCTTTCTTCAAGCACCACTACTGAGAGCATGATTGTCATTCTGAGTGTAATGTGCATTGTCCCAAAGTAGCATTGTCTTTTGCATGATTGTGATATCGTTTATTCTGAAATCATTGTATCTAGTCATCACATAAACCTTGAAGGTGCCCCTGCATTTATGTTTTGCTTCACTAAAGGGGGCAAGCTAGATATCACTCTATCATATTTGCACATCATGTTCATTGCAAATCTATTTGATGTTTCAGTTTCATATTGTAAAACTTTCAGTCATTTGTGATTTTCTCATGAGGCAACTTAATTACTATAGAATCATTGTCTCAGTAAGCTTTTGTCATATGACTATGAAAAAGTCCTATATGGTTAATAGCATGTCACCACAGAAATTATTCTTGTTATCATTTACCTACTCGAGGACGAGCATGAATTAAGCTTGGGGATGTTGATACGTCCAAAATGTATCTATAATTTCTGCTTGCTCCATGCCACTTTTGGGTGATATTGCTATGATATTTATACACTTCCATACACTTTTGATCATATTTCGACTAACCTACTAATCCAGTGCACCCCGGTGCCAGTTTCTGTTTTCGGCTGTTTTTGTATTTCAGGTTTTCACATTACGAGAACTGTCAGGAAAAATCCAGAAAAATTATATAAAAAATCAGCGTTCCAGAACCTACCTTGCGCCCGAAGTACAGCCGGGGGGGGGGGGGCACCAGGGCCCCAGGCGCCCTGGCGGCGCCCCCCCCTGGGCCGCGCCGGGGGGGCGCTTGGGCCCCCCGAGCCCCGTCTGGTGCCCCCCTTTGGCATATATTTAGAGCGTCCTTCGAAACCCTCGGGACGGGAACTCTTTTTCGCGATCTCATCTCTGTTCCGCCGCCGCCGCCGCTTCCAAGATCGGGAGCACCAGGAGAACTCTTCCCGGCACCCTGCCGGAGGGGAGGATCACCACCGGGAGCCTCTCCACCACCATGGACGCCTCCCGGATGAGTTGTGAGTAGTCTCCCTTGGACCATGAGTCCAAGACCAGTAGCTATGTGATGTTCTCCTCCCGTTCTTGTGCTTCACTAATTAGTCCTCGTGAGCTGCCCTACATGATCGAGGCACATATGTAATCCTTATGCTGTTGCTATGATGAGTTTGCTGGGATCCGATGGATTATGAGATTATGTTCAGATTGATCTTGAGTAATATATTTGATCTACCTCTTTTATATTTATGTTCATAAGTAATTCTTGCATGTTCTCCGTTGTTATTTATTGCTTTGGCCAAGTAGTAGGTAGTGACTCCAAGAGGGAACGTTATGCTCGATTGTGGGTTCATGCCCCTCGATGACTAGCTTGAGTGACAGAAACATGAGTCTAGGGGATGTGCTGTTGCCACAAGGGGAAAACAACGGTGCTTGTGCCCGCGGGTGCAAGGATTGTTTACTTTACGCAAAGTTCTTTTAATGCAGTTGTCTGTTGCATTGAGTTTACACTATGGGTGGGACTCGCAACTTAATACCAGCGAGATGTTCTGGATAGATATCTCAAGGTGGATGATTAGTAGTAGATATTGATGGATTTCGGTCTACTTACTTTGGCGTACCGCCCATGCTTTGAACCTCAACCTTTCTTGCAATGTAGTCAGCATTGGTTTGCGTTCGTGGTCCTGTCAATTGCCTAGCTGTAATTCGTTTACCTCACATAGCTGTTTTATCGTCTTTTGGGAGAGAGACATCACTAGTGAACATCATGAGACTCCGGTCCATATTACCATCATTGATCACATCCGCTATTTACTTTCCGCTTTTTACTTACTACTGCAATTATATCTATCATTACTATCACTTGCGTTTGATCCTTTGTAAACTACAAGGCCGGAGGGATTGACAACCTCTCTGTACTCGTTGGGAGCAAAGTTATTTGTATCTGTGTGCAGGTGATACGTCTCAAACGTATCTACTTTTCCAAACACTTTTGATATTGTTTTGACCTCATTCTTGCATGATTTGGACTAAACTAACCCGGACTGACGCTGTTTTCAGCAGAGCTGCCTGTATGGTTTATTTGTGTGCAGGAAAACGGATTTTTAAGCATCTCAGAAAAATCCACGAAAAATCACGAAAAATCCACGCACCCGAAGAAACAAAATACCAGAAGTGGGGCCAGAGGGGGGCCAGGGGGTGCCCAGGCGCCCTGTGGGCGCGCCCCCCCTGGGCCGCGCCGGGGGGGCGCCTGGGTGGGCCCCACACCCCCTGGTGCCCTACTTTAGCCCGTATTTTTCCTCCCGATGCAAAAACCCCAGATCGGAAGTTCTTTCGCTGTTTTTCGTCGCGGAGCCGCCGCCACCCTCTGTTCTTCTTCGGGAGGGCTAATCTGGAGGCTGATTTGGCCTCCGGAGAGGGGAGATCGTCGCCATCATCATCATCATCACCACTCCATCATCCCTCCATGACTTCCCCCTTCATGTGTGAGTAATTCCCTTGCTGTAGGCGAAGGGGATGGTAGGGATTGGATGAGTTAGATCATGTAATAGTTCGTCAGATTGTTGGGGGCATGTTGCCTATCATCTAGTATGGTGTTTATCATCTTTGCTACAACTTGTTATTCTTAATGCTTGACACTTAGGGCCCGAGTGCCATGATTTCAGATCTGAACCATATGTGTTTGTATGAATATATTTGTGTTCGTGATCCTATCTATGAGTTGTATGCACCTATTACGGTTCGGAACCGGCGATCCCAAAAGTGACAGCTTGGGACACCAAAGGGGATGGTCCGTAGTTTGAGGATTACATGTATCCATTGAGTTCATTGCTTTGTTCCGGTGCTCTTTGACAGGAGCACCTTAATATCCATTAGTTCCTTTTGGCCCCGTTCGTAGCGGGATGGTAGGACAAAAGATGTTGTGCAAGTTCTTATTGCAAGCACGTACAACTACCTACGGGATACATGCCTAATGTTTGATATTTGCCTAGATGATCATTACTTTTCCGTGTGCCGTGCCCCAAGTTAGAATCTATCTCATCCATGCAACGCCCAACCATCCATCTCCCTAGCCTACAGTACTTTAAACCTTGCTTGTCACTAGTTGCTACTTTTGCCATTTACTACTGCTATCTACTTTTACTGTTTACTTTTACTATTACTATCGTCACTATCATATCACTGTTACCACTTATCTTTTGTTGCAAGTTAGTATATTTCAGGTGCGGTTGAATTGACAACTCAACTGTTAAAGCTTATAAATACTATTTGGCTCCCCGTGTGTCGAATCAATAAATTGGGTTATTCTTACCCGCGAAGACTATCTCGATCCCTTACGGTTGAGGGTTATCAAGTACCGTTTTCTGGCGCCGTTGCCGGGGAGCATAGCAATATTTACAAGTCTACTTGAGGTATCCTATCTGCTGCACTTTATTCACTATGGGTAAGAAAGGTGACCCCAAGGTTCCGATCTTACTATCCACTACAAGAAGAGGTACTGCTCTGAGCACTAGTGCTACTCTTGATTCACCTTCTGTTATGAGTAAGTTTGCCTCACCACCACCACATGATGCTCCTACTGAATCTGTTACTATGTCTGATACTCTTGATGATGCTTCTACTACTTTAGATGATGATATTAGTTCGCTTGGTTATGCTCTTGAGAAACAAATTACTACTGCTGCTGAAAAATATGGAATTGAACTTCCTGTTACTCGCTACCCTATTGGTGAAACTTATGATTATCCTGATTTGAGTAAACTCCAGGAGAGGCTCCTTGATGATGATTACTATATACTTGATGAAGATTTATGCAGGGAACTGACAGAGTTTGCCGGCTCTGACCCTGAAACTATTAAGAAAATATTTGAAAAACACTCTTTGAAAAACAAAACCGTTCCTAATCCTGAGTTTGCTACATCTCCTATATGCATTGATGATCCTGATTTTGATTTCTCTGTTGATCTTTCACTTATACCTATGGTTGAAGCTGACCCTTTTTATGGCAGAGAAAATGATGATGCTATTGCACACCTAACTAAACTTGGTGAGCTAGGTAGCCTGTTTACCACAGATGAGAAGATACGCTACTTTTATGTGACCAAGCTTCTTCCTTTCTCCTTGAAAGAAGGTGCTAAAACATGGTATGATTCACTTCCATGCGGATCCATTAAGAGTCCTCAGGACTTAGCTCACTCTTTTGTTGATAAATACTTTCCTGCTCATATGCAACATGCTGCTTTACAAAGAATTTATAATTTTAAACAGTTGCAGGATGAGTCCCTCCCTAAAGCTTGGGGGAGGTACTGCGGTTTGATTCAGGCTAGACCAGGACATGGAGTTCCTAAGAATGAATTAATTGATATATTCTATGCTGGTCTAACTGATGAATCTAGGTCCTATCTGGACAGTTGTGCTGGTTGTATTTTCAGGAAAAGAACACCGGACGATGCGGAAGATTTAATGGGCAGGATTGCCAAAAACCATGAAGATTGGCCCGTCCCTGAACCACCTCCACCAACAAAGAAGAGGGGCATGTTTGTTCTAAGTCCCGAGGATATGCGAGAAGCAAAGAAGTCTATTAAAGAGAAAGGTATTAAAGCTGAAGACGTGAAGAATCTACCCCCTATTGAGAAGCTGTGTGAGCCTACCACTCACCCTCCTATGGTAGAGGTACACTCTCTTTTAGATTTCAACGCAAGTGACATCCCTCATGGTAAGCCTCCTGATCAATGTTTAGATGAGTTTGATAATTTTATTATGAAACAGAATCATTTTAATGAGAGGATAGAAAGTCAGTTGCATGATAATTCCCTTGCTATCAAAAAGTTGCTTGGTGTTTTAGATAGAACAGTTAATGATGTTCAATGTCTTGTGAAGCATTTTCATATGGTTCAAACTCAGCTTGATCAAATTTCTAATGTGCAAAGAGATTTGCTTGAATGCCAAACAAGATAAACTGCAGGCTTTTGGGATTAAGACCCGAGGAGGAACTAGTACTCAAGATCCTCTTTATCCAGAGGGACATCCGAAGAGAATCGAGCAAGATTCTCAAATGCAGGAAGAAGAAATTGTTGTCTCTCCAAATAAGAAGAAGAAACATAAAGAGACTGACAATTCTAATGATCCTATTGCAAATGAAGAGCCAGCTATTGATCCCAACAGTGTATCTATCTCCGATGCTGAGACTGAAGACGGTGCTGAACCTGAAGGTAATGATAATGAGAAGAATGATCCGCCTGAAGTTCGAGAAGAAGAAGCACCTGACAAACGTAAGAGGTACACTAAAGAAGACTTCATCGCAAGAAAACATGGGAAGGAGAAAGAACCATGGGTACAGAAACCCATGCCCTTTCCAGGTAAGTCTATCAAATCTAAAGAAGAAGAGCATTACAATAAGTTTTGTGAATGGATTAAACCTCTTTTTCTTCAAACTCCTTTGACTGATGCTATTAAGTTACTCCCTTACTCAAAATATATGAAAGATATTGTCACTAACAAAAGAAAAGTTCCTAATGATGCAATATCTACTATGCTTGCTAACTATTCTTTCAGTGGAAAGATTCCTGAGAAGCTCGGTGATCCAGGTATACCCACCATCCCTTGCTCCATAAAGAATATTTATGTCAAAACTGCTTTATGTGATCTTGGAGCGGGAGTGAGTGTTATGCCTCTCTCTCTTTACGAGAGGCTTTGTTTAGAGAAACTAATTCCTACAGATATCTCCCTTCAGATGGCTGACAAGTCAACCGCTGTTCCGATAGGTATTTGTGAGGATGTTCCAGTTGAAGTTGCTAATTGTTTAATTCTTACTGATTTTGTTGTGCTTGACATGCCCGAGGATGGGAGCATGTCCATTATTCTTGGTAGACCTTTCCTTAACACCGCAGGTGCTATTATTGATTGCAACAAAGGGAAGGTTACCTTTCATGTGAATGATAAAGAACACACGGTATATTTTCCGAAGAAGACCGACAGGAGGCATGCCCTCAACTCTATAGAGAATATCGAGACCGTGAAAATTGGAGAATGGGACTGTCCACTACATGTGCCTCACAAATACAAAACTATCATGGTAGGGACAATGTCCATCAAGGTAAAAGTTCAGTGATTACTTCGTAGGAGGTGAGACTTTTTGCTCTATATATCGCTTGTTTGTTGGTAAGACTTGATCAACCTTACTAGTGAACGTGTTTTATATGGATAAAAAGTTGAGCTTTCTATGTTTTTATTTGTTTTTAGTGTTGTCCTACTTGCTGTACCAAGTATATATGTTTTTGAAACTTCACAATACTACTAACTGCTTCAAGTTTTCAGAGAGTTTCGCAGCTTTTTGAACTTCGAAAAAAATTCAACAGTGAAGTTTTCAGAAAAATTCCAGAAAAATTATATTAAAAATTTCCACAACGGGAGAGACCCGGAAAGTCCTGGGGCCAGCCAGGGGGGCCACCAGTGACCCAGGTGGCCAGCTGGCGCGGCCCAGCCCCTGGCCGCGCCCACAGGGCGCCTGGGGCCCACGGGACCCCCCTCGAGGTACTTCTTCTTCCCCTCTCTCTCTCTTTTTCCAGAAACCCGAGTTCTGGTCTTGTTCTTGCTGTTCTTGCTGTTCTTGGGGGCGATTCTTCGATCTCTCTCTACAGCCCATCATTTGAGCTGAAATTTTGAGCAAGTACTCCCTGGTATGTGACTCCTCCACCCCTCCAATTAGATTTTTGATTGGTGGCCTCATTTGTGAGTATTTAGTAGTTCTTGGTGCTGTAGAGATGAGCTTGCATGCATGTGTAGAAAGTTGTTTTCCAAGTTTTGATGCAAGTTTATGCCTTGGGCAAGTGAGTTGAGTAGTTTGCCTTAGCTCACTTTGTTTTAATCCTCGTTTTTGTAAATTGTAAATTTTTTTCAGAAATGAGTTTGTTAGGAAGGGCAAAAGGATGGCTTGAGAAGAGGAGGCCCGCACACTCCGATCGAGTCACTAGAGCCGCAACTTCACCATCGACTGCTAGGGTGAGCTATAATGAGGATCATGTGCCCCTGGAGTTGTTGGAAGACACAAGTCCAGCACGTGCGATGACATTTCCATGTGATGAATTCATGGAAGCTGCGGGAATCAAGGATGAGTTTTATAATCTTTGTGCTAATGCAGGTTTGACACGACTCGTCACGAGCCGTGTTACTCAGTATCAGAAACTCACCTCCGGTTTCATTAATAGTTTTAGATATAATCCTGATTCAGGTGCTATTGAGTTTAAAATTTATAATGATCTTATCACCATGACTCTGGGAAATTTTTGTGAAGTAATAGGTGTGCCGAACGTTGGGAGGACGGCAAGGATGGCCACTCAGCCCTCCGAGCTGAAAACCGTCATCAACTCTCTCTGCAGCATGGGTACGAGGGATATTCATCGGTCGAAGATCTCCAGTATCTTGTTTCCTCATCTCAGGTATTTTGCATATTATATTGCTAGAGGGGTGTTAGCTCGTGACAACACGAGCAGCATTTCTGCTCCGGATATTGCTATCCTGGCAGCAGCCCTCTCAGGGAGGTCTGATTATAATATTGGTACCTTAATTGCTCGACGCCTTGCTATGAACGGTAACAAGGGGGACTTATATGGTGGCATTTATGCCACGCTTATCTTAGAGCATCTTGGAGGCACCCCACACCCTGATGATACTCCTTTTACTTATTTAAGCTTTGATCTTGCCGCTATGAAAAGGCATAAGTTTGTTACCATGGGTTCTGAACTTGATAACCTTGTTTATATCTTGCGTTTCGGAACTACCGCGGAACGCGAGATCCGTCTACCTGCACCTCTTTTGTTTGATTTTTCTCGCAGGAACGGATGGTCCTTTGATGTTGTCCAGTTCGATGAGTTCATGGTCCAGCATCAGTTCCATAACCCCATGGAGGGGGTTGTGCCCGACGAGGAGAGGCACGGTGAGATACCACATTTTCAGGATGAGACCGCCACCGAGTTTGGTGAAGGGTCTTCCTCTGTTTGGCGCTCGGAACCTTCCTCGTGGGAGACTCTGAGGAGTTCAGTGTACGCGCCATCATCCTTCTACGACCCTTGGTCTCACCACCATACCCCTGGAGCAGGAGGCTCCTGGGGGCAGTAGCTGTTACCAACTTAGGCCAAAAGCCTAAGCTTGGGGGAGTACGTGCCCTTCTCACTTTTTCATTGTATTATCCGTTTTATTCGCTTTTGATCTTTTCGAAGTTTTTACCCATTCTTCTTTATTCCTCTATTTGCAAAAATAACAAAAAGATTTTCTCTTTCTTTTGCTTTTTATTCAACTTTTGAAAAACTCAAAAAGATTTCCTTTCTCTCTTTAGTTTGCTTTGTTTTCAGAGATCAGCTCGAGTCCGTGATGGCATTTGATTATATTTCCTACGTTCGATCATGCAAGTGACAAGCAGTAATGACGAAGATCGACTGAAAGGAAGCAACAAGGAAGACCGGTATGAACTCTTATTGTTTCTACTTTTGTACATATGCCTGTACTTATGATCTAGAGACCAGCTTGTAGCGACATAGTGCTATGTTTACAATGCTCTTCCAGTAGTTCATGCTTTCCTTGTGGCTAGTCTCAAATAACTAGAGTATATAATGTGTTATTGAAATGATCTACATGCATCGCACTGTTCATAGTCTGGCATACTAGGGTGGTATTTCCCTTTAGAGAATTTTTGGATTGACTTGGCACATGCTTACACATGTTTAAGACTAAAAAGTCTACTTTGCCTTGATGATCTTTGAGTTTTAGAATAGTTATATCACTTTAATGCCCGATTCAATGTTGCTTTGTCGCTCTGCATGATTATGACCGTTATTGCTCTCTAGTTGGTCGCTTCCCAGTCTTTTGCTAAACCTCCACCCGTACTAAGCGGAATGACTGCTTGTGCATCCAAAACCTCTAAACCTGTTATGCCATATGAGTCCACTATACCTTCCTATATATGGTATTTACCTGCCATTCCTAACAAAGACTTTCATGTACCATCTCGAAATTAATCAAAAGCATTTCTCTTTTTGTGCCTATGTTTTAGCTCATGAGGAAGTAGTAGTTAATTCATGATCTCTTTAAGTTGGACAAGTTTCACCCCTGGATTGCATGTATAATGTGCGAACCCCTAATATGAAAAGGAACTGGCATTGAGTGCGCCCGGCTCAAAAAGATAATATAACAAACAAACCCTCCTTCACGCTTTGTTCATGAGAAATCAGAAAACTTTGGCAGTGATAAACAAAGGAGATTAAGAGGATGTGACCGTCCTCATGCGGGAGCAGTTCCTCGAGACTTGTCTAGCTTAAAAATGATTGAGTTATCTGCTAGCATTCGTTGACGAAATATGCACCTCTCAAAAACATATTTACTTCTGTTTTTAAAACCAAGAGCTCTGGTACATGTTTAGTTTTTGTTTCCGATCACGGGTTTTCAACTTTGCCAATAAAAGCCACGGTTCGAGAGTCTCATCTCCTTTCTTCACAGCACTGACTAGGAGAGCATAATTGTCATTCTGAGTGTAATGTGCATTGTCCCAAAGTATTACATTGTCTTCTGCATACTTGTGATATGATTTATTCTGAAATTCTTAGTTCTAGTCTCCTTTAAAACTCTGGAGGAGTCTCTGCATTTATGTTTTGCTTCACTCATGGAGGCTAGCGAGATACCACCTTAATATGCTCAAGCTATGTGCAATGTGATCTTGTCTTGATTTTCAGTAATATATTGTTTACTCTTAATTATTTGTGACTGGTCACTTGAAAGAAGGATTGCTCCTTGCATTGTTCTCATAAGTACTGTTTTAATACTTGCTGAACTCTTTTCGTAGTACATGCTTATATACATCTAATGAAGCAAAAGAGTTTGTCAAAGTTTTCTTTGTCGCGTCCAGTTCGTTGAACTGAATTGCTTGAGGACAAGCAATATGCTAAGCTTGGGGGAGTTGATACATCTCAAACGTATCTACTTTTCCAAACACTTTTGATATTGTTTTGACCTCATTCTTGCATGATTTGGACTAAACTAACCCGGACTGACGCTGTTTTCAGCAGAGCTGCCTGTATGGTTTATTTGTGTGCAGGAAAACGGATTTTTAAGCATCTCAGAAAAATCCACGAAAAATCACGAAAAATCCACGCACCCGAAGAAACAACATACCAGAAGTGGGGCCACAGGGGGGCCAAGGGGTGCCCAGGCGCCCTGTGGGCGCCCCCCCCCCCCCTGGGCCGCGTCGGGGGGGCGCCTGGGTGGGGCCCACACCCCCTGGTGCCCTACTTTAGCCCGTATTTTTTCCTCCGAGGCAGAAACCCCAGATCGGGAGTCCTTTCGTTGTTTCTCGTCGCGGAGCCGCCGCCACCCTCTGTTCTTCTTCGGGAGGGCTAATCTGGAGGCTGATTTGGCCTCCGGAGAGGGGATATCGTCGCCATCGTCATCATCATCACCACTCCATCATCCCTCCATGACTTCCCCCTTCATGTGTGAGTAATTCCCTTGCTGTAGGCGAAGGGGATGGTAGGGATTGGATGAGTTAGATCATGTAATAGTTCGTCAGATTGTTGGGGGCATGTTGCCTATCATCTAGTATGGTGTTTATCATCTTTGCTACAACTTGTTATTCTTAATGCTTGACACTTAGGGCCCGAGTGCCATGATTTCAGATCTGAACCATATGTGTTTGTATGAATATATTTGTGTTCGTGATCCTATCTATGAGTTGTATGCACCTATTACGGTTCGGAACCGGCGATCCCAAAAGTGACAGCTTGGGACACCAAAGGGGATGGTCCGTAGTTTGAGGATTACATGTATCCATTGAGTTCATTGCTTTGTTCCGGTGCTCTTTGACAGGAGCACCTTAATATCCATTAGTTCCTTTTGGCCCCGTTCGTAGCGGGATGGTAGGACAAAAGATGTTGTGCAAGTTCTTATTGCAAGCACGTACAACTACCTACGGGATACATGCCTAATGTTTGATATTTGCCTAGATGATCATTACTTTTCCGTGTGCCGTGCCCCAAGTTAGAATCTATCTCATCCATGCAACGCCCAACCATCCATCTCCCTAGCCTACAGTACTTTAAACCTTGCTTGTCACTAGTTGCTACTTTTGCCATTTACTACTGGTATCTACTTTTACTGTTTACTTTTACTATTACTATCGTCACTATCATATCACTGTTACCACTTATCTTTTGTTCCAAGTTAGTATATTTCAGGTGCGGTTGAATTGACAACTCAACTGTTAAAGCTTATAAATACTCTTTGGCTCCCCGTGTGTCGAATCAATAAATTGGGTTATTCTTACCCGCGAAGACTATCTCGATCCCTTACGGTTGAGGGTTATCAGCAGGTCCACGTTGATTGCTAATATCTGGCGCCGTTAGCAGTTGACACCTTCTTGTTGAAACTGGGAGTCTCAGGGAAATCGATCCTTGGTATTGCCAAGGGAAAACTTCCGCTACACTTCATCTCAAACCTTCCACTTGGGGTAACCAACGAGGGGCGAGAAGCCATCAAGCAAAGTTTTCTGGCGCCGTTGCCGGGGACTCCACTCTTCAGGATAGGGGAGTTGCACGCTATCTTTTACTTTTGCTTTTTAGTCTTGTTAGTTTACCTTTCAGTTTTGCTTTAGTATCTTTTATCGAAAATCACAAAAATAGTTATCTTGCTTGCTTGCTACTATGGGTTCCACCGAGAACACCAAGTTGTGTGACTTCACTAGTCACAACAACGATGACTTTATCTGCACACCTATCACTACACCTGCCACTTCAGCACCTTCATATGAAATTAAACCTGCTTTACTGAACTTAGTCATGAAAGATCAATTCTCCGGTGCTGGAGATGATGCTGCTTTACACTTAAACAATTTTGTTGAACTTTGTGATATGCAAAAGTACCAAGAAATAGATGGTAATATTGTTAAGCTTAAGCTTTTTCCTTTCTCCTTGAGAGGAGGACCTAAAATTTGGTTTCAGTCTTTGCCTAGAAATAGAATAGATTCATGGGACAAGTGCAAAGATGCTTTTATTGGAAAATACTATCCACCTGCTAAAATTATCCAACTAAGAAGTAACATAATGAATTTTAAACAATTGGATAATGAACACGTTGCCCAAGCTTGGGAACGTATGAAATCTCTTATCAAGAACTGCCCTACTCATGGTTTGACTACTTGGATGGTTATCCAAACTTTTTATGCAGGCTTGAACTTTACCTCGCGGAACTTGTTAGATTCGGCTGCGGGAGGAACCTTTATGTCAACTACACTTGGTGCTGCCACGAAGCTTCTCGATGAGATCATGACCAACTATTCCCAATGGCACACCGAACGCGCTCCAACAGGTAGGAAGGTAAACTCTGTCGAGGAGATTTCCTCCCTAAATGAAAAAGTTGACTTGATCATGTCTCTACTTTCGAAGCAATCTTCTATTGATCCTCGTGATGTTCCTTTAAATTCTTTGATTGCTCAAGAACAAGTAGATGTGAACTTTATCTCTAGAAACAATTTTAATAACAATGCTTATAGGAGTAATTTTGGTAGCAATCCTAGACCGTTCCCCTCTAATTCTTATGGGAACAACAATGCTTATCCTAGCACCAAGAACTCCACTACTGAACTAGAGATTATGCTTAAAGATTTCATCACTACCCAAAAAGCTTTTAATAATAGTGTAGAAGAAAAACTAAACAAACTAGGTGATCTCTCTTCGAAGGTAGACAATTTAGCCAATGAAGTAGAATTGCTTAAAATTAGAACTTCTCCTCTTGAGGAGAGGAAGGTCACTCCTATTAATGCTATTCAAGTGCAAATTAATGAAAATATTAGGATGATGGCTAAACTTAAAGAGAGATG
This sequence comes from Secale cereale, assembly GCA_902687465.1. NCBI lineage: Eukaryota > Viridiplantae > Streptophyta > Magnoliopsida > Poales > Poaceae > Secale > Secale cereale. The sequence goes on from LR738711.1 coordinate 20,824,643, forward strand.
GGCTAGAGAAAGGGAGGAAGAAGATAGAATTAAGAGCCTTCCTACCCACCACACTGTTTCTACTATCCAAGTTGTTGAGGATATCCAAACTCTTAGCACCCAATGCACTCCTGGTCCCGATGGACCTATTAATGGTGATGCTATGACTATAGAAACTACCAAACAAGTGAACCTAAAGGACACCACTACCACCTTACTTGATGGTAGTGACCTTGATTTTGACAATTGCACTCTTACCGAAGTTATTGATTTCCTTCACAAGATGTCTAGAGATCCCTGCACTAGCACGCTTAACCTTGCCTTCACAGAGCATATCACTAATGCTCTTATCAAAGCTAGGGAGGAGAAACTTAGAGTAGAAGCCTCCATACCTAGAAAGCTAGAAGATGGTTGGGATCCTATGATAAAAATTAAGTTGAATAACTTCTCTTGCTATGCTTTATGTGATGTTGGTGCTAGTACCTCTGTTATGCCCAAAAGAATATATGATATGCTTAAATTGAAACCTTTTGATTCTTGTTCTTTTGGTGTTCGTCTCGTTGATTCTTCCATAAAGAAACCTTTGGGGAGGATCGACGATGTTCTTATCATTGTCAATGACAACTATGTTCCTGTTGATTTTACTATTATGGATATTGAATGTGAACCTTCGTGTCCAATTATTTTGGGACGTCCTTTTCTACGCACCGTGGGTGCTATCATTGACATGAAAGAGGGGAATATAAAACTCTAGTTTCCTCTCAAGAAAGGGATGGAACACTTCCCTCGAAAGAAGATTAAGTTACCTTTTGAGTCTGTTATACGGGCTAGCTATTCTTTTACTCTTGATAAGACTTGATCTCTATGCATTATGCCTAGCTTAAAGGCATAAAAGAAAGGGCTTTTGGGAGGCAGCCCAATGAATAAATTTTATTTTGCTTTTGTTGTGTCTTGATGTTGTTACTACTGTAGCATCATCATTGTATCTTTGCTTTTCAAATTTTGTGCCAAGTGTAGCCTCTGATTGCAAGAAAGTTCAAAAGTTGTGACGTGCTGTCCAGGAAACAGATTCTGTCCTTGGATAGAAAAATTCGTATAAAATCACCAGATCATCTTTTTGGTCTGAATTGTTTCGACAGCGTGCTCTATATAATTGTCTTTCGTGCGTCTGTTTTGAGTTTTTTGATTAGAGTTGCAGAAGTGCCCCGGAAAAATCATCTACTACCTGCTGTTCTGTTTTTCACAGATTCTGTCCTGTTTTGCCTTTCCTTCATTTTGCAAACCTAGAGCTTGCTTTTTCTTTGCAAAAACCTTTTGGCAATCTTGAGAAACAGTAGACCTTCAAGAATATCTTTATTTCCAGCAAGGAACAATTATTTTACTATGGGTACTAACCTCGCTAATCAGATTATGATGAGTTATGTATGAAGGGAGTTTTCAAGTGTGCGAGGGAAGATGATAAAAAGATTCAGGAGTGTCAAACGCTCAAGCTTGGGGATGCCCCTGTGCACCCCCAAGAAATATTCAAGGAGACTCAAGCGTCTAAGCTTGGGGATGCCCCCGTGCATCCCCTTCTCCATCAACATTATCAGTTCGTCTTTCATTCCACTATATTTTTATCACTTCATGTGTTATGTGCTATGCTTGGAGCGTCTTGCTTTTAGTTTTCCTTTTTAGTTTTCCTTAGCTTTTCATAACGAGTCGGAACTCAGCTTTCTTTATGTGGGAGAGAAACACGCTCCACTTCTACCTAGAACATAACATAGAATTTTTATGTCTATCCTTGTTGTGTGTGTTCTTTGTCCTTTAATGGCTACTATCATGCTTCGCTCTTAACTTTCATGCTTATCTTTTTAAAGAGCTTTCGTTTAGTTGGTTGCTTGAACTCTCTTTAGTTATCATGTTTATCTTATTAAGAGAGTTTGCTTCCGTTGCATTGGTTGATATGTCTATGATAAAGATGCTACGTGCATAATGGCGCTTAGTAGTTCATGTTTTCTTATGGTTAGTCTCAAATAGCTGGGGGGTTCCCAATGTGTTATTGGAATACCAACATGATTTGTTTGCCTATGATGTGGTATGGTTTAGTAATATCTTCCTTCAAAGAATTTATTTTGATTGACTTGGCGTATGCTCACACATATTTAAGACTGTAAAGAAAGTCTGTCAAGCCTTGATGATCTTTTGTTTCTGAGTAGCGATATAACTTCCATGCCTGATTCAATGTTGCTTTGTTGCTCTGCATGATTATGACCGTCATTGCTCTCTTAGTTGGTCGCTCCCAGTCTTTTGCTAACCTCCACCTGTACTAAGCGGAGTGACTGCTTGTGCATCCAAATTCCTTTATACCAGTTATGCCATATGAGTCCACCATACCTTCCTACATGGTATTTACCTGCCATTCCTAACGGAGACTTGCATGTACCATCTCGAAATTATTCAAAGAAAAAGCATTCCTATTTTGTGCCTCTGTTTTAAGTTCATGAGGAAGTAGTAGTTAATTCATGATCTTTTTAAGTTGGACAAGCTTCACCCCGGGATTGCATGTATAATGTGCAAACCCATAATACGAGAAGGAACTGGCATTGAGTGCGCCCGGCTCAAAAATAATATAACAAACAAACCCTCCTTCACGCTTTGTTCATGAGAAATCGGAAAACTTTGGCAGTGATAAACAAAGGAGATTAAGAGGATGTGATCGTCCTCATTCGGGAGCCGTTCCTCGAAACTTGTCCATCTCAAGAAGTGATTGAGTTGTCTGCTAGCATTCGTTGACGGAACATGCATAATCAAAAAAATAATTATTACCTCTGTTTTTTTTTAAAACCAAGAGCTCTGGTACATGTTTTGTCTTTGTTTCCGACTATGGGTTTTCAACCTTGCCAACAAAAGCCACGGTTCGAGAGTCTCCACCTTCTTTTAAAAGCACCAACTACTGAGAGCATGATTGTCATTCTAAGTGTAATGTGCATTGTCCCAAAGTAGCATTGTCTTTTGCATGATTGTGATATCGTTTATTCGGAAATGATTGTATCTAGTCATCACTTAAACCTTGGAGGTGCCCCTGCATTTATGTTTTGCTTCACTAAAGGGGGCAAGCGAGATATCACTTTATCATATTTGCACACCATGTTCATTACAAATCTATTTGATGTTTCGGTATCATGTTGTAAAACTTTCAGTTCTTTGTGATTTTCTCATGAGGCAACTTAATTACTATAGATTCATTGTCTCAGTAAGCTTTTGTCATATGACTATGAAAAAGTCCTATATGGTTAATAGCATGTCACCACATAAATTATTCTTGTTATCATTTACCTACTCGAGGACGAGCAGGAATTAAGCTTGGGGATGTTGATACGTCCAAAACGTATCTATAATTTCTGCTTGCTCCATGCCTCTTTTGGGTGATATTTCTATGATATTTATACACTTCCATACACTTTTGATCATATTTGGACTAACATATTAACTCAGTGCACCCCAGTGTCAGTTTCTGTTTTCGGCTGTTTTTGTATTTCAGGTTTTCCCATTACGAGAACTGCCAGAAAAATCCCGGAAAAATTATATAAAAAATCAGCTGTCACAACCCTAGTTCTGGTATGCACTAGGTTAGCCTTGTGGTGTGCATCATGTTTAATTTTTCAAGCGAAATTGAAATGAGGACTTGTGAAACCCTCAGAAACCCTTTTGAAAATGACCCAAATAAAAGTTGCTCCAAAAAGGTCCAAGAAAATGTTCATGTGGCCCTCTAAAAATATTGGTCAGAGATAAAAATCAAGCCAATAATTTTAGGAGCTCATAAGAATTTATTTTGGGCATTTGGAATTAATGCAATAGCTATTTGCTTGGAAATATATATTTTATATATTTTATATATGTCCAAAATTCTGGTTGTTTATTTTAGGGGCTTGGGTTAATTTCTAGGTCCCTGCAAAATAAATATGTCAGAAGAAAATAATTGATTTAATTTAGATATTAAATCAAAACAAATGTCAGAAAAATAGAAAACAGAAAGAAATAAAAAGGTTAGCTTACCTGGGCCACTTGCTGGCCTGGCACTGGGCCGGCCCAGTTGCCAGTCGTCGTCCTCCTGGCGACGACAGGAGGCCGAGCGTGTGGCCGGCGCGCGCTCGCGGCGGGAGCGCCACGCGAGCTGCCTGCTTCACGTCCCCTCGCCGCCTGGTGGTCTCTAGACGAGCCACGCGATCTCCCCGATCCTCCCTCACTCTTCTGGATCCCTCCCCTCTCCTCTATCTCCCTCTCTCGCAGCTCCCGAACGCCGCCGTCGCCGTCGATTCGCCGTAGCAGAAGCGTCCCCGAGCCCACTAGGCTACTTCGTCGCCTCACCGTGAGCTCCTCTATCTTTCCCCCCTGTCCTCGCCGTCGTCTGCGGCCTCTAGCCCCTACCACCGCAGTTGCCCGACCTCACCGCCGCCGGCGATGCCGCCGCCGTGGCCACAGCCACCCACACTCCAAGCGGAGCACGCCACCGCGTCTGCCGTTTCACCAGGAGCCCGTAGCGCCCCTCCGTAGCTCTCCCCGTGCCCTGTAGCCCCAGACCCGACGAGGGCCGAACTCCGGCGCCGCCGCGAGCTCATTTCCGACGAGCTCCGGCCGTCCCAGCTGCTGCTGCTTGCGGGAATGGACGCGGACGAGCTCCAGCAGCTCGCCCGTGGTCTCAGCTGCTCAAAAGACCCCCGGAGCAGGATTCCCGAAGCCCTCCACCGCGTTTGCTGCCGCCGGCGTGCTAGCCGTAGTTTGACCAGGATTTGACCCCCTGGGTCAATGACAGGTGGGCCCCCACCCTTTTAGTTAGTTGACTAATTAGTTAAATTAATTAGTTTTGTTAATTAGTTTAGCCACTGACATGTGGGCCCAGCCGTGCTGATTATTTCTGTTATAATTAGTTTAGAGTTAATTAACTCAGTTAATTAACTGAGTCACTGACCAGTGGACCCCACTGTCAGGTTTGACTCTGGACCAGCCCCTTTGACTTGCTGATGTCATGCCTGTGTCATGCTGACGCAGTAATCCAGTTCTGGTTTTTAAATAAATCTTAAATGATTTATTTAATTCAGAAATTGGCTTAAACTTCAAAAAATCACAGAAATTCAACCGTAGCTCAGAATGAAATAATTTATATATGAAAAATTATCAGAAAAATTCAATCTATCCATCTGTACCATTTTCATGCATGACAAATGAAGTTAAACCTACTGTTTATATGAAAACACATATATGGCATTTAGAAATACTTATTTTAAAGTTGCATTTGAGCCTTTGGTTCAAATGGACTTCTTTCACATCAAAATGCTAGTTGCATTAGCTCAAACAACATCATAACTTCATGCCATATCATGCATCATATTGTTGCATATGCTTGTGTTTGACTGTCGGCACCGTTCTTCTCGATAGGTCCAGCTCCGGAGACCGATCCAGAGTACCTGTCAGAGGAGCAGTGCTCTGCACGTTGTTTCACCAGGCAAGCAAACCCCCTTGTTCATTCCGATACAACCCCCTTTCTCGCTCCTGCTCCCTGTTATTGCATTAGGACAACAACGATCTCAACTGCTACTTTATGCTGCGGTAGTTGAACCCATTCCTCTGCATGACCTGTCTTTCCACAGTAAATAGTTGAAACCCACTAGCATGTGTAGGAGTTGATTGAAGCCATGTTGTGATCTTACCATGCCTTGCTTGCTATTGCTTAGAGTGTGTCAGGTCTGATTCATCGGGAATGAATTGGAGTGAAATGATATGTTCTGATGCTGAGGGTTAAACGTGTGAACACGATTTGGTAAAGGTAGCGGTGAGAGGCCATGTAGGAGTACATGGTGGGTTGTCTCACTGGAACCGTCCCTAAGAACTGAGTTATGTGTATGTTGTCCAATGACTAGTTACTACCACACATTGGGTTCCGGTAACTCGACCCCTCTCGACTTATTAATCAACATGATCTCTGTCCAGAAGTTGCAACTAGTTTCTGGTGTTTGTAGGTAGTGTTAGTAGTCTACCAAGTGGCACTCGGCCAGTGGGCTTGGGACAGACTAGGCACCGTGGCACGGTGTACCAAGCGTAGATCCACTCGGCGAGGTGGGCTTGGGAACCCTGCGCACATCTTTTGGGGCCGTGAGCGACACCCCGGCCGGATCTCCCCACGGATGAAACCCGAATAGGCGATAAACTTGGACGAGAGACTTGTGTGGTTAGTCAGGTCGTGGCCGACACCCTCGCCAGGCTTCCGCTTGAAGGTTGCCGAGATACACGAGATTTACCTGGCGGTAAGTGGCGAGAGTGTGTGTGAAGGAGTACACCCCTGCAGGGTTAACATGATCTATTCGAATAGCCGGGTCCACGGTTATGGACTTCTTGGATGCTTACGTGGTACATAGACAACTTGAAGTGGATACTCTAAAATACTCAAGACAAGTGTGAGTGCTATGGATGGCTTTCTCGTAGGGAGACGGGGATGAATCCATAGTGGTGTATTGTGTGGTGCTTAGTGGACTCGTGTGCGCCACCTCAAAGAGTTACCAGCAATCGTAGAATAGGATAGCCACTGAGTCAAAGCTGGCTTGCTGCAACTAAACCCCACTATGCCATCTTGATACAAGTGCATGTATGATAGGATCTGATGTAAGTCTTGCTGAGTACCTTTGTACTCATGTTTGCTTAATTTATGTTTTGCAGATAGGATTGATGTCTCACTAGTAGTTCCGCTTGGACTTCGACAAGTAGCTTGTACCTCAGCTACGATCTTGGACGAGTGTTGTAGATAGTCAGGCTCTTCAGCCTTTTTCATTTGTAGATGTCTGTACTTAGACATGTAGTGCTTCCGCTTGTTGCTTGTATGCTCTGAATGTTGGGTCGTGAGACCCATGTTTGTAATACTTGGCTCCTCGGAGCCTAATGAATAAATACTTTGTTTATTAGAGTCTTGTTGTGATGCCATGTTGTATTTGCACATATTGAGCATATTGTGTGTATGTTATTGAAATGCTTGGTATGTGTGGGATCCGACACCTAGTTGTTTACCCTTGGTAGCCTATCTTACAGGGAAATGTCTCCTAGTGCTTCCACTGAGCCTTGGTAGCTTGCTACTGCTCCGGATCACTTAGGCTGACCGGCATATGTCCTTCTTCGTTCCTGTGTCTGTCCCTTAGGGGAAATGTCACTCGTTGTTCCGTTAAGTCCTTGTAGCTTGCTACGACTTGGGTTCATACGTTGATGACCGACACGTTCGTTGCTGGGTCATGAATGCCTGTCTCTGTAATTTAGTGCCACTTTTGGTTTATAACTGGTCATGTCGGCCCGGGTTCTCTGTCATATGGGTGCTAGCGACACTATCATATACGTGAGCCAAAATGCGCAAACGGTCCCGGGCCAGGTAAGGTGGCACCCGTGGGGATACCGTGCGTGAGGCCGCAATGTGATATGGTGTGTTACATGCTAGACCGGTGTGACTTAGGATCGGGGTCCCGACATCAGCGTTCCAGAAGCTACCAGGAACCCGAAGCACAGCCGGAGGGGGGCCACCAGGGCCCCAGGCGCCCTGGTGGCGCGGCCCCCCTGGCCGCGTCGGGGGGGCGCCTGGGCCCCCCGAGCCTCGTCTGGTCCCCCCCTTTGGCATATATTTAGACCGTCTCCCAAAACCCTCGAGACGGAAACCCTTTTTCGCGATCTCATCTCTGTTCCGCCGCCGCCGCCGCTTCCAAGATCGGGAGCACCAGGAGAACTCTTCCCGGCACCCTGCCGGAGGGGAGGATCACCACCGGGAGCTTCTCCACCACCATGGACGCCTCCCGGATGAGTTGTGAGTAGTCTCCCTTGGACCAAGGGTCCATGACCAGTAGCTATGTGATGTTCTCCTCCCGTTCTTGTGCTTCACTAATTAGTCCTCGTGAGTTGCCCTACATGATCGAGGCACATATGTAATCCTTATGCTGTTGCTATGATGAGTTTGCTGGGATCCGATGGATTATGAGATTATGTTCAGATTGTGTTTGAGTAATATATTTGATTCACCACTTTTATATTTATGTTCGTAAGTAATTCTTGCATGTTCTCCGTTGTTATTTATTGCTTTGGCCAAGTAGTAGGTAGTGACTCCAAGAGGGAACGTTATGCTCGATTGTGGGTTCATGCCCCTCGATGACTAGCTTGAGTGACAGAAACATGAGTCTAGGGGATGTGCTGTTGCCACAAGGGGGAAAACAACGGTGCTTGTGCCCGCGGGTGCTGATACGTCCAAAACGTATCTATAATTTCTGCTTGCTCCATGCCACTTTTGGGTGATATTGCTATGATATTCATACACTTCCATACACTTTTGATCATATTTGGACTAACTTACTAATCCAGTGCACCCCAGTGCCAGTTTCTGTTTTCGGCTGTTTTTGTATTTCAGGTTTTCACGTTTCGAGAACTGCCCAGAAAAATTATATAAAAAATCAGCGAACCGGAAACAACACTGCGTCCGAAGGGCAGCCTGGGGGGCCACAGGGGCTCCATGCGCCCTGTGGGCGCCCCCCCTGGGCCGCGCCGGGGGGGCGCCTGGGCCCCCCGAGGCTCCCCCGGTGCCCTACTTTGGCATATATTTAAAGGGTTCCCCGTAACCCTCAGAACAGGACTTCTTTTCGCGATCCCATCTCTGTTCCACCGCCGCCGCCGCTTCCAAGATCGGGAGCACCAGGAGAACTCTTCCCGGCACCCTGCCGGAGGGGAGGATCACCACCGGGAGCTTCTCCACCACCATGGACGCCTCCCGGATGACTCGTGAGTAGTCTCCCTTGGACCATGAGTCCATGACCAGTAGCTATGTGATGTTCTCCTCCCGTTCTTGTGCTTCACTAATTAGTCCTCGTGAGCTGCCCTACATGATCGAGGCACCTATGTAATCCTTATGCTGTTGCTATGTTGAGTTTGCTGGGATCCGATGGATTATGAGATTATGTTCAGATTGATCTTGATTAATATATTTGATTCACCTCTTTTATATTTTAGTTCATAAGTAATTCTTGCATGTTCTCCGTTGTTATTTATTGCTTTGGCCGAGTAATAGGTAGTGACTCCAAGAGGGAAAGTTATGCTCGATTGTGGGTTCATGCCCCTCGATGACTAGCTTGAGTGACAGAAACATGAGTCTAGGGGATGTGCTGTTGCCACAAGGGGGAAAACAACGGTGCTTGTGCCCGCGGGTGCAAGGATTGTTTACTTTACGCAAAGTTCTTTTAATGCAGTTGTCTGTTGCATTGAGTTTACACTATGGGTGGGACTCGCAACTTAATACCAGCGAGATGTTCTGGATAGATATCTCAAGGTGGATGATTAGTAGTAGATATTGATGGATTTCGGTCTACTTACTTTGGCGTACCGCCCATGCTTTGAACCTCAACCTTTCTTGCAATGTAGTCAGCATTGGTTTGCGTTCGTGGTCCTGTCAATTGCCCAGCTGTAATTTGTTTACCTCACATAGCTGTTTTATCGTCTTTTGGGAGAGAGACATCACTAGTGAACATCATGAGACTCCGGTCCATATTACCATCATTGATCACATCCACTATTTACTTTCTGCTATTTACTTACTATTGCAAAAACTAGCTATCACTACTATCATATTGCTTTTAACCCTTTGTGAACTACAAGGCCGGAGAGATTGACAACCTCTCTGTACTCGTTGGGAGCAAAGTTATTTGTATCTGTGTGCAGGTCCACGTTGATTGCTAATTGCGCCGTTAGCAGTTGACACCTACCTGTTGAACCTAGGAGTCTCTGGGGATTCGATCCTTGGCATCTTTGCTAAGGGAAAACACTTCTACTTACTACATCTTACAGCTTCCACTTGGGGTAACCAACGAGGGGTTCGAGGCCCATCAAGGAGTATTTTCTGGCGCCGTTGCCGGGGACTCCACTCTTCAGGATAGGGGAGTTGCATGCTATCTTTTACCTTGCTTTTTAGTCTTGTTAGTTTACCTATCATTTTTGCTTTAGTTCTTTTTATTGAAAATCACAAAAATAGTTATCTTGCTTGCTTGCTATTATGGGTTCTACCAAAAACACTAAATGGGAGGAGTACACCCCCACTTCCATTGCCCCACTTATCTCTGACGGGATTTACAAAAAAAATAAACCTTGTGATTACACTAGTTATGACGGAGAGTTATGCCCATGGCATGGTCTTCCAGGAAAAAAGTATGAGCCTCAGTTTAAAATTGCTCCTGAGCTTCCCCAAACTTGGGAAGAGGTTCAAACTCTTATAATAGAGAGCGAATTAAACAAAGAGGATGACACTACAATTCTGCCCACTAATGATAAAATTGATTTTGATAATTGTAGTATTTCAGAAGTTGTCGCCTTTCTACAAGGAATGGCTAAGGATCCCAACACTAGCACGCTTAATCTTGCCTTCACAGAGCATATCACTAATGCTCTCATCAAAGCTAGGGAGTAGAAACTTAGAGTAGAAGCCTCCATACCTAGAAAGCTAGGAGATGGTTGGGATTCTATGATTAAAATTAAGATAAACAATTTCTCATGCTTTGCTTTATGTGATATTGTAGCTAATGCTTCTATTATGCCCAAAAGACTATATGATATGCTCAAATTGAAATCTTTTGATTCTTGTTCTTTTGGTAATGTTCTCGTTGATTCTTCCATAAAGAAACCTTTGGGGAGGATCGATGATGTTCTTATTGTTGTCAATGATAATTATGTGCCCGTTGATTTCACTATTATGGATATTGAATGTGATCCTTCATGTCCAATTATTTTGGGACGTCCCTTTTTGCGCACCGTTGGTGCTGTCATTGACATGAAAGAGGGTAATATAAAATTTCAGTTTCCTCTCAAGAAAGGGATGGAACACTTCCCTCGTAAGAAGGTCAAGTTACCTTTTGAGTCCGTTGTATGGGCTAGCTATTCTTTTACCCTTGATAAAACTTGATCTATGCATTATGCCTAGCTTAAAGGCATAAAAGAAAACGCTTTTGGGAGGCAGCCCACATGAATAAATTTTTTGCTTTTGTTGTGTCTTGATGTTGTTTACTGCTGTAGCATCATCATTGTATCTCTACTTTTCATATTTGTGCCAAGTATAGCCTCTGATTGCTAGAAAGTTCAAAAGTTGTGAGGTGCTGTCCAGGAAACAGATTCTGTCCTTGGATAGAAAAATTCGTATAAAATCACCAGATCATCTTTTTGGTCTGAATTTTTTCGACAGCGTTCTCTATTTAATTGTCTTTCGTGCGTCAGTTCTGAGTTTTTTGATTTGAGTTGCAGAAGTATCCCGAACAGGTCAATTACTGCCTGCTGTTCTGTTTTTCACAGATTCTGTCCTGTTTTGCCTTACCTTCACTTTGCAAATTAAGAACTTGCTTTTTCTTTGCAAAAACCTTTTGGCAATCTTGAGAAACAGTAGAACTTCAAGAATATCCTTATTTCCAGCAAGGTATAATTATTTTATTAAGGGTACTAACCTCGCTAATCAGATTATGATGAGTTATGTATGAAGGGAGTTTTCAAGTGTGCGAGGGAAGATGATAAAAAGATTCAGGAGTGTCAAGCGCTCAAGCTTGGGGATGCCCCCGTGCACCCCCAAGAAATATTCAAGGAGACTCAAGCGTCTAAGCTTGGGGATGCCCCCCGTGCATCCCCTTCTCCATCAACATTATCAGTTCGTCTTTCGTTTCGCTATATTTTTATCACTTCATGTGTTATGTGCTATGCTTGGAGCGTCTTGCTTTTAGTTTTCTTTTTAGTTTTTCATAACGAGTTGGAACCCAGCATTCCTTTATGTGGGAGAGAAACACGCTCCACCTCTACCTAGAACATTACATAGAATTTCATGTCTATCTATGCTGTGTGTGTTCTTTGTCTTTTAATAGCTACTATCGTGCTTTGCTCTTAGTATTCATGCTTATCTCTTCAAGAGCTTTTATTTAGTTGGTTGCTTGAACTCTCTTTAATTACCATGATCACCTTATTAAGAGAGTTTTCTTCCGTTGCATTGGTCAATGTGTCTATGATAAAGATGCTACTTTCATGATGGTGCTTAGTAGTTCAGGTTTTCTTATGGTTAATCTCAAATAGCTAGGGGGTTCCCAATGTGTTATTGGAGTACCAACTTGGTTTGTTTGCCTATGATGTGGTATGGTTTAGTAATATCTTCCTTCGAGAATTTATTTTGATTGACTTGGCGTATGCTCACGCATATTCAAGACTGTAAAGAAAGTCTGTCAAGCCTTGGTGATCTTTTATTTCTAAGTAGCGATATAACTACCATGCCTGATTCAATATTGCTTTGTCGCTTTGCATGATTATGACCGTCATTGCTCTCTTAGTTGGTCGCTCCCAGTCTTCTGCTAACCTACACCTGCACTAAGCAAATTAACCATGCAATACATAGCTCATGGGAAAGTAGCCTAAAAACTATTGTGGTAAAGAATATGTTGCCTATGTATCTTATTTCTTATGAGTTGCTTGCTGAGCGGTAACCATGTTTCTGGGGACGCCATCAACTATCACACTTTTGTTGAATATCATGTGAGTTGCTATGCATGTTCGTCTTGTCTGAAGTAAGGGTGATTTACCGTGGGTTGAATTAATATGCATATTGTTAGAGAAGAACATTGGGCCGCCAACCAAAGCCATGCATCATGGTGGAAGTTTTAGCTTGGACCTTAATCCTCAATCTCTTACGAGAATATGCTTATGCATTAAAGAGGAGTCCATCATCTATTTTCTATGTTGTCCCGATATGGATGTCCTCTAGTTGAGATCTATCAAAAACGAGAAATCAAATGCGATCTATCTCCTTGGACCTTTGTACATGTGGCATAGAGGTACCCCTTTGTGACACTTGGTTAAAACATATGCAATGCAATGATAACCCATGGGGATCCGAGCTAATTAGGACAAGGAGCGAGCACTATTAGTATTCGATGCATGAGGCTTGCAACTTATAGGATGTTTTATGCATGACACATATGAAGTACTACTACCGTTGACACAATTGCTTCCATGTTTCAAAATAAAAAGCTCTAGCACTTCAAGCACCAACTATTGAGAGCATGATTGTCATTCTGAGTGTAATGTGCATTGTCCCAAAGTAGCATTGTCTTTTGCATGATTGTGATATCGCTTATTCTGAAATGATTGTATCTAGTCATCACTTAAACCATGAAGGTGCCCTTGCATTTATGTTTTGCATCACTAAAGGGGGCAAGCTAGATATCACTTGATCATATTTGCACATCATGTTCATTGCAAATCTTTTTGATGTTTCAGTTTCATGTTGAAAAACTTTCAGTCATTTGTGATTTTCTCTTGAGACAACTTAATTATTTTAGAATCATTGTCTCAGTAAGCTTTTGTCATATGACTATGAGAAAATCCTATATGGTTAATAGCATGTCACCACATAAATTATTCTTGTTATCATTTACCTACTCGAGGACGAGCAGGAATTAAGCTTGGGGATGTTGATACGTCCAAAACGTATCTATAATTTCTGCTTGCTCCATGCCACTTTTGGGTGATATTGCTATGATATTCATACACTTCCATACACTTTTGATCATATTTGGACTAACTTACTAATCCAGTGCACCCCAGTGCCAGTTTCTGTTTTCGGCTGTTTTTGTATTTCAGGTTTTCACGTTTCGAGAACTGCCCAGAAAAATCCAGAAAAATTATATAAAAAATCAGCGAACCGGAAACAACACTGCGTCCGAAGGGCAGCCTGGGGGGGCCACAGGGGCTCCAGGCGCCCTGTGGGCGCGCCCCCCTGGGCCGCGCCGGGGGGGCGCCTGGGCCCCCTGAGGCTCCCCCGGTGCCCTACTTTGGCATATATTTAAAGGGTTCCCCGTAACCCTCAGAACATGACTTCTTTTCGCGATCCCATCTCTGTTCCTCCGCCGCCGCCGCTTCCAAGATCGGGAGCACCAGGAGAACTCTTCCCGGCACCCTGCCGGAGGGGAGGATCACCACCGGGAGCTTCTCCACCACCATGGACGCCTCCCGGATGACTCGTGAGTAGTCTCCCTTGGACCATGAGTCCATGACCAGTAGCTATGTGATGTTCTCCTCCCGTTCTTGTGCTTCACTAATTAGTCCTCGTGAGCTGCCCTACATGATCGAGGCACCTATGTAATCCTTATGCTGTTGCTATGTTGAGTTTGCTGGGATCCGATGGATTATGAGATTATGTTCAGATTGATCTTGAGTAATATATTTGATTCACCTCTTTTATATTTTAGTTCATAAGTAATTCTTGCATGTTCTCCGTTGTTATTTATTGCTTTGGCCGAGTAATAGGTAGTGACTCCAGGAGGGAACGTTATGCTCGATTGTGGGTTCATCCCCTCGATGACTAGCTTGAGTGACAGAAACATGAGTCTAGGGGATGTGCTGTTGCCACAAGGGGAAAACAACGGTGCTTGTGCCCGCGGGTGCAAGGATTGTTTACTTTACGCAAAGTTCTTTTAATGCAGTTGTCTGTTGCATTGAGTTTACACTATGGGTGGGACTCGCAACTTAATACCAGCGAGATGTTCTGGATAGATATCTCAAGGTGGATGATTAGTAGTAGATATTGATGGATTTCGGTCTACTTACTTTGGCGTACCGCCCATGCTTTGAACCTCAACCTTTCTTGCAATGTAGTCAGCATTGGTTTGCGTTCGTGGTCCTGTCAATTGCCCAGCTGTAATTTGTTTACCTCACATAGCTGTTTTATCGTCTTTTGGGTGAGAGACATCACTAGTGAACATCATGAGACTCCGGTCCATATTACCATTATTGATCACATCCACTATTTACTTTCTGCTATTTACTTACTATTGCAAAAACTATCTATCACTACTATCATATTGCTTTTCACCCTTTGTGAACTACAAGGCCGGAGAGATTGACAACATCTCTGTACTCGTTGGGAGCAAAGTTATTTGTATCCTTGTGCAGGTCCACGTTGATTGCTAATTGCGCCGTTAGCAGTTGACACCTACCTGTTGAACCTAGGAGTCTCTGGGGATTCGATCCTTGGCATCTTTGCTAAGGGAAAACACTTCTACTTACTGCATCTTACACCTTCCACTTGGGGTAACCAACGAGGGGTTCGAGGCCCATCAGGTGCAAGGATTGTTTACTTTACGCAAAGTTCTTTTAATGCAGTTGTCTGTTGCTTTGGGTTTACACTATGGGTGGGACTCGCAACTTAATACCAGCGAAATGTTCTGGATAGATATCTCAAGGTGGATGATTAGTAGTAGATGCAGATGGATTTCGGTCTACTTACCTTGGCGTACCGCCCATGCTTTGAACCCCTACCTTTCTTGCAGTGTAGTCAGCATTGGTTTGCGCACATGGTCCTGTCAATTGCCCAGCTGTAATTCGTTTACCTCACATAGCTGTTTTATCGTCTTTTGGGAGAGAGGCATCACTAGTGAACATCATGAGACTCCGGTCCATATTACCATCATTGATCACATCCGCTATTTACTTTCCGCTTTTTACTTACTATTGCAATTATATCTATCATTACTATCACTTGCGTTTGATCCTTTGTAAACTACAAGGCCGGAGGGATTGACAACCTCTCTGTACTCGTTGGGAGCAAAGTTATTTGTATCTGTGTGCAGGTCCACGTTGATTGCTAATATCTGGCACCGTTAGCAGTTGACACCTTCTTATTGAAACTGGGAGTCTCAGGGAAATCGATCCTTGGTATTGCCAAGGGAAAACTTCCGCTACACTGCATCTCAAACCTTCCACTTGGGGTAACCAACGAGGGGCGAGAAGCCATCAACGGGAACGTCTCCTCCCACCAGGATTTGAACCCTGGTGGGTTGGGGATACCACTGTCCACCTAACCATCTCAACCACAGGTTGGTCGCTCATCACTATAGTTGTTATTATCCGTGGCAACATATTTGGTGAATCCTACCTAGTTGGTGTGTCCGTGTAGCCACTCCGTTCCAACCCCACGATTCTAATCCTGAGCATCACGTGCAGCCTAGGGACTAATTATGTTTACCCGCCCGCTTTGTAACTCAACAACCATCTTTATTCACAGAACCCCCCCCCCCCAAAAACCTTTTAACCAAGATCGAGTACCCCGACTGCTTCTGTGCGTCTTGCACCGCCGCCGCCGCCGCCGTCGTGTTCCTCCGATTTCCGCTGACTCGATCCCGACGTCGTCCGGCGCGGGTGACAAGGTGAACCAGTTGGATGTCTCCACAACGAGTCCATGACCAACTGAAGTCTCTCAGCGTCAGCAACGAAGCGGCCCAGCGGTCGTCTCGACGGCCAGGCCATGACGAACTGTCATCGTTCGGCTCTGGCGACGAAGCCTCTCAGATCAGGCGCTATCTCCCTGGATGGTACCCCGACCGGCCGACCCGGATGATTCGTTAGGAAGTTGTAGCCTCTCGTATGCAGGAAGTAGGCTGTAACAGATGTACTTGTGCACGTATTGTCCTGTTGTATTCGGCCGACTGACAAGCACATTACTAGTGCAAATGACCATATCACTAAACTGTATCAATATTTCAGCATAATGAATGGCGATTGCAGGTTCAGATCAGAGGCTTTGGTTGAGCTTTTCCCTATTAGTTTGCTTGTCATTTGGTAAAAAAAAGTCCTCTTTGCTGTTGCCAAGAAAACTAGTGACTAATTCAGCTATGTCCATCTTTCAGATCAAAGCTATAAGGAAAAGCCACCATGATAAGTTTTCTGAATGTCTACAAACTTCATTTTGTGCTACTGGACAATGCAAGTCCGATTAAAAAATTAGGAGGAAATAAGCATGCAGTATTGCCACATACAAGTTTTAATATTAAAAAGCAATCTAATCATGCTTGCATAGCTGCTAAAAATGTCTGAAATTGATAAATATGCTCAATATTCTGTAGCAATTTGACAAGCATCAAACTTGTCAGAAATCAAGTCAACTTTAATTTGACTAAACACACATTCTCATCCATTACATAATGCAGTACATCACAGTGTACATGATAACATAGACAAGATCATTCTTTGCTTGGACTGTATCAGGAAGCACCATTTGGCTGCATATCTTGCACAGTCGCACTCCCTTTGCCTTTTTTGCTTGGACAATTACGACTATCATGAAATACAATTTGCTTGCACGTCTTGCACAAGCGTGCGACCTTTGCCTTGCCTTCTTTGTCCTTATTTTTTTGACCCCCCTCCTTGATCTCCTTTCCTCGCTTTATTCTTTTGCATCTCCCCACGGTACGAACATCAGTCGGTGGATGAATATGAACTTCAGTGGGAATATTGCAACCAATAAAAGCCTCATATTCCTCTTGCCTAGTGCTTTGGGTGGCTGAAGGGATCATTTGGTCCAAAGGCGCCGCAATGTTCATCACACTTGATGTTTAGAAGTCCAATGCTTCATTTGAATGTTTCGCCTTTTGAATAAGCTCTTCCATCGTATCTCGTACAACTGAAATCTTCTTTCTTGTGGCCGCATCAAGTGAATCCATGGGCTTTTCTTCCAGTAAGTTCCCCTGCTCATCATAAACATTCTCTCTGCAAAACAAAAAAATGTTGTTAGTCCTATGATTTTGGAATAACAACAAGATCAATCGGTTGGCATGCATTATTATTTTTACCTTTTGCACCTTTTCTGCCATCTTTTCATAATGTAGTAGCTAGGAAGCTCATTTTGGTTTTCAATCCTCAATACTTGGATAATATGGCGACATGGAATACCGAGTGACTCAAATAACTTGCACGAACAATTTGCTGTCATGCTTTCAATGTCATAGCAAACCTCCCTAATCTTACCAGACCGACCTCTCAGGGTCACATTTTTTACCCCCACACCTTGTGTAATACTCTGAACACAACAATTGTCTCTAGCAGCAATAACCTGTAGCTGAAATTTCTCGAACACCTCATATGTGAATACCTCACTACCTTGTTTCTCCATTGTCCATGGCGTAAATAGTTGCGGCGTGGTATGTATGCTTCTGTTGTCTGCCATTAATTCTTCCTCACGTTGGCATTCTAAAGCTGTGTCAAACCTAAGCCAAAACTCAACAAAAGCGAGCCTTCGATGAATGAAGCGGTTAAAAAAGGAATTTGCACTTTCTGATCTTGAAGTGGTTCGGAGAATGCCCGCTAGAGATATATCCATAAAGTACGTTGGTATCCATTTATCTCGAATGCTAAACCTTTTACTCAGCCACTCATTTTCCTACAACCCAAAATCTGTAATGATGGAATTCCATTGTGACTCAAACTCTGTTGAAGTTTCTGAACCCCAAACACATTAGTTCAATCTCGTCCAAAATTGAGAATCTTCTCTAATCACAGGTCCAACTTTTTCAGGAACCTTTTCCATTATATGCCACATGCACAACCTATGAACGGTGGTTGGAAGAACTTTGTCAATACCATTCTTGATGCTAGTGGCTTCATCAGTTATGATGAGTCTAGGTGCTATCCCTCCCATTGCTCTTAAGAAGGTCTCAAATAACCAAATGTATGACTTATCCTGCTCATTTGATAAGAATGCAGCAACAAAAAATACACTTTGTAAGTGATGATTAACCCCGGTAAATGGTGCAAATATCATGTTGTAGTGATTAGTGGTGTACGTAGAATCAAAGGATATGACATCACCAAAGTGACTATAGTTCTTCCTGCCTGTGGCATCCGCCCAGAACACACGCATCAACTTCCCCTCATCATTCACGTCAAAATCATAGAAAAATGCTGAATTCACTTCCTGCTTTCTAGCTAATAGGGCCATAAACATTTGAGCATCTGCATCTCTGATTTTATACCTGAGTGCTTGGTAGTAATTCTGCAAGTCCCTCTTTGAGCAGCCAACATTCGGAATTCCGCCCTCGCTAACTTGCAGGAGCCTATATGCCTGAGAGGTTCCAATGCTTGCCTTATGACATGTGTATAAAGTATTCTTTGCCCTCTCGATTCGATCTGATCAAATGACGCTTATTAGGTGATACAAGACCATGAACGTGGTGCTCAACCCATGAGTCTATCTTGTAGGTCTTGTCCCCACAAAGTCTAACAAATATATGGGCATCACAACCGCATCGCGTATTTGTCTGCTTACGCTTTTTCTTCAAGGGGTCATCTGTCTCATTACTATCTTTTGACTTGAATCCTTCCCTGTTACACATGAAACGCTTAGTCCGGACCACCTTATTATCAATTTTTTTCTGTTGTCCGATTCGAACACCAAAACCTGATTCATGTGCATATGCCTTGTAGAACTTCTCTACTGCCTCGAGTCCTTCAAATGTCATACCCACTTTAGGCTTCAAGTGCTCATCACATTCAGGTGTAAAAGATGAAGACTGCAATGTCAAGAATAAACTCGAATAAGCACTTCATGCATAGTTTCAGTTGTTAGTGCAAACTGAACTTACAAAGAGGGGTATGTCAGTGTTCTTTTGGGGTGTACTAAATCCTCCATGGATCATGTGCATTTGAACGTTATTGATTGGATCCATACTGCTGCACACATGGCCACATATGATTAGCCTTTCAACCTACACTCACACGTGTATACACAAGGTCGGAATTTGTGTGTAGTTTTACCTGAAACTTTTGATGCCCTCCCTGTCGCTGATTGCAAATGAAATCGTTGTACTTGCTAGTTGCTCATCGGCAGTTGCCACTGCAGCAAAGTAGTACCAGTTATAGGGGAGATAGGTCTACATCCAGAAGTACATGCACAACGGACTGATGCATAGGGCGTTTGCCGATGGTGAAGGAAATATGCCCTTGAGGCAATAATAGAGTTATTATTTATTTCCTAATATCATGATAAATGTTTATTATTCATGCTAGAATTGTATTAACCGGAAACTTAATACATGTGCGAATACATAGACAAAACAGAGTGTCCCTAGTATGCCTCTACTAGACTAGCTCATTGATCAAAGATGGTTATGTTTCCTAGCCATAGATATGAGATGTCATTTGATCAACGGGATCACATCATTAGGAGAATGATCTGATGGACAAGACCCATCCGTTAGCTTAGCACTATGATCGTTTAAGTTTTATTGCTATTGCTTTCTTCATGACTTATACATGTTCCTATGAATATGAGATTATGCAACTCCCGAATACCGGAGGAACACTTTGTGTGCTACCAAACGTCACAACGTAACTGGGTGATTATAAAGGTACTCTACAGGTGTCTCCGAAGGTACTTGTTGGGTTGGCGTATTTCGAGATTAGGATTTGTCACTCCGATTGTCGGAGAGGTATCTCTGGGCCCACTCGGTAATGCACATCACTATAAGCCTTGCAACCATTGCAGCTAATGAGTTAGTTGCGGGATGATGTATTACGAAACGAGTAAAGAGACTTGTTGGTAACGAGATTGAACTAGGTATTGAGATACCGACGATCGAATCTCGGGCATGTAACATACCGATGACAAAGGGAACAATGTATGTTGTTATGCGGTTTGACCGATAAAGATCTTCGTAGAATATGTGGGAGCCAATATGAGCATCCAGGTTCCGCTATTGGTTATTGACCGGAGACGTGTCTCGGTCATGTCTACATAGTTCTCGAAACTGTAGGGTCCGCACGCTTAAGGTTTCGATGATAGTTTTATTATGAGTTTATGAGTTTTGATGTACCGAAGGAGTTCGGAGTCCCGGATGAGATCGGGGACATGACGAGGAGTCTCAAAATGGTCGAGACATAAAAATCGATATATTGGACGACTATATTCGGACATCGGAAAGGTTCCGAGTGATTCGGGTATTTTCGGAGTACCGGGGAGTTACGGGAATAGAGGAGAGAGGCCAAAAGGAAGGAGGCGTGCACCCCCCTTCTGGTCCGAATTGGACAAGGGGTGCAGCCCCCTTTTCCTTCTCCCTCTCCCCCTCTTTCCTTCTCTCCTACTCCGGAAAGGAAAGGGGAATCCTACTAGGACTTGGGAGTCCTAGTAGGACTCCCCACACTTGGTGCGCCCCCTCTAGGGCCGGCCTCTCCCTCCCTCCTTTATATACGGGGGCAGGGGGGTACCTCTAGACACAACAATTGATCTCTTGATCTCTTAGCCGTGTGCGGTGCCCCCCTCCACCATAGTTCTCCTTGATAAATATTGTAGCGGTGCTTAGGCGAAGCCCTGCGGCGGTAGAACATCAAGATCGTCACCACGCCGTCGTGCTGACGGAACTCTCCCTCGACACTCGGCTGGATCGGAGTTCGAGGGACGTCATCGAGCTGAACGTGTGCTAGAACTCGGAGGTGCCGTAGTTTCGGTGCTTGATCGGTCGGGCCGTGAAGACGTACGACTACATCAACCACGTTGTTCTAACGCTTCCGCTTTCGGTCTACGAGGGTACGTAGACTCACTCTCCCCTCTCGTTCCTATGCATCTGGTAGATAGATCTTGCGTGATCGTAGGAAAATTTTAAAATACTACGTTCCCCAACAGTGGCATCATGAGCCAGGTCTATGCGTAGATGATATGCACGAGTAGAACACAAGTGAGTTGTGGACGATACTAGTCATACTGCTTACCAGCATGTCATACTTTGATTCGGCGGTATTGTTGGATGAAGCGGCCTGGACCGACATTACGCGTACGCTTACGCGAGACTGGTTCTACCGACGTGCTTCGCACACAGGTGGCTGGCGGGTGTCAGTTTCTCCAACTTTAGTTGAATCAAGTGTGGCTACGCCCGGTCCTTGTGAAGGTTAAAACATCACATACTTGACGAAATATCGTTGTGGTTTTGTATGCGTAGGTAAGAACGGTTCTTGCTAAGCCCGTAGCAGCCACGTAAAACTTGCAACAACAAAGTAGAGGACGTCTAACTTGTTTTTGCAGGGCATGTTGTGATGTGATATGGTCAAGACATGATGAGTTATACGGTTTTGTATGAAATGATCATGTTTTGTAAAGTTATCGGCAACTGGCAGGAGCCATATGGTTGTCGCTTTATTGTATGAAATGCAATCGCCATGTAATTGCTTTACTTTATCACTAAGCGGTGGCGATAGTCGTAGAAGCAATAGTTGGCGAGACGACAACGATGCTACGATGGAGATCAAGGTGTCGCGCCGGTGACGAAGGTGATCATGACGGTGCTTTGGAGATGGAGATCAAAAGCACAAGATGATGATGGCCATATCATGTCACTATTTTGATTGCATGTGATGTTTATCTTATTATGCTTCTTATTTTGCTTAGTTCGACGGTAGCATTATAAGATGATCCCTTACTAAATTTCAAGGTATAAGTGTTCTCCCTGAGTATGCACCGTTGCGAAAGTTCGTCGTGCCGAGACACCACGTGATGATCGGGTGTGATAAGCTCTACGTTCAAATACAACGGGTGTAAGCCAGTTTTGCATACGCAGAATACTCGGGTTAAACTTGACGAGCCTGGCATATGCAGATATGGCCTCGGAACACTGGAGACCGAAAGGTCGAGCGTGAATCATATAGTAGATATGATCAACATAAGATGTTCACCATTGAAACTACTCCATCTCATGTGATGATCGGACATGGTTTAGTTGATTTGGATCACGTGATCATTTAGATGACTAGAGGGATGTCTATCTAAGTGGGAGTTCTTAAGTAATATGATTAAATTGAACTTTAATTTATCATGAACTTAGTCCTCGTAGTATTAGCATATCTATGTTGTAGATCAATAGCTCGCGATGTTGCTCCCCGTTTATTTTTTATATGTTCCTAGAGAAAACTAAGTTGAAAGATGTTAGTAGCAATGATGCGGAATTGTTCCGTGATCTCAGGATTATCCTCATTGCTGCACAGAGAATTATGTCCTTGATGCACCGCTAGGTGACATACCTATTGCAGGAGCAGATGTAGACGTTATGAACGTTTTGACAAAAGCTCGGTATGATGACTACTTGATAGTTTAAGTGCACCATGCTTTATGGCTTAGAACCGGGACTTCAAAAACGTTTTGAACGCCACGGAGCATATAAGATGTTCCAAGAGTTGAAATTAGTA
>LR738711.1:20852841-20872469 GCA_902687465.1 Secale cereale
TTTTCTTTTATTTTCTTTACAGAGAGGAAAAATAATTGTTGAGGAAAACAAATGACCTTGGAAAAATATTGGAACTTGATCCAATAATCCCAAAACAATATTGGCCACTGCCACAGCAAGTGTGGGGATTTTTGGCCATTGTTTGGATTTTTCAAAAATTGATTTAGGCATTAATTAGTGCTGTTATGACACTATTTAAATGCTCTAGCCCATTTTAGGGGTTGATGGTGATGTTGTTTTCCTTAACAACATTGTTTTGGAATTTTTGCAATATGATAAACATTTTTGCAGTGGATTTTGAGCAACTTCAAATTACACTTGAAATTTGAATTGATTTCAGAGGGAAAGTTTGAACTGGGTGCTTAACCACTGTGATTAGTTAAAGCAAATGAACATGACATGGCATGTTTATGAGGTGATCACTGTAGTAGGAATCTGGGGATGTTACAAATCTCCTCCACTACAAGAAATCTCGTCCCGAGATTTAAGTGGGGAAGAAAAAGGAGTAACTTCGGAAGGACCGACCCTTAAAAGGTCGAGTATCCGGCAGATAATTCAGGGGATGCGGCAGAAATATCTCTCGAGTTAAAACTTAGGAAAACATCGAGAGCAAAGTGTGAAAGTACAGTAAGAAGTTTCAAACGAACGAACACCCGTTTGATGCCTGAACAGAGTGTGAAAATAGGTTCCGAGGGTCTGGAATAGATTAACTCTTGGAGGGTGGCTCGTGATAACACACAGAACCAAGAGCAAATGGTTCTTCGGAATCAAGGGTGTTCAGAAGACTCAGGTCCCGACCTGATGGAACTGTAGGGGGTGTCAATCGAGAATAGGGAGAACGGGGTCATTTGCTCGGATATGACAGCAAGGACTGTCAGAGAGTATCCTGTCAGTTATGTTGGTAACAACGTTGGTACCAAGGGCGAGGGACGAAGAGAACCATTTTCCTGCTCGTTGAACGAGGCGGACCATTAGGCAAAGTTCTCGTCCATCGGTGGTTACCGGAATGTCAGCAACAGTAGTAACAGGGTCTCACTGACAGAGTTGCAGACCGAGGTATATTCCATAAGCAGGGAATTGTTCCTGCTCATGTCTTAATGATCTCAAGAAAGGTTAAACAAACAAATGGAAAGGAAAATGTGATTAATTGATTAATCACGCCAATGGAAAGAAATATGTGTTTACACACAAGTTTTAGGGGTATATCATTTCGCAAGAAAGAGCGGAGCATGATATACATGATAGGGCAGCAAGTTCAAAAACGTTTGGATAAAGGGGTGAGGGAAGAATCATGATATTACCCACACCATGGTGTTTGGATAATGGATCAAGAAATATTTGGCCATGTGCTTACAATGTTATTGTCGTTATTTGGGATACCACAGTCATGCTTCGAGATAGCATTAACATGGTGTTCCAGGCAAGGAGTGGAACTGAAGATCACAAAAGATACAAAGGAACGTTTCCATGATTATCTCGGAACGTAAGGTATAACCAATCACAGCCAGGTCTGTGTTGGCAGGAAGTCAATGATGTCATCGATGATATCACAAATCATCGGGGGGTAGGGATGGTATTTCTCACCATGAATTTAATGGACATCTCCGAGGAAGTCAAAATATTGGCGGTGATCACGATACAAATGTTGAGGGGTTATAAAGAAAACGGAATTGATCCGTAAGATGATCAAGACAGATGGAATAAAGTTCAAGGTCAACGGAACCTCGGATATGATACAAGCTCTAAATCAAGCTTGTCATTCGAGGTGAAATGGCCAGATGATAAAGATCGATGTAAGGTTAACTCATCGTCGGGAATTGTGTTCCGGTTATGAGAACCAGGTAACACAGCTAAAATTTGGGCATGAATATGATATAGCCGATCAGGCTAGGAATGACTTGAAGGATTATTAAACTCGTAGGCAATGAATTTACTTAGAGTTATTGAATCGGAGTGCAGAATCGATTGACTTATCGGTGTTCTTGAGCGACAAACAACTCAGAACCCGAGAAAAATTGGAATTGGGGTTCAATAGAAGTTGAGGAAAAACTCATACGAAGTATTGTAGTTCCTGAGATATACTCGAGATATCAGGGGGTAATACTCGAAGGTAAGTTCAAGGTAGAGGTTGATCAAGCATATTGATTAGCATAAAACAAATGCCTTAGCTTGCCCGAGAAATGGAATCAAAGGAGAACAATCGTGGTCGGAACCGCGATTGCAAAAGATCAAATCCCTGATACAAGATGATCTTAAACCAAGGGAGTACTTCATTTTACGAGTAGCTTCCATGATAAGTTCTACATCGGGTCCATGGGCATGAACACAAGGTTCAAGGTCGACTCCCACTTCTTCAATGCATTACCTTTCATTCACTCCTCGTCTTCGAAGAATTTGTAGAGTCGAAAAATTTATTCGACGGAACGCGAGTGGATATAACCCGCATAGTTTTTGATTCACACAGACTAGAGAAGGCATATGTTCAACCCATCGAGGCAACTTAAGAACATTTACCACCTATTGTAGGAGTAACGAGCTCAAGCTCGGAAGCAGAGCATGATTCACAAAAGCAAGGGATACAATTTACCGAAGGCAATATGTATCAGGGAAAAGTGCTCAAGATTTGTAGAATATAAAGGACTTTGTCGGGTATTAACCCAACGAAATTCAGGCGGTCGACTTAGGATCTGATGTGAGTATCGGTACTCAACCAGAAGAAGAAAGGATGCAAAAAGCATCGGATTATAGAAACATCGAAATAATTCGACGCCTTAGTACAAGGGGGTCAAGATTTCAAAACAAAAGATCAGAAGCAGAGGCTCTGATCAAAGAAAGAATAAGTTGAATAGAACTAGAGGGACAATCAATTATAACATGATTGGCCGGGATCCAACTCATGACTAAATAACGTCTGAGCCGGAAGGATGAATTAGTAGGAAACAACTGATGATGGCGAGAATTCGCAACATATGTTGAATCAACAGGATCAGAATGATAGGGACAAGGGATATCAACGATGATTACTTGACATATGGAACTAACCATAATGCAAGCAGGTAAAAAGAGCCTCAAAGCTGTAGGCTGCAGAGGATTCTCGAAAGATCAGATAGCAATACGAAGTATTTCGTGGAGCTCAAGAACAACTGGGGATGAATGGATCCACAGAGATGTGAGGGACTATCCGCAGTGCGAAAGAAGCTGCACGACAGTAGGCTCAAAGGATTTTTAGATTAACGAGGAGTATTTCGGGTATCTCGTGCACGAAGGAGTAACTGAGAATGAAGAAACAAACGGCAAAGATGTGTAGCTATTCCGGTGATTACCGGTAGCAGGGAAATTGTAAGAGCAGTGGACATAGGGTCTTGGAAAACTTCAGGAAGTATCTTCGGAGGCTTCAGATGATGACACGCCATCTTCTGGAACGAGGGGGCTCTCCGGAGGAAAGCGGTTACGAGACCCTAGTTTCAGAGTTAGTAAAATCGTTTAACCCGAATAGACGAGAGATTCAGAGTCCCAGAGTATAGACGAGGAATAAAAGATGCTATACCACCCAGTTGGCGACGTGGGGCCATAAGCCACACAGCCAAGTTAGTAAAACATTTTTGGACCTCTAGACTCGACTTCGACCAAGGAGTTGGAAAGGGGGTTCCTACAGGCAGTCGGCTCTGATACCAACCTGTGACGACCCCGGCCCGACCGTGCACTAATCATACACGCAAATGCACACGATCAAGCCTAAGGACTCACGTGAAGGAATCACAGCACAACTCTAAAACATAAATAAATACATACAAGTCATATATTACAAGCCAGGGGCCTCGAGAGCTCGAATACATAACATGATGTCTCACACATAGTCAGCGGAAGCGTTAGGTATCTGGGTACAGATACAACACAGCAGAAGATAGGCCTGTTACACAGGCGGGGCAAAAGAAAGCTACGATCGAAAAGGCGCAGGCCTCCTGCCTGGGACCTCCGATCCTACTCCTGGTCGTCGTCCGCCGGCTCCTCGTAGAAGTACTCGCCGGCCGGGTAGTAGTAGTAGCCAGCCTCGGGCTGGTAGTAGTAGTCATCAACAGGGGCTGCGGGCACCATGGCTCCGTCGTCTGGTTTATCATGCGGGTAGGACAAAAGAGGAAGCAAAGCAACCGTGAGTACTCATCCAAAGTACTCAGCAAGACTTACATCAGATCTATACTAGCAATGCATTATTTTCAAAGGAGGCTTTATGTGGGTGGACTAGACTGCAGAAAGCCAGAGTAGAGAGGGGAAAAGCCTAGTCCTGACGAAGACTAGCATCTTCAGCGTCTTGCAGCAATTAGGAGGGAGTAGAATAGTTTCATCATAATAATGTATAGTGTTTGCAGCAACATCAACCTCATATCTCATATCTCAAGTCACCAGTTCTAGTTGTACCGAAGTGGATACAACTCCGAGTGTCCGTTACCGTAGGACAGGCTATCGATAGATTGTTTCTTCCCTGCAGGGGTGCACCAAGTTACCCACCACGCTCGCTTAACTCCGGCCGGACACACCATCAGGTCGTGCCCGCCCTCGGCTAAACAATACGACGCAACCCGACCGGATACCGCCAGAGAGGATCAAGCACGCCGGACTAACCTATGCCCCCAGGGGTCTTGGCCATCGCCCCGGACGCTCCTGCACGTTACGTGGCCGTTCGGTTGCAGACCTAGCAACCCCTTATACAAGCGCAGTTGCATCCTAAGTCCAATCCGAACGGGCCGCTCAATCGCTGACGTCGTGACGACTCCGGCTGATGTATACGACGCAGAGCACCCACTCACACCCACGTGGTGGTTAGTGCTATCGGACCCGAAGGCCCCTCGGATCAAATATCCAAATCGCTTAGTGTGTTGGGAGCGCGCGGTAACGAGCAGAGCCTACGATACTGTTGGCCCCGTCGTCCCGTCTCGAGGACTTGTGACAAGGACTGGGAAAGACCGGCCACGCCTCGTAGTTATCTCGCGGGTACCCTCACTGGTCACCCGACTCCACAGCTCACGCCTCAAAGGCACTCGCGGGTACCCCTCTGGGTCAACCCGCCTCCATCCAACAGGAGTAGCAGTAACTTCGAAGTGTCATCAGACGCACGATACCTCTGGCCGCACGCCTTTGTTCCTGGCGACGTCCGGCCTCGGGGATCGATACGTCTTTAAACACGGTATGGTGAAACAGGGCATCCGTGTGGTTTACATGCCGATGAGGAATCCGAGGAATCACCCTCGTTGGACTCCTATACGACAAGTCCCGTTAAGGTGATACCGGAGGAATCACCCTCGGCGGTAATCACCATAGCGGATGCACGACAAAAGCTAAGTCGGAAGTGGGAAGAGGAATCACCCTCGGTAACCCACAACGAGCTAGCTTTACTACAGGGACAACATCGAAAGTGAGTTCGGAGGTATCACCCTCGTCACCCGATGTTAACTCTGCGGAGTCGAGCATATTAGGGGGGGGGTTGTGTGGTGATGTGAAGAAGGTCAGGGGAAGGGGCTCGATCGCTTGATCGAGACAAGGGTACTATGCGAGGCAACTACGAGAGTGTGGGACCATAGCAGTGCTACCCAACCTATACTAAGCAGTTTATGAATAATGACAGGTATCAATAGTTTAGCAAAAACAGGCTATGCAACAGTAATAGGAGCAGTAGCAGTAGCAGCAATTCTAATGCAAGAATAAGAAAGAGTAGACATAGGCGATATCGGAAATGCTCAAGGGGGGGGTTGCTTGCCTGGTTGCTTGGCAAACGAAAAGGAACAACGGCGGTGAAGTAGTCGATCACCAGGGCACCGTCAGCGGCCTCGGGGTCTACCGGGAAGAAAGGGGGAGAGGAAACAATATAAATACACAGCAACGAAAGTAATCACAAGGCAAGACGTTCTAACGCAGTGCTACCGATAACGGAGGAGGGGAACCCATCCGGGAAAGTATTCCCGGTTCCGGACCTGTGTCGGACAGATTACCGGAGGGGGACGGTTGCAGGTTAGCGGTGTCAGAGCCAAGTGGCAACTGGGGTGCAGTGCAGGGTTGCTTAGAGACATGTCTAATTCATTTAGCTATTTTAGGAATTTGTTTGAATTTATTTTATTAAAGTTGAGCACTATTCATTTATCGAAAACAGGCCGAAAGTTCCATGTTCATCTAGCTAGGGGCATCTGACGGGAATACGGAGGGCGTATCTAGATTCGTATCGAAATTCTGAGCAACTTTCATATATAAATTATTTTCATCGGAGTTACGGATTAAAAGATATGATTTTCTAAAGTTTAAACATTTTCTGGATTTTATATAAATTAACAGAAAAGGGAATTATGATGTCAGCATGATGACATGCTGACATCAGCAGGTCAAACAGCGGCTGACTAAGTCAAATATGACATGTGGGTCCAGTGGGACCCACATGTCAGCCTCTGTGACTTTAACAGAAATAAATTAAACTAACAGCGGGTTAATTAAAGGGTGGGCCCCATCTGTCAGTGTTATTATTTAACCTATCAGTTTTATTAGGATTAATTAAGCCGTGCGGGGCCCAGCTGTCAGTGTCTAATTAACTAAACTAATTAGTTTTAATTATTTAAAATGTTTTAATTAGAGGATTAAGCGGTGGGGCCTGCACGTCAGCGGCTGGGGCCTGCCCAGTCAGCACGGTTGACCAGGTCAACTGGTCAACAGGGGGACAGGGGCCCCACTGGCAGTGACCCAGGGGGGTGCCCCCACGTGTGCCAGCTCAGCGGGCCGGCGGCTGAACGCCGACGAGCACGAAATGCGGCGGAGGGCACCCAGCCTCATCGGGATTCGTCTACAGGGGGTCTCCGGGGCTGGGGTTAGGCGCAATCGACTGAGTGAGCAACGCCGCATCCAACGCGGGTGGCCACGCGAGCTGCGATGGCCGGAGCCGCCGTCGGCGACAGGGACGGCGGAGACCCGAAGCACGGCGAACTCGCGCGCGATGAAACGGCGGCCAAAACGGGCGTTGCGCTACGCCTACGGCAACTACTCGAAGCGACGAACGTGATGGTGAGCTCGGCGGATCGGAACAAGCCCTACCATGATGGCTGCGAGCTCGAAAACGGAGCCAGGGTGCGGCAATGGTGATGCACCGCGCACAGCTTGCGGCGGCGCGTAAAAGGAGCTAGGACGAGGAGAGGAAAAGGGGTGGAGCTCACCGAGTGGCTCACACGATGGCCCGCGGTGGTTTAGTAGCTGCAGAAACGTCGCCGGAGCTGAGGATGTGCGGCGGCGATCGCAGATGCAGTCGACGGAGCTCGGCACTGCAGGGCTCTCCGGCTCCAGTTAGTAGGTGTGGACGACGTGGTCGAGCTCTGCGGAGACGACGGGCACGGTGGCGAGGCGAACGGGGCTCGGCGGCCGCGGTGGCACGCGGCGAACGGCGACGACCGCGTCGGCCGTTTCTCCAAATCGACAGAGAGGGGGAAGGAGGAGAGGAAAGTGAGCGAGAGGGAGGCAGGGAGCTGCGGTGAGGCCGTCCAGGGGGGGCCTTATCCCCTCCTCCCCAACCACTCCGGCGCCGTGGCGACCGGTGAACGGGGCGGCGCGCGTGCGGCCATGGGGAGGACGACAGGTAAGGGGGGAGCAGGTGGGGATGGGGGTTGGGCCGGTGCTGGGCCATGGCTAGGCGTCAGGTAAGTGATTGCTTGCTCTCTGTTTTCTTTTATTTTCTTTACAGAGAGGAAAAATAATTGTTGAGGAAAACAAATGACCTTGGAAAAATATTGGAACTTGATCCAATAATCCCAAAACAATATTGGCCACTGCCACAGCAAGTGTGGGGATTTTTGGCCATTGTTTGGATTTTTCAAAAATTGATTTAGGCATTAATTAGTGCTGTTATGACACTATTTAAATGCTCTAGCCCATTTTAGGGGTTGATGGTGATGTTGTTTTCCTTAACAACATTGTTTTGGAATTTTTGCAATATGATAAACATTTTTGCAGTGGATTTTGAGCAACTTCAAATTACACTTGAAATTTGAATTGATTTCAGAGGGAAAGTTTGAACTGGGTGCTTAACCACTGTGATTAGTTAAAGCAAATGAACATGACATGGCATGTTTATGAGGTGATCACTGTAGTAGGAATCTGGGGATGTTACAACCAATGAGTGTTGAAGCTCGCGGCGGGTATCGTTATTTTCTGACCTTCACTGATGATTTGAGCAGATATGGGTATATCTACTTAATGAAGCACAAGTCTAAAACATTTGAAAAGTTCAAAGAATTTCAGAGTGAAGTGGAGAATCATCGTAACAAGAAAATAAGAGTTTCTACGATATGATCGTAGAGGTAAAATATTTGAGTTAGCGAGTTTGGCCTTCAGTAAAAACAATGTGAAATAGTTTCACTACTCACGCCACCTGGAACACCATAGTGTAATGGTGTGTCCAAACGTCATAACCGTACTTTATTAGATATGGTGTGATCGATGATGTCTCTTACCGATCTACCACTATCGCTTTTGGGGTTATGCATTAGAGACAGATACATTCACGTTAAATAGGGCACCATCTAAATCCGTGGAGATGACACCGTATGAACTGTGGTTTGATGAGAAACCTAAGCTGTCATTTCTTTAAGTTTGGGACTGCGATGCTTATGTGAAAAAGTTTCAACATGATAAGCTCGAACCCAAATCGGAGAAGTAAATCTTCATATGATACCCAAAAGAAACTGTTGGGTACACCTTCTATCACAGATCCGAAGGCAAGGTCTTTGTTGCTACGAGTGGATCCTTTCTAGAGAAGGAGTTTCTCTCGAAAGAAGTGAGTGGGAGGAAAGTGGAACTTGATGAGGTAATTGTACCTTCTCCCAAATTGGATAGTAGTACATCACAGAAACTGGTTCCAGTGATTCCTACACCAATTAGTGAGGAAGCTAATGATGATGATCATGAAACTTCGGATCAAGTTACTGCTGAACTTCGTAGATCAACCAGAGTACGTTCCGCACCAGAGTGGTACGGCAACCCGGTTCTGGAAGTCATGTTACTGGACCATGATGAACCTACGAACTATGAGGAAGCGATGATGAGCCCAGATTCCGCAAAATGGCTTGAGACCATGAAATCTGAGATGGGATCCATGTATGAGAACAAAGTGTGGACTTTGGTTGACTTGCCCGATGGTCGGCAAGCCATCGAAAATAAATGGATCTTCAAGAGGTAGACTGACGCTGACAGTAATGTTACTGTTTACAAAGCTCGACTTGTTGCGAAAGTTTTTCAACAAGTTCAAGGAGTTGACTACGATGAGACTTTCTCACCCGTAGTGATGCTTAAGTCTGTTCGAATCATGTTAGCAATTGCCGCATTTTATGAAATCTGGCAAATGGATAACAAAACTGCATTCTTTAATGGATTTAATAAAGAAGACTTGTATATGATGCAACCAGAAGGTTTTGTCAATCCTAAAGGTGCTAACAAAATGTGCAAGCTCCAGCGATCCATCTATGGACTGGTGCAAGCATCTCGGAGTTGGAATATACGCTTTGATAAGTTGATCAAAGCATATAGATTTATACAGACTTGCGGTGAAGCCTGTATTTACAAGAAGTGAGTGGGAGCACTACAACCTTTCTGATAAGTATATGTGAATGACATATTGTCGATCGGAAATGATGTAGAATTTTCTGGAAAGCATAAAGGAGTGTTTGAAAGGAGTTTTTCAAAGAAAGACCTTGGTGAAGCTGCTTACATATTGGGCATTAAGATCTATAGAGATAGATCAAGACGCTTGATAAGACTTTCGATGAGTACATACCTTGATATGATTTTGAAGTAGTTCAAAATGGATCAGTCAAAGAAGGAGTTCTTACCTGACTTGTAAGGTGTGAAGTTGAGTAAGACTCAAAGCCAGACCACGGTAGAAAAATATAGAGAGAATGAAAGTCATTCCCTATGCCTCAGCCATAGGTTCTATAAAGTATGCCATGCTGTGTACCAAACATGTTGTGTACCTTGCCATGAGTTTGTCAAGAGGGTACAATAGTGATCCAGGAGTAGATCACTGTACAGCGGTCAAAATTATCCTTAGTAACTGGATGACTAAGGAAATGTTTCTCGATTATGGAGGTGATAAAGAGTTCGTCGTAAAGGGTTACGCTGATGCAAGCTTTGACACTAAATCCAGCTGACTCTAAGTATCAATCTGGATGCGTATTGAAAGTGGGAGCAATTAGCTAGAGTAGCTCCATGCAGAGCATTGTAGACACATAGACATTTGCGAAATACATACGGATCTGAATGTGACAGACCCGTTGACTAAACTTCTCTCACGAAGCAAAACATGATCACACCTTAGTACTCTTTGGGTGTTAATCACATGACGATGTGAACTATCGGTGTTAAATCACATGGCGATGTGAACTAGATTATTGACTCTAGTGCAAGTGGGAGACTGAAGGAAATATGCCCTAGAGGCAATAATAAAGTTATTATTTATTTCCTTATATCATGATAAATGTTTATTATTCATGCTAGAATTGTATTAACCGGAAACTTAATACATGTGTGAATACATAGACAAAACAGAGTGTCCCTAGTATGCCTCTACTAGACTAGCTCATTGATCAAAGATGGTTATGTTTCCTAGCCATAGACATGAGTTGTCATTTGATCAACGGGATCACATCATTAGGAGAATGATCTGATGGACAAGACCCATCCGTTAGCTTAGCACTATGATCGTTTAAGTTTTACTGCTATTGCTTTCTTCATGACTTATACATGTTCCTACGACTATGAGATTATGCAACTCCCGAATATCGGAGGAACACTTTGTGTGCTACCAAACGTCACAACGTAACTGGGTGATTATAAAGGTACTCTACAGGTGTCTCCGAAGGTACTTGTTGGGTTGGCGTATTTCGAGATTAGGATTTGTCACTCCGATTGTCGGAGAGGTATCTCTGGGCCCACTCGGTAATGCACATCACTATAAGCCTTGCAAGCATTGCAGCTAATGAGTTAGTTGCGGGATGATGTATTACGGAACGAGTAAAGAGACTTGTTGGTAACGAGATTGAACTAGGTATTGAGATACCGACGATCGAATCTCGGGCATGTAACATACCGATGACAAAGGGAACAATGTATGTTGTTATGCGGTTTGACCGATAAAGATCTTCGTAGAATATGTGGGAGCCAATATGAGCATCCAGGTTCCGCTATTGGTTATTGACCGGAGACGTGTCTCGGTCATATCTACATAGTTCTCGAACCCGTAGGGTCCGCACGCTTAAGGTTTCGATGATAGTTTTATTATGAGTTTATGAGTTTTGATGTACCGAAGGAGTTCGGAGTCCCGGATGAGATCGGGGACATGACGAGGAGTCTCAAAATGGTCGAGACGTAAAAATCGATATATTGGACGACTATATTCGGACATCGAAAAGGTTCCGAGTGATTCGGGTATTTTCGGAGTACCGGGGAGTTACGGGAATAGAGGAGAGAGGCCAAAAGGAAGGAGGCGTGCACCCCCCTTCTGGTCCGAATTGGACAAGGGGTGCAGCCCCCTTTTCCTTCTCCCTCTCCCCCTCTTTCCTTCTCTCCTACTCCGGAATGGAAAGGGGAATCCTACTAGGACTTGGGAGTCCTAGTAGGACTCCCCACACTTGGTGCGCCCCCTCTAGGGCCGGCCTCTCCCTCCCTCCTTTATATACGGGGCAGGGGGGCACCTCTAGACACAACAATTGATCTCTTGATCTCTTAGCCGTGTGCGGTGCCCCCCTCCACCATAGTTCTCCTTGATAAATATTGTAGCGGTGCTTAGGCGAAGCCCTGCGACGGTAGAACATCAAGATCGTCACCACGCCGTCGTGCTGACGGAACTCTCCCTCGACACTCGGCTGGATCGGAGTTCGAGGGACGTCATCGAGCTGAACGTGTGCTAGAACTCGGAGGTGCCGTAGTTTCGGTGCTTGATCGGTCGGGCCGTGAAGACGTACGACTACATCAACCACGTTGTTCTAACGCTTCCACTTTCGGTCTACGAGGGTACGTAGACTCACTCTCCCCTCTCGTTGCTATGCATCTGGTAGATAGATCTTGCGTGATCGTAGGAAAATTTTAAAATACTACGTTCCCCAACAGATGGTTGCCATGTTCATGTTAGCGTGAGATCAGACTAGGACGCTACCTGCCTCTCGTGGGCGCCGGACGACGTCGGGATCGAGTCGACGGAAATCGGAGGAACACGATGATGGCGGCGACGGCGCAAGACGGTCGGGGGTACTCGATCTTGGTTAAAAGGCTTTGGGGGGGTTTCTGTGAATAAAGATGGTTGTTAAGTTACAAAGCGGGCGGGTAAACGTAATTAGTCCCTAGGCTGCACGTGATGCTCAGGATTAAGATCGTGGGGTTGGAACGGAGTGGCTACACGGACACACCAACTACTCCCTCCGTTCGAAATTACTTGTCTCGAAAATTAATGTATCTAGAACTAAAATACGTCTAGATACATCCATTTCTGCGACAAGTAATTCCGAACAGAGGGAGTAGGTAGGATTCACCAAATATGTTGCCATTATCCGTATATATATAAAGCCAAAAAAACGTGTGCGCATCTTTTTTTCCATCGAGTTATTTTGAGTCGATCGCATACACATCCTCGTGATCCAGACGGGGGGCATCGTCATCGGTCGCTGACAAAACCCCTTATCCAACGCACACATCGTTGCCAGCACGGCACACCCTCCTCCTCTCTCTCCCGTGGCGTGGATGTACATGCACATACCCATCCCACCGCGCCAAACACAAATTCTCATCATTACATAATGCAGTACACCACAGTGTACATGATAACATAGACAAGATCATTCTTTGCTTGGACTGTATCAGGAAGCACCATTTGGCTGCATATCTTGCACAGTCGCACTCCCTTTGCCTTTTTTGCTTGGACAATTACGAATATCATGAAATACAATTTGCTAGCACATCTTGCACAAGCGTGCGACCTTTGCCTTGCCTTCTTTGTCCTTATTTTTTTGACCCCCCCTCCTTGATCTCCTTTCCTCGCTTTATTCTTTTGCATCTCCCCACGGTACGAACATCAGTCGGTGGATGAATATGAACTTCAGTGGGAATATTGCAACCAATAAAAGCCTCATATTCCTCTTGCCTAGTGCTTTGGGTGGCTGAAGGGATCATTTGGTCCAAAGGCGCCGCAATGTTCATCACACTTGATGTTAAGAAGTCCAATGCTTCATTTGAATGTTTCACCTTTTGAATAAGCTCTTCCATCGTATCTCGTACAGCTGAAATCTTCTTTCTTGTGGCTGCATCAAGTGAATCCATGGGCTTTTCTTCCAGTAAGTTCCCCTGTTCATCATAAACATTCTCTCTGCAAAACAAAAGAATGTTGTTAGTCCTATGATTTTGGAATAACAACAATATCAATCGGTTGGCATGCATTATTATTTTTACCTTTTGCACCTTTTCTGCCATCTTTTCATAATGTAGTAGCTAGGAAGCTCATTTTGGTTTTCAATCCTCAATACTTGGATAATATGGCGACATGGAATACCGAGTGACTCAAATAACTTGCACGAACAATTTGCTGTCATGCTTTCAATGTCATAGCAAACCTCCCTAATCTTACCAGACCGACCTCTCAGGGTCACATTTTTTACCCCCACACCTTGTGTAATACTCTGAACACAACAATTGTCTCTAGCAGCAATAACATGTAGCTGAAATTTCTCGAACACCTCATATGTGAATACCTCACTACCTTGTTTCTCCATTGTCCATGGCATAAATAGTTGCGGCGTGGTATGTATGCTTCTGTTGTCTGCCATTAATTCTTCCTCACGTTGGCATTCTAAAGCTGTGTCAAACCTAAGCCAAAACTCAACAAAAGCGAGCCTTCGATGAATGAAGCGGTTAAAAAAGGAATTTGCACTTTCTGATCTTGAAGTGGTTCGGAGAATGCCCGCTAGAGATATATCCATAAAGTACGCCGGTATCCATTTATCTCGAATGCTAAACCTTTTACTCAGCCACTCGTTTTCCTCCAACCCAAAATCTGTAATGATGGAATTCCATTGTGACTCAAACTCTGTTGAAGTTTCTGAACCCCAAACACATGAGTTCAATCTCGTCCAAAATTGAGAATCTTCTCTAATCACAGGTCCAACTTTTTCAGGAACCTTTTCCATTATATGCCACATGCACAACCTATGAACGGTGGTTGGAAGAACTTTGTCAATACCATTCTTGATGCTAGTGGCTTCATCAGTTATGATGAGTCTAGGTGCTATCCCTCCCATTGCTCTTAAGAAGGTCTCAAATAACCAAATGTATGACTTATCCTGCTCATTTGATAAGAATGCACCAGCAAAAAATACACTTTGTAAGTGATGATTAACCCTGGTAAATGGTGCAAATATCATGTTGTAGTGATTAGTGGTGTACGTAGAATCAAAGGATATGACATCACCAAAGTGACTATAGTTCTTCCTGCCTGTGGCATCCGCCCAGAACACACGCATCAACTTCCCCTCATCATTCACGTCAAAATCATAGAAAAATGTTGTATTCACTTCCTGCTTTCTAGCTAATTGGGCCATAAACATTTGAGCATCTGCATCTCTGATTTTATACCTGAGTGCTTGGTAGTAATTCTGCAAGTCCCTCTTTGAGCAGCCAACATTCGGAATTCCGCCCTCGCTAACTTGCAGGAGCCTATGTGCCTGAGAGGTTCCAATGCTTGCCTTATGACATGTGTATAAAGTATTCTTTGCCCTCTCGATTTGATCTGATCAAATGACGCTTATTAGGTGATACAAGACCATGAACGTGGTGCTCAACCCATGAGTTTATCTTGTAGGTCTTGTCCCCACAAAGTCTAACAAAGATATGGACATCACAACCGCATCGCGTATTTGTCTGCTTACGCTTTTTCTTCAAGGGGTCATCTGTCTCATTACTATCTTCTGACTTGAATCCTTCCCTGTTACACATGAAACGCTTAGTCCGGACCACCTTATTATCAATTTTTTTCTGTTGTCCGATTCGAACACCAAAACCTGATTCATGTGCATATGCCTTGTAGAACTTCTCTACTGCCTCGAGTCCTTCAAATGTCATACCCACTTTAGGCTTCAAGTGCTCATCACATTCAGGTGTAAAAGATGAAGACTGCAATGTCAAGAATAAACCCGAATAAGCACTTCATGCATAGTTTCAGTTGTTAGTGCAAACTGAACTTACATAGAGGGGTATGTCAGTGTTCTTTTGGGGTGTACTAAATCCTCCATGGCTCATGTGCATTTGAACGTTATTGATTGGATCCATACTGCTGCACACATGGCCACATATGATTAGCCTTTCAACCTACACTCACACGTGTATACACAAGGTCGGAATTTGGGTGTAGTTTTACCTGAAACTTTTGATGCCCTCCCTGTCGC
The DNA here is from genome assembly GCA_902687465.1 of Secale cereale. Classification (NCBI taxonomy): domain Eukaryota; kingdom Viridiplantae; phylum Streptophyta; class Magnoliopsida; order Poales; family Poaceae; genus Secale; species Secale cereale. The sequence goes on from LR738711.1 coordinate 20,868,288, forward strand.
TGATTGCAAATGAAATCATTGTACTTGCTAGTTGCTCATCGGCAGTTGCCACTGCAGCAAAGTAGTACCAGTTATAGGGGAGATAGGTCTACATCCAGAAGTACATGCACAACGGACTGATGCATAGGGCGTTTGCCGATGGTTGCCATGTTCATGTTAGCGTGAGATCAGACTAGGACACTACCTGCCTCTCGTGGGCGCCGGACGACATCGGGATCGAGTCGACGGAAATCGGAGGAACACGATGATGGCGGCGGCGGCGGCAACGGCGCAAGACGCACATAAGCAGTCGGGGGTACTCGATCTTGGTTAAAAGGCTTTGGGGGACATACAAGGCCTATGAATGGAACTTTATTCCATCTATAGGTAGGTCAGGGGGATCCTTTGTGGTGTGAAGAAAGAGAATTTTGACGTTATTACTTGGAAGAAGGGCAGATTTATTCTGCAAGTTTCTCTCTACGATAAAAAAATTAAAAAACCATGGACCTTATGCACTGTTTATGGTGCTGCTCATGATAGGGATAAGGAAGATTTTTTGAATGAGCTTTCTACCTTTTGCAGTCATATAACAACTCCATTCTTGATTGGAGGGGACTTTAACATTCTTAGACATGTTGGAGAGAAGAATAAAAATTGGCATCATTCTCCTTACACTGATTGGTTTAATTCCATAATCAATGTCATGTGTCTGAATGAGATACACATGAGTGGAGGGATGTATACGTGGACTAATAATCAGTCCCACCCAACGCTTGAGAAGTTAGATCGGGTCCTCATAAGTGGCGATTGGGAAGATTTGTTTCCTCAAGTGAATATTAAGAAACTGGTGCGAGACATGTCAGATCATAATGCTCTCTTGCTGTCCACTGACAACTATGTTGTCAGAACTCCGCAGACAAGAGAGTTTAGATTTGAGCTCAGCTGGCTGAAAAATGAAGAGTTTATTCCCCTCGTGGAGTATATTTGGAACCAGTCTGTTAAAGCCACCGACCCTATTGATATTTTGAATATCAAGTTGAAACGCATTAAAAAGTTTTTCAAAGGCTGGGGGTCGAATAAATTCGGTCATGATAGAATCAGGAAAGCTAACATTAAAAAAGAATTGCAAGATATCGAGGATATCGAAGAACAAGGAAATGTGGACCCAGTCACCATGTGTAGGAAAACTGAATTTTCAGTTGAGTTGAACGAAATCCTAGTTAATGAGGAACTGTTTTTGTTGCAACAATCTAGAGAGCGCTAGTTGCTTAAAGGCGATAGTAATACCTCTTACTTCCAGAAGATAGCTAATGGTAATAAAAGAAAAAACACCATACATTCTTTGAATGTGGGTGATACTGTTGTGGAAGGTACTGACAACCTTTTAAAACATGCCACTGACTTCTACAAGTCCTTGTTTGGACCTGCTCCTGGGAATTTATTCCACCTCGATCCAGGGGTGTGGAGGGATGAAGAAAAGCTGGATGAAGCTGATAATATAACCCTGACTAAACCTTTTTCAGAAGATGAAGTCAGAACTGCTCTGTTCTCTATGAACAGTAACAGGGCCCCTGGTCCTGACAACATTCCTGCTGAATTCTACCAACATTGTTGGGAGATTGTTAAAAGAGATATAATGGGCTTATTTCTAGCCTTTCACGAGGGTAAACCGGATGTACATAGATTGAACTATGGCATTATAACTTTGCTTCCGAAAATCAATGGGGCTAATAAAATTCAACAATTCAGGCCAATTTGCTTGCTTAGATGTCCTTATAAATTGATTACCAAGGTGCTTGATAATAGAGTGGCCTCATATGCTGATGTGCTTTTCAGTAAACATCAGAATGCGTTCATTAAGAACATAAATATTATGGATGGGATTATGTCTCTCCATGAGATTCTACACTATACTCATGTTAGGAAAAAAGTGGGGATTGTCATCAAGTTAGATTTTGAAAAAGCCAATGACAAGGTGAGCTGGGAATTCCTTTTGAAATGCCTAAAGGATAGAGGCTTTGGTAGCACTTGGTGTGGGTGGATGAAGAAAATCATTCAAAATGGCACAGTGAGCGTGAAATTGAATAACACATTGGGGCCGTATTTCCAAAGTTTTAAAGGAGTTAGGCAGGGGGATTCCATTTCTCCGTTCCTATTCAATATTGCTGCTGAATGCCTATGTAAAATGGTACTTCAAGCACAAAAAAATGGGCTGATTACTGGTTTAGCACCTGAGCTTATGGATAGTGGCGTGGCTATCCTGCAGTATGCAGATGACACAGTGTTATGCATTGAGCATGACCCTGAAAAAGCCTTGAATCTCAAAATTCTTCTTTATATGTTTGAACTTATGTCTGGTTTAAAAATCAATTTTCAGAAAAGTGAGATTCTAAGTGTTGGGGGGGATGATAATATTCTTGCAACATATGCAGACATGTTCAACTGTCAAATTGGGCATTTTCCCATGAAATATCTGGGGGTGCCAGTAAGCTACTCATCTTTGAGAGGGGTGGATTGGGATTTTCTGGAAGAGAGATTCATGAAGAGATGCGAATCAGGCCTGGGAAGTAATGCTTCCTCGGGTGGTAGACTAACCCTTCTTAAAGCAAACATTTCGAGCATTGCTTTCTATTACCTATCTATGTTCCTTCTTTCGAAAACCATGATAGCTAGACTTGATAAACACAGGAGAAGATTCTTCTGGCAGGTTACTAAGAATAAGAAGCGGTATTATTTAGTTAAGTGGGCTAGAATTTGCCGTTCCAAAAGTAAAGGAGGTTTGGGGGTTAAGGACCTTCATAAGCAGAATCTGAGTCTGCTCGCGAAATGGTGGTGGAAGCTCGAAACAAAAAATGGCTTATGGCAAGATATAGTTAAGGCCAAATACTTTAGAAAAGATTCTGTTGCTTCCATTAAGGGGAAGATCAGTGACTCCCCTTGCTGGAAGGCTATTATGAAAGTCAAGGATCTGTATATGGCTGGGAGAAGAATAATAATCCAATCTGGGAATATTTCCAGACTTTGGATGGATCCGATAAGGGATCAGATGCCTTTGGCTCAGCAATTCCCTAAACTATTATCCATTTGCAATTATCCTGAGTGTACGGTCAAGACTTGTTTGGGGGCCGACCCTCTATCTTTCTTCCGTAGAAGATTGAATCCTGAGTTGGAGAGACAGTGGCATCAGGTGACTCACACTGTGGAGAAAACTTGCATCTCTGATGACAGTGATAAAATCAAATGGGGTTTAGGATCTAAGTCTTACTTTACTACAAAATCGGTCTATTCGTTTCTGGAAAGAAACATCTCGGGGTGTGATTTTCGTTGGATATGGAAGGCATGTATGCCTCTTAAAATACAAATCTTTATGTGGCAATTATCACAGAATGTTGTATTGACAAGAGATGTAATGAATCATAGGGGATGGAAGAAAAACCCTGAGTGCTCATTTTGCGCTAAAAGGGAAACTGCTCAACATCTGTTCTTCACTTGCCCAGTTGCCAGGGTAACTTGGAGAGTTGTTGCATGTATGGTTGGCACTGAATTGTGTCCTAACAACCTGTGGCAAGCCTACTCTTGGTGCTACTCATTTCTCCTTGATGGAGAGATGTTTTATACTATTGGGATTGCGGCTGTCTGCTGGGCTATTTGGACTCGTCGAAATAAGGCTACTTTTGAATCTATCCCCTTGAAAAATCCTTTTTAATGTGCCTTTTCTACATGTGCTTTTCTATATTATTGGGCAGGGATGATGAAGCAGCAGAAGGATGCAGATGATCTGAGGACAGGAGTGGACATGCTGAAGAATAGCACTTCAAAGCTGATGCAGATCTGTGCGGCAGCACATCAGGAGAGTGGGGCTTGTTGAGCTCCAGATCGATTCTAAAGTCTCAAGCTGAGCATAGCTGTTTTTGATTATTCATGGATAGTTGTTAGCCGTTTATTAGCCGTTTATGCTGCTGTTGTTGAGCAGTTTTGTAAGGTCTTTTGGATGCTGTTAGAGATTGACATTGGTGTCGTCGGGTTTTCGCCCTGCAGTGAGTAATCTCGATGGCGAGTGCTCACAGTGGGTTTCTCGGCGGTGCTTGAACTCGCTCTCCTCTTTCCTGTTTCCTTTCACCTGGTCAGACTGATGTATTTCCGTTATGTCGCAGTAATGGAAAGGGGTTATGCCCGGTTCAAAAAAAAAGGCTTTTGGGGGGG
>LR738711.1:20872561-20918993 GCA_902687465.1 Secale cereale
AAGATGGTTGTTAAGTTACAATGCGGGCGGGTAAACGTAATTAGTCCCTAGGCTGCACGTGATGCTCATGATTAAGATCGTGGGGTTGGAACGGAGTGGCTACACGGACACACCAACTAGGTAGGATTCACCAAATATGTTGCCATTATCCGTATATATATAAAGCCAAAAAAAGTGTGTGCATCTTTTTTTCCATCGAGTTTTTTCGAGTCGATCGCATACACATCCTCGTGATCCAGACGGGGGCATCGTCATCGGTCGCTGACAAAAACCCTTATCCAACGCACACATCGTTGCCAGCACGGCACACCCTCCTCCTCTCCCCCTCTCTCTCTCGCGTGGCGTGGATGTACATGCACATACCCATCCCACCACATCAAAAGGAAAAAAAAACACGCGAAAAGAGGAGGGGGAGGAAGAATTCCATCGACAGCCCTCCCTCCCTCGGAACTATCGGATCTCGGGAAGAAGAAGGAGATATATCTCCGCTGGCAGGCACCCGTCGTCCTCCTCCTCCTCCTCCGCCCCCACCCCACCGCCTTCACCCAAGCCGCAATCCACCGGCGAGCTCGCCATTAATCCCGCCCCACTCGGCAGGGCCGGCGGCCTAAGGTACGACGTCGTTTTCCACCCCCCACGTCAGTCGCTCCACTCCGGTACTGCCAGTCAACGCGCCGGTTTAATGCGATTTTCGCCGTTACATTTTTTTTTTGGCAACGGAAAGTGGGAAACTCCTGAGGTGGTGGTGTGCGATCGCAGGAAGGTCCCTCCCCCCGCCCCCCGTTAAGATGATGCGGTGCGCCGTGAAGGCCGGCGGTGCTCACGTCGTCATCGGCGAGCGGAGGTCTGCGTCGTCGTCGCCGGGCGGCAGGAGCAGGAGCGTCGTGCGGATGTCGGAGGGGCGCGGCGGCGGGCTCTGCTGCGGCGGGGTGAGGTCGCGCGCGGCGGATCTCGCGGGGCTCGAGATGGGCAGGCCGGGCGCCGGCGCCGGCGCCGCGGGGCTCTTCCGGAGCGCGCGCTACGGCCGCGTGCGCGCCACGGCCGCCTCAGGTGCGTGCGTCGCCGTCTCGTCACCCCCGATTCGGGGTACAGAAGCGTGGTCGTGCAATCTGGGGCGGGCTGGCTGGTTGTTAGGGGTGATGCAAGCCCCAGCAGCAACCCACCGATCGCCGTCAGATTCCGTGCGATTCTGCGAATGTTTGGTCATGCCTGCTGCGCCGGCCGGCAATTTCGTTGTGGATTCCGCTTTGGGGAAACAGGGATTGCATTCGCACTGTCAATCCAGTACTACTAGTATACCAAGCTGTACTACTTGTCCTGGATTTTGTGTGTGTGGCTGTCAGCGGGCTTGGCATGCTTGTTGTCTGTCTCAGATTCAGCTTCTTCTGATGTACCACCACCGTGTGGGAATGTCCGTGTTGCATATGCATAGTGGGCTCCGAATTGTACAGGATGCTGGTAGAAAATAGCTGTCCCCGTTTTGCTCTCCACTATGCGCTGCAAACGTTCATGTGGTTCTCTGCATCCGGCTTGTGGTTAGCTGTACATGATACCATGACAGTGTATTGTCACTGGAATTTTTCGACCGTTTAACTGTGTCAGCTAATCTAGACTCCTTTACTATCTTATTATCCAGCTGACCCCGAGGATGTTCCATCTGACAAGCTTCAAGCTAAATCATCTGGGACTGTTCTTCCGTACGTTGGCGTTGCTTGCTTGGGGGCAATTCTGTTTGGCTACCATCTTGGGTATGTTTTTCCTTTTCACTGCACTGTGCCGTAGAAAAATTTCCCATGAATTGCAATGGGATAAAAGCGTAGTTTCCTGGTCTAATTGTTAACCGACGTATACCAGTGTCTGGCAAAACTGAATATCTCATTTGAATACATGTGTTTTAGTGTGGTCAATGGCGCGCTTGAATATCTCTCGAAAGATCTTGGGATTGCTGAAAATGCTGTGTTACAAGGTATGTCATTCTTCCATCTGCTTGTATACAGGCCATACTTTAATTAGTGTAGTTCTAGAACCTTTTAGTACACACCGTTCTCTTAATTTTCTGCAATCGATACATCTGAAATTTTGATCAATTATATGCAACCTTTTTTTTATTTACGACAGACTGTTTCATTACTAATCTCTCAAGGGATAAGAATAACATGTACATTAGGACTTCATAGCATGATTCCATGAAATATCTATTGTTTTACCTATATGCTTCACAAATCACAATACATCTGCCTTTCACTCAGGATGGGTGGTTAGCACAACCCTGGCTGGCGCGACAGTAGGCTCTTTTACCGGAGGGGCTTTGGCTGATAAATTAGGGAGAACACGGACATTTATCCTAGATGCCATCCCTCTTGCTGTAGGCGCATTCTTGAGGTGTGTTCTGAGACTGAATTCACTGCTATAACAATTTATGGTTCAAGGTATACTATTGCTATGTAAAGCTAACACGCAAAACATCTGTAGTGCAACAGCTCAAGATGTCCGTACAATGATTATTGGTCGATTACTTGCTGGGATTGGTATTGGGATCTCTTCTGCTCTTGTGCCCCTTTACATATCTGAGGTTTGTGACATCTCAAAATTATCACAACCACTGTTCAGCAACTACTGCCTGTGATATTGAACTTCCCCAGCTGACCTATTTGCACCTTGCAGATCTCACCAACTGAAATACGTGGAACACTTGGTACAATTAATCAGCTGTTTATCTGCATTGGAATTCTTGCAGCTTTGGTAGCTGGATTGCCATTAGCACAGAATCCTGCATGGTGAGTTTTCTCCTATCCTCTTTTCCTTTGTCACATTCTGTTGATGCCTTTTGAATTTTGTTGTGCTTGTGCATAAAATCTGTTGACTACCAACTTCTGAATTCTCAAAACTTCTAATTTATGAAGTTATGATATATCTAAGAGCAATTGTTTTTTGTAATTACAAGGGAGAACCTTTCTTTATATTTTTTGTGAACAAATGCAATTGTAAGGAAGTTAGTCAGAAACAACAGGCATATTCATTTAATACATACGAGAGAACTAAAGATGCAAATCACAATAAATTTGGCATGATAAACATATGAGTTATTTAATTTCTGTTATCTGTTTGTGGTTGTGTGCAATCAGGTGGAGGACAATGTTTGGAATTTCAATAGTTCCATCTATTTTGTTGGCTCTAGGAATGGCTGTTTCACCTGAAAGCCCTCGCTGGCTATTCCAGGTTTGTGCTGTGCAAATTCCTTCACCATATTTTGTACTCAGGTGGCAACACGATACTTGAGAATAACTTTCATGTGATTAACCACAGCAAGGAAAGATTTCTCAAGCAGAAGCAGCTATAAAAAAATTGTATGGGAAAGAGAAGGTTACTGAAGTCATGTATGACCTAAAGGCTAGTGGGCAAGGATCTAATGAGCCAGATGCCAGCTGGTTTGATCTATTCAGCAAACGCTATTGGAAAGGTAAAATGTTCTCTGATTGTTTCCCTACACCCTATCAAGTCAATGACTTGCTACAAAGGAATTAGTGATGAAGTTTCATGTGTTGTCTTAATCTTATAGATGCAAGTAGTTTGGGCAAAGCAACTTTCGCCTATCATCTATGACAACAACAAAATGCATATGAATGATAAAAAAGAATTACTATGGTTTGTATACTCTCACAGTTGCATAGTTGCTTGATCGAAACTATCATCTCAGGGTTAGCCTCGAACTTTTCCTTGCAAACTGCTGCTACCAGCCATGTTCCTTACAGTCCACGATTGGATGAACAATGATGACTCAGCCTACATAACTTGGGTAGCAGTTTATAAGTATTCTTTTGATACTCAATTTTGTCTGCGTCATAATTGATAATCATGATGAAATTTTGGTACATGTGTCCTGATATATTTCTCATACTGCAGTTGTGAGTGTGGGAGCGGCACTGTTTTTGCTCCAGCAACTTGCTGGCATAAATGCTGTTGTGTACTACTCTACATCAGTGTTCCGCAGTGCAGGCATTGCATCTGATGTTGCAGCGAGTGCTCTTGTTGGTGCTGCCAATGTTTTTGGTTAGTTCAGTGTGTTGGTAAGAGTATTTTGTTAGTAACTTCCAATTCCTTTTCTGAGGTGTATGTATACTTCTCATAGGCACCATGATTGCATCTTCACTGATGGACAAGCAAGGAAGGAAGAGCCTTCTCATAACAAGCTTTTCTGGAATGGTACTGTCTTTTCTACAGTAGTCTGTGTATTTGTGTTTCTCAATGTGTAAATGACTCATGAATTACTGTGCCTTCTTTCTCTTTTGAAGGCGGCGTCGATGTTACTCTTGTCATTGTCCTTCACCTGGAAGGCTTTGGCACCGTATTCTGGCACTCTTGCTGTTGTTGGCACTGTCTTGTAAGTGGTTTACATTCACCTAATATGGCTTTCTCCTGTTTTTTCTTTAGTAATAATTTTAGCTATTAACTAAATTGAAATCTTGATTGTAATTTTATTCAGGTATGTGCTGTCTTTCGCTCTTGGAGCTGGCCCTGTTCCAGCTTTGCTCCTTCCTGAAATATTTGCCTCCAGAATAAGGGCCAAGGCTGTAGCATTATCACTGGGCATGCACTGGGTAAGTCTCTAGTGGTCACAGTTGTGACAACTGACAAACAGATGTCTGCGCCAACCAATTATATTTTGCATCGTCCTTCAGCAGTATCACATATCTTGTAGTACAAAATACAAGGTAGTCATAGCTTGTGCACTATTAGATGAACGATCGGCTTATACATGTGATAAATTGTTTCCAGATAGTATAAGTTCTGTCCACCTTGGTACATAGATGAACTGGAAGGAGAAGAAAAATGAAAAGAAAAAGGAAAATGCATTCTGTAACAGTGATAATCCTTTCTACTCCCTCCGTCCCATAATATAAGATGTTATTACAACCAATATGTGAGCATATCGACTGTAATAACATCTTGCATTAGGGGACGGAGGGAGTACTCCTACTTGCTTAGATGATCAACATTTTGCACTGTCGACTTAGCCTACTGGCATCAGTGAATCATCATCTGTTCTTTCTCTTTGCAGGTATCCAACTTCTTCATCGGCCTGTACTTCCTGAGCGTCGTCAACAAGTTTGGAATCAGCACCGTGTACTTGGGATTCGCGTCTGTGTGCGCTCTCGCGGTCCTGTACATCGCCGGGAATGTGGTCGAGACCAAGGGGCGATCCCTGGAAGAGATCGAGCGGGAACTAAGCCCGCCCAGTAAAGCCGATGCTAATGCTTTCTTGGTGAGTGATCAATGAGCACCAAGCGCAAACGTCCTCGGACCTGGTGATGTTGTCTCTGCCTTTTATGAGTAGTTCCTGAAATAAGTGAGCCGCAAGATCACCTGACGCCATTCAAACCGGCTGGTGCTCAGGGTGTTGTGGCACCAGTAAAGCTCGGTTATTTCTTGTCACATCTCATCAGAATCAAAGAGCTCATGTGCCATTGTTCCATGAGGTGCAAGATTTAGGCTGGCTGTTAGTCCTGGGATTGTCATTGTTTTCAGTGTACAGATGATGAACTCCTTATTCGTGTCGGGACTCGGAAATAAAAATCCAATTTGCCGAATTTCAAAGCGTGATGTGTAATTAAATTACTTACCAATTGAAAATGTGCAGCGGTAAATCGGTAAGTACTACGTCCAGTTCATGTGTTCAATTGAGAAATCAGTAACAGTAAGTAATAAGCATGTACTACCAGCAACTTAAAAATCGGTTCAATTTTTTGCTGGAAGGAAATTTAAATCATTCGATGAACTGCAGTAGCGTCCTGGCCACCTGGTCCCTCAGCTGGGCCCGCTTCATCCCGGCCTTCAGCTCCGCGCGCCGCTGCTTCCTGACCCTGGCCTCCAGCGCCGCCGCCCTCTCGTCGCTGATCATCCCGAACGCCTTCTTGAGCGCGCCGGCCGCGATCGACTTCACCTCCGCGGCGAGGCAGGGGTACAGCGCCTCGAGCTCCGCGAAGCCCCTCCGCTCGTGGTGGCGCGCGGCGGCGCGACGCTCCCGGCGGCTCGCCCTCTCCGCCACCGTGCCCTCCCAGAGGCGCTTGGAGAGTCTGTAGACCCTCATGTCGCCGTCCGTGACGGGGACGGTGCCGCGGGAGAGCCGCCGGACGGAGCCGTAGTAGCGGTTGCGCAGGTTGGACACGCGCTCGGCGGCCTGCTCGCCGCTGTACCGGAGGCGGCCGGCGAGGGCGGCCGCGAGGTCGTCGCGGGAGGGGAGCCGGCCGTGCCGCTCCTGGTGCGCGATGACGGCCTCCAGGAGGACCACCTCGTCGGCGCTCGGCCAGCTTCGTGGCCGCGGCCCGGTGCCGGTCCGGGGTCGTCGCGGCTTCTTGGCTGCGGGAGCGGCCGCGGGCGCGTCCTCCGAGGAGGACGCGTATGGTTCGGGAGAGGGCTCGGGGGACGGGGAAGGCGACGGCGGGAGGCTGATGTCGTCGTCGTCCTCGGACGAGGCGGAGGAGACCGCGGTCTCGTCGGAGGAGATCGACGGAGACATCGGCGGCGGCGGCGGGTGATGGAGATTTGGGGGAGGGGCGGGGGTTTGCCGGGTTGGACAGTTCGTGGGTGTGTCTGGAATTTTTATTTGTTTTGAGAAATCTGTGTCTGGATCCTGTAGGTAGGAGAATTATATCTCAATTGGGCTATAGCCCAACGTGGCGAGACAGTCTTTTCCTTGCAAATCGTCCATTAGGCCCAAAATGCCACATGAATTTTCTGGATATTCTCGACATTGGTTTCTCAAAAAGAAAAGATATTCTCGACATTTTACACAGCACATAAACACGTTGAAGGCGCTAAAAAACATAGACACGTTGCAACTTGCAAATCGGCCATCACAATTCCCTTGTATTTGATGTTCTTTTCTTGGAGGGAGAAGTCAAATAAATACAAAGGGAAACCACTGTAAAAAGAAATAGCAGGCACACCTCAGAAAATTGTAGAGAGAAAGTTGGGTCAACGTTCCAGGAGAGTGACATGGAGAGTGGGTTTGCGAAATTCAGGTGCACAGAAATGAAGAAATGGCAATACATAATACAAAAATAAAATTAAACAGAAATGCCCACAAGAAGCCGCCTAGAAGGTCTGATAAAAAAAAATCTTGAAAATGTCATAAATATCCATCTTTCTTAGTGGCCGGTTATCTTTTTTTTATAAAAAACTTTCAATCTATTCATCATCAATCATGATAGTACAACGAATATTAGAAATAATAAAAATTTCATTCAGATTCGTAGACCACCTAGCGAAGACTACAAGCACAAAAGCAAGCCAAAGACGCCCCGCCATCATCGCCTCTTCCTCCCTGGAGCCGAGTAAAACTTGTTGTATTAGACAATAAGAACTATCGTGCTAAGATGCTACAGTGCTAACGCACAAGAACATCAACCACTAAGTTACCATCGCCTGATAGGTTTTTGACCGTTCGACTTGGGTTTTGAGCAGTCTGGGCTGCCTTTCGGCCATACGAACCATCGGGATTGCAATGCATACTCACATTTTTTTTTTGCCTTTTGCCACAAATTGGCCATAACGATGACATAAGAAGGAATAGAAACAAATTGCTTTTACAATAGCGAATGGTACTAGAGTGTGATGAACAGTAGTTTCGTCATACTCCCTTCGTCCGGAAATACTTGTCCGAGGAATGAATGTATTTAGATATATTTTAGTTTTAGATGCATCCATTCTTATCCATTTTCACGACTTTTGGGACGGATGGAGTATTTTCCTCATACATTGTCGGAAAAAATTTGGTTTTCTCACAACAAAACCATGGCATTGTATGCAAGTACTCCCTCCATTTGTATATACAAGGCCACAAACTCATATTACAGGTATCAAGGTAAAATTTAATGCATCTTTATAACTCATCTTTTCTTTTCGTTTACTCGGATCATTAGACTACCCATAGTGGGAGTAACATAGGTAGTAACATCACACATATCTAGATAAAAAAGATGATGTGGCAAGCAATAAATGAAGAAAGAGAGGCATGTGGTAACATAGCTAGTTACTACTAGTATGAGTAACATCACACATATCAAGGTAAGATGAGTCTATGGCCTAATAAATGAAGTCTTCCATGTTACCACACATATGTTACTCCCCACTATAGAGGTAGTAACATAGAGTAGTAACATGGGCATGTTACTACTCTATGTTACTACCCATTATGGCTAGTCTTAGTACGCAACATGCATGCAAGGAAATTGATTGGGGGAAGTAACTAGTATTTTTATGACTGCATGCATGCAAGTATTAAATAGGTTACTAGTACGAGAAAATAACATTAATTCTTTCCTCAATTATTGTTGATGGCCTTGTATTGATGCAAAACATATACTCCCTCCGTCCAGGTGTATTGGGCATCTTAGCGATTTTAGAATTTCCAAATGAGTAAGGCACCAAGGAATTAAATCAGCCTCGTATCACTCTCGTGCCTCGTTCGCTTCACCCTCATGCACAAGTTTTCAATCTTATGGGCAATAACTCTGGTTGCATGTGTATCATGCTGCATGTTGATTGGTAAGGCAAAGGAATTGCAATTAATTAGCTCAACTTACAAGATTTTTAATGCTAATTATATCGAATATTACGGCCAATCCCATCACACCTAGATCATGGTGCAGCTCCTTAGGTGCCCAATACACCTGGACGGAGGGAGTACTGTATTTCATAGTGGCCTTGTATATAAAAATGAAGGGAGTAGAGTACTACTCCCTCTGTCCCAAAATGTAAACTAATTTTTGACACTAGTTCGAACTTTCAGAATGTTGGGAAAATCGTACTTGTAACAGGAAGGCAAGATGAACGACATGCTCTTCACTCCCGGCCGCGGAAGCAGATCACCAACCAACGCCGCCACCACGCCGAGATTCGAATTGAATCCTTCGGGAAGCATCTCTCCCCTTGTCGCCAGCGGCCTCGGCGTGCGGGCCGACGGACCAACCCAGGCTCCCTCCCCCCTCCCTCTCACGACAGGCGCCAACATCCCAACCCCAACCCCCAAGCCAGAGATAACCCCAGGCCCAGCGGGTCGGCGGCAACCCTCCCTCCCGCCCCAGCGTCGCCGCGGCCTGTGGAGATGGGCGCCCCCTCGTACCGGCTCGCGGCGGCGGTCACGGCCGAGGCCGGGTTCCTCGTCGCCCGGCAGCCGCCCCCGCCGGGGGTGGAGGAGGAGGGGGAGGGGGAGTACGGGCGCCACGTCGACAGCGACCTCTACGACCTCCCGTCGGCGCCCCTGCGGCGCCTCGCGGAGGGCGAGCCGGCCCGGCCGGGCGTCGCCGTCGGCGGCGCGGAGTCCGAGGGCTCCCTCCACCTCTCCCGCCTCGACCTCCCCGCCGCCCTCGATCAGGTGACGCATCGTTAATTGGCTCAGTGAAATCTGGCCGCCCCGCTGCTGTTCTAGACTTCTAGTGTGAACTGTGAAGTACTCCTAGTCCTAGCTTGCAATATCTGGTGATATATATCTGGGGGAGCTATGGATTACGAGTTATAGTACTTAGTACAAGCCTCGTTTGCTCGTCCTAGTAGAACCATAATTTGAGAAACGGCAACTGATCTGAGGGACGGACTCTTCTCACTCGCTAGATTTTGAGTCAATTGGGCCTGACGAACGCAATGTGCGGGGAGTGGAGGCTCCTCAAGCACGTCGAGGAAGCAGAGTTCGGCCCGGACGTGGGCGTCAACACGGTGCTCATCATCACGTCGCTCGAGTCGAAGCCGGAGGCGTTGCAAGGTCCGCTGCTTCATTTTTCTTACTAATGTCCGTGTCCAGGACCACCAAACCCACCGTGACTCAAGAGTTGTGCATTGCAGACTCCTGTAAATGGATGACCAAGGAGGGTGCTCGGGAATTGCTTTCTGACGTGAAGCCCGGTGGTACTCGAATTGGGCCCTATGTGCACGCTGGATTTGTGAAATCGGAGCCGTCGTCAGATTGTACCGCTGGCTCCACATTGGTCTCCCAGGTCTGTGTAATTATAATTTTGTTTGGATCAAGTTTTGGTTTCTAGCCAACTGTCATGCCGATCTGTCTCCTTTTTTTTTTCCTGAAAAGCAATGTTTGGTGACAGGAGTACCCTCCCGGAATAACCCTTGTACCAATGAAGAGTAGTACCTTACGGCCTTTTCGTACGACTAATCTCGTGGTAATACAAGCAACCAGTGGCACATGTGGATCGAAGCGATCTGATTATTTTGCTTGTGGAGATGCTTTACTTATAGATCCTGGATGTTGCTCGCAGGTTCATACAGAGGTAAAAAGCAAGTATCTAAGATTACATTCATTTAGCTCTGCATACAGTGACAGGGTGTATATATATCTTGCGGATGCAGCTTCTGCCTTGGACTTATTTTTTAAAGTATAATCTGTTTAATTGCTTCGATTCCTTCCATGGGCTTCGATTACTCAAACCAACTTCTTCATACAGGCCCCAAAACTACCCCTAGCTTTATGAGGAAAAGAACTTGTGCCTAAAATGTTTGCCTATTTGATTAGAATCACCAAGGAATACCAAAGAGTGACATAAGGGGACAAAAAACGCTGAAGACTTCATGTGAAAGCATTCTCTTTTCAGAGCTGCAGCTATCAGTGCAAAGAACACAATTTGGTGCATAATGGCACAAACTTTTTGTTTGGGAAAGAATCTACTTGAATTATTTGAGAAGACTAGATCTGATTTGTGGTGGGTTGTATAACTCTTTAAAATGTGAACTTTAAACTCAAAGTTTGTTAGATGACAGATACAAGTTTGCTGTAAATAGTAACAGTTGTGTTTTTTCTTCTTTTGCTGATTTTTCATTGTCAGAAGTATTGCATTGTTACTCTCACTGTGGAACAATTTTCAACTTGACTATCTTATACATAAGTAGAATATTTGAGAAGTATGCCTTCCATTTTATTGATTTTTTCTGTTGCTGATTTGGTAATTGGTACCCAAACCAAAAGTGCACAAAATTGTGCTTTGCAATAAATTTGTTTTTAATCTGTTAGATGATTTTGCATGCACAGCTATAGGCCGATTGGCCTACAACAGTAGTTGTTTCTATTGAATACTGTTTTTAAGCAGAAACTATTCATTCTGTCCTAACAAATGATCACATCCCTGCCATCTTCAGCTTGCAGATCTTGTTAATTCCCTTCCAAAGAAGTTACTGGTCCTTGTTACACATCATCATAATGATCATGTTGAGGGTACGTTAGAATGTTTTCTGTAGCACTTCTTAGTTTTTCTATTGAAATTAAGATCATATCTGGGAGAGAAACGCATGAAGCTGGAAACATATACCATGCTATAGTTCTTTAGCTCCTCATTTGTGTTAATTGTTATCATGCCTATTTGTCCATCCTAAACAAACTGGCTGCATTTGGTTGAATGACTTAGGTCTTTCGGTTGTTCAGAGATGCAATCCTGATGCTGTTCTTTTGACACATGAAAACACGATGAAGCGCATAGGGAAAGGTAATGACCTACACCATTTTTTAAGCCAAAATTGTAAAAGTTGTTATCCACTTTGCCATCGCATATTTGTTTTCCTGATTTTGGCATACAAAAGTAGTTCAGGAATGGGTTTACTTGGGATAATTCCATTGGCATGTAGCAAGTGAAACCTTGCCCTTAGACCTTGTTTTGACCATCCTAAGAGGTTCCTGCTAGTCATAAATCTGTGATTAAGGGTGCAAGCAGAGTTTACAAACAAAAGGAGAAAGGGGAAGAAAATTATATCTAACAATCAAGACAATTATTTAATATTTGCATCACCTTGAATGATTTGGAAGATTTGTCCACTGTAAGTGTGGTACCACATGTCAGCGTATTTTAGTGGTGGAAGGTGGGGCAAGAGAGCCATCAGGCGTACGAGGTGGTTAAAATCATAAAAACAGCGATATCTCTGGTGAAGCTTGCAATGCAACATATCTTCTTGTTTACTTGGATACTCTCTTAGGTATATGGTATACCTTTCTACATGGTCCTCCTCATAGTGGTTTTCACTCTGTCCTGGTATGTTTGGCACTTCTAAGGTGCTGTATTGTTGGATCATTATTCATTACTAAATGTCAAACTGTTAGTTTGTTTTAGTTTTGATTGCCTGTGAATGACGGTAGTAGATAATAATCCAATTTTATTTCATTAAGTTAGGCTACTCACTAGCCACCATCTTCAACTGCTACATACCATGGCTATCTCTGTGAACTAGCTCACACTTAATACTCATTAATTTATTTGTGCTGTTCATACACATCTTATATTTCATTTGTGCATGGTGTACAGGGATTTGGTCAACCGGCTATACTGCTGTAACTGGTGGTGAAAGCATATGCATAGGTGACCAAGAACTGCAAGTCGTTTTTGCTCCTGTAAGCCAGTGTTTTCCTTGGAGATTCGTTCTCTGGTTTTAGTTTATGCCATTGTTTCCTTACCTAGCATGATAATTCCTTTGAATTTTCCAATAATTAAATACTTAATTATGTAGCAATTTTTGTAAAGTCCAACGCAAGAACATAAACCAGTAGCATTTGGCAGTCCGACGTATATTGTTTGGTATAATTTTTTTTGCTTCTTGCTGTTCAAATATAGTTGCATGCCATAGTCCATACAGAATGATTATGCCAACCACTGATAATATTTTGCAATGATTATTTTAAGAAAAGATGGTGGCATGACATTTGCTACTTGAATGGATTTACATTTTATAAGAATAAAGAATATCAGGATTTCAGAAAAAATACACAAAATGTAGCATTCCTGACGTTGTTTGGAAGCAAAATAGTAGCAACAGTGCAACACTATACATGATCTCTGTATGACCTAGAAAGTATTCTCTGGAAAACAGTTGACTTATACAGCAACCCAATATTCACATTTGAAGAAGTCTATGTTTCTGTTATTCTGTTGAATTAACTATGTGAACTCATAATAGCAGAAGCATACGATTTGTCTATTTTAGAGTTTGGAGTTCATCCATTTACTGATATGATCTGATCTGAAGCATATATTCAGCTGTTTCTGTGGAATCTACATCATATTTTAGATCAGAACATACTGAATTTATTGATTGATACTTCTCTATGTTTTCAATACTAGGGTCATACAGATGGTCATATGGGGCTTCTCCATGTCAATACCAATGCACTAATTGTCGGAGATCATTGTGTAGGGTAAGCATCATTCTTCAGCATATTAACAGCAGCAGTTGCAGATACTCTATGACCATTCTTCACTGGTATCTAAATTGAGCGCAAGTATTAAATCGAACTACCATATCTAAATTGTATTACTTGTTAATGTTATACTTGACAAATGGATAAGACTCACGAATAGAATGACCAGCTTCAATGACTACAACATGCTCGGATTTTTAACTTGGCCCCACTCACTAAAGAAACAGTAAGGCTAAGCATTTGGAAACTACTGGGCTGTCATATAGAGGCTACGTATGATGTACAGAGGCTTGTCTATAAGACAGCATATTAGACACCCACCAGTGTTTTTATTTTATTAATAAAAAAGATGCAAGAACTAAAGTACTGACTACTTTTCCTCAAAAGTTATACAGAATATAATCACACCCTAAACAGGCAAGTGATGCTAAATAAAATAAACACTGTGAAGTAATGATGCATAATTTTGCCATTTTCAGGCATGGAAGTGCAATATTGGACAATAGAGCTGGTGGCAACATGAAGGTAACACTGATTTTTGTTTGGAAGCTCGTTTCTTGCATTATAACCGAAGTTCGCAAATCGTGGAAAATCTCTCGGTTTCTTTCCCATCTTGTACTTTGTTTCTGTGCTTTACGTTTTCTAGCAATGCTGCCTAAGGGTTTTCTGAATCAGAGTTGCATTGACATAAGGGTTTTCTGAATTCAGGACTACTTCCAAACCACATACAAATTCTTGGAGATGTCGCCACACGTGCTAATTCCAATGCATGGAAGAATCAACCTATGGCCCAAGCATATGCTTTGTGGATATCTCAAGTATGGAATTAATCTCTACTGCAAACTTTGTTTACGCTTCACAAGTTCTATGGTTGAACAAGTTCATTTTTAGCAGAATATAAGATGAACTTTATACTTTCGGATTTGTCGAATCAATTCAAATGTAGTCTTGTTCCTTTGTTGCAACTTTTCCTGTTTCTTCTAAAAAGTGGCCTATTACCATTTTCTACATACCCACCTCTTGATGGATGCACAATTATGTTGTTATCTCTTCATCTTTATTCGTACCTGATAGTACGATACAGTTATCTGTTTGTAGATACTGCAGACATTAGCTCAGATGTAATGTGCATCTTACTGAATTTGTAGGAACCGAAAGGCTAGAGAAGCCTCCATTCTGCAATCCATAGAGAATGGTGCTCAAACTTTGTTTGATATACTTTCAAAGACTTACTGTGATGTAGACAGGAAACTATGGATTCCTTCATCCTTTAATGTTCGCCTTCATTAGCTCAGATGTAATGTTCATCTTACTGAATTTGTAGGAATCGAAAGGCTAGAGAAGCCTCCATTCTGCAATCCATAGAGAATGGTGCTCAAACTTTGTTTGATATAGTTTCAAAGACTTACTGTGATGTAGACAGGAAACTATGGATTCCTGCATCCTTTAATGTTCGCCTTCATGTTGATCATCTGAACTCTCAACATAAACTTCCCAAGGTGAGTGAAAACTGCACTCAACTTCTGTATGTTTCATGATTAATCCAGAGTAAGGAGCCTGTATGTTCCATAATGAATACAGGAAAATAGACTACAAGTGAGTGGTTACCATTTGAGAGCTTTTTCTCCTGTGGATGCTCTGAAATTCAAAGAAACACAATAACACATCAAATTTCAGAATAATTTTTGTTTGATATTGTAGAAATGTTTATAACCTATACTAGTGCAGATGAGTTTATGGGATGAAAATTTAGCTAGATGCAAATCAGAATGCACCTGAATGTTTTCTGCAATATTTTACACTAACAATATCTGTGACGAAAAAACACATCGAATATTCTGAAAACAGTCAGCAACTTTTTATCACGTTTCCTTATTTGACAAGTATGCTCTTGTTCGAACCAGTTATTCATTGATTCTGATGATGATACAATTTAATTTTCTTGGGGATCATCATGCAGGATTTCTCCTTAGAAATGTTCAGTGGAAGTTGCGATGAATTTATGTCTAGCCTGCAGCAGTAACCGTGAGTGTGAGAAGTAAATCGAATGCTCCTTCTGAGTTTGTATTCCATCTAGGCTGTCCTGTTGAGTTCTTTGGCGTTTTTTTACATGAAACTAAACAAAGTGATAATGGGGGTTATGTTATTGAACAAACCAAAACGTGTTAGCTATTATCAGAAGTGTACACATCGAAAAGCCCGATTGATATAACATGTTACTCAATTTATGCAGGACTTCTCAACGGAAAAGTTCGAATCGAGCTGCGGAACACATTTCATATTTCGGTGGGGCGTAGCGTATGCCCAAGCCAGGAGCTCCCCCGCCCTCATCATCGCGGCAAGTGCCCTCGCCGCCGGTGGTCTGGCGATCGCGTATGCCCTCAGAAGGAGCAATGGCAACCAGCCCTAGGACTCTTCTCCGAGACCCGGTAATCCCCATCTCCCGAGTGCACGCAAGCGTCCTAAGATCGTGTTGTTTCGCGTGCCAAGTCAGACTGCAAACTCCCAAGATTGCCCATGATTGCATACTGTATTTGTGAACTTTGCTCTGTATACACACAAGGGGGAAGCTCCCGATGCTACGTTGTGTTCTCCCTAAGCCACAGGAACTTTCCACCTGAGTCCACGTGCAGGTGAATCGAATACAGAGACTTTTGCTGAACCGACGCTACCGTTCCAATCTAATCTAAAATAGAAACCTGCTGTGATCTGGGTCTGGGTGCGACAACAAGAATCTGCTTTCACATATTGGCTCAAGCTACAAGGTTCCAGGTGTCGGCCCGGTTATAAATTTGTAAGATTACTAGAGTGGCAATGTTTAAAAATCATACTCCTACTTAGTACTCCCTCCGTTCCTAAATCTAAGTCTTTCGAGAGATTCCACTATGAACTCATACGGATGTATATAGATGCATTTAAAGTGTAGATTCACTCATTTTGCTCCGTATGTAGTTCGTGATGGAATCTCTTCAAAGACTTATATTTAGGAACGGAGGGAGTACTATGTAAGAGCAACTCTAGCAGAGCCGTCACAACTGGCCGATCACCATAATAATCATCTACTCCCTTCGTTCTAAAATAAATGTCTTAACTTTGACCAACTCCAATAGAAAGTTGTACTAAGCATGAGACATTTATTTTGGGATAGAGGGAGTATATGCTGATTTTGGGTGGAAAGCCTTGGAGCGCCATAATTTATAGAGGTTGCTATCTTGCTCTCGATCGCTGTAATTTATGGAGGCCGCTTCAAAGTCGAGCCTCTGAGCCTCCATATTTAGTGGCTGTTGGGGATATTTGGAGCGCACTCCATTTCAAAAATGATTTTGCGCGAGTGACATTTCCCCTCTTGTTGCTCTTCCCGCCCGCGTCGCCATCTCCCCTTCCTTACTGTAGTGTCACTTGAGATCTCTTCCGCCTGTCTCCAGTCAACGTCGACAACGCCATGGGTGCCACCTTGACCAGCGCATCCCAATTCGTCGGTTTGGAGTTGGATCCCGCGACTTCAACATGTTGCGCCTCATGTGCCTTCGACATATGCCGCCACTAAACAGGCGAAAGCCTTCGCCCCCCTTGCCCCTCCTCCCTTCGTATTAGTGGCGGGCGAGATTCGGGTGCCTTCCCATTCCAATGCGGGTCCAAAAACACCGATGAGGTCAAAGCCTCCCTTTGCCTCTTATTCGGATTGGTTCAGTGTGAAAAAATGTTGGCAAATGTGCAATTTGTGTTTCAGCGAGGATTTTACGAATTTAGGGGGGTCGACTCTCAGTGACGAATCATTCTTCATAGTATGATGGCGATTCTGGGGCAAATGATTTTGATCTTGGGGGCACATCATTGTTGCATTTTAATCAATTGGGAGTGGTTGGTCGAGATTCAGAATTTGATCAAGTTCAACCCTCCGGTCGTCGAGGATGAAAGCATTTCGAGCCGCAAACTACACCCCGGATGAGGATATTGCTTTTCTGAGGGGATGTCAAAAGATTACTCTCGAGGCACTCGCTAGGAAAGATCAAACGAGCGCTAAGTATTGGATGCGCATCCATGAGGGTTTCAAACATCATCTTGAGCATCCCATGAATCATACCCTCAAATCCACAAACCGACGGGGTATGATTCAAGAGATGTGCAGTTGTTGGGCGGGTTATTTCCAGCAAGCGAAGCACACTCCTCCCTCCTACTGGTATCATCATTAATCAACATGTAAAAAATCTTACTTTTTTATTGCCACATTTGCAATACTTCGAGTTTTTTGATCAACTTGAGCATTGTTATGTTTTAGGAAGATATAGCCTGATAGAGATATCGCCAAATGGGCAAACCGAATATGAAAATCGTTTGGCCACCAACAGGAGGAGGGGATGGTACACATGCCGATAACATGTGATTTGTACATGTTAGTTTAGTGCTTTTGTTCATGCAATTTATTGAAAATTCTATGCATTATTGTTTTTGAAATGATGTGATAAAATGTTTGACTTTAGAGACAATCGAAGTATTTGAAGGAAGAAAACAAGAGTTGCTACAAAGAGTACATGCTAGAGATGAACCTAGGACTGATACTAGATCAGGTAAAAAATAATGACTGATACTTTTTCTCAAATAAAAGAAAATAATGGCTGACACTAGATTGCTTTTGTGCTAATTACGACCGTCTCTGAAAGAAAAGAGGTTTTTTAACACACTTTTTTTTCCGAGAAAGTTCTAACCTATTCATCTTCAATCATGGAAGTAAAAAAACAATAAAGGTAATAAAAATTACAACCATCTTCGTGGACCACCTAGTTACGACTACAAGCACTAGAGCAAGCCGATGACGCGCTGCCGTCATCATCCCTTCCTCACCGAAGCCGGACAAACCTTGTTGTAGTCGAGAAGTCGTCGTGCTAAGCCCCATAAAACCAACGCACCAGTGTAGCAACTATCCCCGATAAGAAAATCATCCTTTAGAATAGAAGGATCAAACCTATAAACACCCAAATGTCACCTCCCTTTTCACATGAGAGGTATATAAGAGTATAAAATAGATCTAAGCCGCTGATTGCACTAAATACTGAGTTTGATTAACTCTTATCTTCTTACCTCTCTAGTGAAAAAGAGGGGTTAAGAGCAAAAAAATAACATTATTAGGAGTACTGCCGACTTTTGCATGTAGTAGAATTAGCAGAGAAGCAAGGGTAGACGGTTGCACGTGTCTCCCCGACGTAGCTGTGGCCCAATGCAATGTCCATGCATGTATAAATAATAACCAGGAGCTGCATTTCTTTATGCCCGGCGTAGCATGGACAACAACAGCAGCAGCAGGAGCAGCACGGCCAAGCCCATGGAAGCCGTCCGTGCCGGGAGCGTGCTCTCCAATGTGGTCACCGTCCTGCTGCTCCTCTCCCTGGGCTTCGTCTTCGGCATGGTATACAACTCCAACTTCCAGGAATCCCATCTCACGCCCTTCCTGCAGCCGCTGCCTTCGCTCGTACGGTCGCCGGCGCGGCCGTCGCCAACTCCGGTGGTGGCGTGCGGCGTCGGCCCGCCGTCGCCCTCTCCCACGTCGCCGCCGGCGCGAATGGGGTTCGCGGACTTCCTCGCGCCGAGCGGCGGCGGCCTCGCGCACAACATGACCGACGAGGAGCTCTTCTGGAGGGCGTCCATGGTGCCCAGGGCCGCCCTCGTGCCGCGGCGCATCGTGCCCAAGGTGGCCTTCCTGTTCCTGGTGACCGGGGACATGCCGCTGCGCCCGTTGTGGGAGAAGTTCTTCGCCGGGCACGAGGGGCTCTACTCCATCTACGTGCACGCCAGCCCCGCCTACACCGGCTCGCCGCCGGCAGACTCCGTCTTCTACGGCCGCATGATCCCAAGCCAGGTAACCAGCAAAATGCAAACTTAAAATAAGAAAAACGATGCACAAAAAAAGAAAGAGTTGCGGTGAGCGTGGATCGAACACGCGACCTTCAGATCTTCAGTCTGACGCTCTCCCAACTGAGCTATCCCCGCTTGTTATTAAATTACTTGATAACAAGCTTTACTTGCCAGCTAGTATTTTGACTCATAGGTGTCGACCTAGTGTGAAATATATTTATATATAATAACACATTAAAAATGTTAAAAAATTCTGAACGATAATTTTTCGTGTACATCTGCACATTCTATGTTCACGCACAAACTTTCACAAAGAAAGAACATTTTTTGTGGCATGTATAAAAAAGATAAAAAGAATTCTTGTGAATAGTTGTAATCAAGCATCGAAAATTGTCTTTTTTTACACAAGTCACAAAAAATGTCCTTTTTTTGCACGAACATACAATGCCCGGTTGTACACATGAGATTTTTTCTCAAAATATTTTAATTTTTTAAAATGTGTATTTAGACAATGGGTGCATATACTCCTATGAGCCAAAGTGGATTTCAGACTTTATGTTTTTTTATACATGCAGAACACGAGCTGGGGCAACATGAACCTGGTCGACGCCGAGCGGCGGCTGCTGGGGACAGCGCTGCTGGACCTCGGTAACGCGCGGTTCGCGTTGCTGTCGGAGACGTGCATCCCTCTCCTCTCCTTCCCGGCTGCCTACGACTTCCTCACCGGAGCCAACACCAGCTTCATCGACAGCTTTCCCACCCGCGCGCGGCTCGCGCCCTTTTTCCTTCAACGCAACATCAGCCGTGCGCAGTGGCGCAAGGGGTCGCAGTGGTTCGAGATGGACCGGGAGCTCGCCGTCGACGTCGTCGCTGAGGAGCGGTACATGGCGGTGTTTCGCGGCGACCACGGCATCGCCAACATGTTGGAGCACTACATGCCGACGCTGGTGACCCTGCTGGGCTGGGGCGCGCGCGCCGCCAACCGGACCCTCACGTACACCGACTGGCCGAGACCGGGCCCGCACCCGGCGAACTACGGCGTGAGAGACGTCACGCCGGAGTTGCTGGAGGGGATGAGGCGAGGGAATGGGGAGTGCGGCTACAACGCCGGCGGGGCGGTTGAGTTCTGCTTCATGTTCGCGCGCAAGTTCACCGGGGACGCGCTTGGCAGGTTGCTTGAGCTCGCTCCTAAGGTCATGGGGTTTGGCTGAAATTTTGTACGTATAATAGTCGCTAGTTTGTGTGTGTTTTTCCGCAAAAGAAATGGTTGTATTTGATTTTTTTTTACGGAAGGCAATGGCGCTTTATTGATTATGATGTTAGAACAAGTGATTGAAATTATAATTGATCAAATTTATGCACTGTTCTAGTATTATACTTTCTCCATCCCAAAATAAGTGAGTTAGTACAAAGTTGAGTCATTTTTAAGTCACTTATTTTGGGACGGAGGGAGTACTTCATAAAATATATTTTTTATCATTTACCTACTCGAGGATGAGGAGAAATTAAGCTTATGATGCAGATACGTCTCAACGTATTTATAATTTATAAAGTATTCATGCCATGTTTACAATAATTTTATATGATTTTGACGTATTTTTATATTATTTTATGGACTAACATATTAATCTAGTGCCCAGTGTCAGTTCCTGTTTTTTTTACCAAATGAAAAAACGATAAAAAATTACGGCGATTTTTTATGGAGAAAAAGAGACCCACAAAGCTTCGGGGAAGGACTAGAACATGCCCAGGGGAGCCACAAGTTTAACGGGCGTGCCCTCCCCCGGGGCACACTACCTGAGCTTGTGGGTCCCTCGGGAACCTTCCTAGCGTGATTCCAACACTGAAAAATCCTAGAAATTCAAAAAACCCCGAAAGTTGACCTAGATGAGTTTTCTGCCGCCGCAAGCATCTGTTTTGAAGCAATCCCATCCGGAGCCCTATTCCAACACCTTGCCGGAGGGGGAAGGTCATCACTGGAGGCAATCTTCATCATCCCCGCTGCCTCCATGACGAGGATGGAGTAGTTCACCCTCGGGCTGAGGGTATGTACCGGTAGATCTGCGTTTGACCTTTCTCTCATGTTCTTGATTTGACACGATCTTGATGTACCATGAGCTTTGTTAATATAGTTGGATCATATGGTGTTCTTTCCTCTCTATCTTTATTGTGATGAACAGAGCCTTGCACTTTGAAGTTTTGTATGTTGGATTGGATACTTTGGATTTGAGACCACTTAATGAATGTCTTGCTTGTGGGTACTCGTGGTGACAATGGGGTAATCTATCCAGATCACTTGCTATACATTTTGGTAATCAACTTGCAGATTTCCGTGGTGACATTGGGGTAGTCTAAGCATAAAGGTTGATGAATGTTTTCATCATACTTTCTTCAATAGGAACTTTGGAGTGAGTGCGGCTAATCTGCACCCGGGCTCATCTGCACCCGCGTTCATGGAAAAAATAAAAATAAAAATACTAAAAAGATTCAAAAAATTCCAAAAAAAAAAAATTATGTGGTAGATAATTTGATGCGTGAGGTTCGCTCCAAATTTCAACTCATTTGGACATCTGAGCAATCCTGGGCAAAAAAGACAAAATCGGAGTCTGTAAAACAGTGTACTGTTCAGGAACTGTTTTTGACCCGATTTGTCTTTTTTGCCCAGGATTGCTCAGATGTCCAAATGAGTTGAAATTTGGAGCGGACCTCATGCATCAAATGATCTACCACATAATTTTTTTTTGGAATTTTTTGAATCTTTTTAGTATTTTTTTTTGAATTTTTTTCTGAGTGGGTGCAGATGAGCCCGTGCTCAGATGCGGATTACCCCTTTGGAGTGATTCTTTGCCGCATGTTGAGGGCTTATTGTATGATTTAATTATGCTAGTACTGTTGAGAGATTGCACTATTGAAAGTATGAATCCTAGGCCTTGTTTCTAAGCATTGAGACACCGTTCACACATTTTTGCTATCTTCTACTTTGCTTTTTTATTTATCCAGATTATAAAAAGCTATTCCTATCATCCATATCACGCATCTATCATCATCTCTCCGCCGAACTCGTGCACCTTTGACATTTGTATTGGATGTGTTGGGGGACATAATAGACTCTTTGTATTTGATTGTAGGGTTGTTTGAGAGAGACCATCTTCATCCTACACCTCCCACGGATTGATAAATCTTAAATCATCCACTTGAGGGAAATTGTCGATGTCATATAAAACTTTGCACTTGAAGGCCCAACAGAGACTTCAAGAATAAAATCGCGTAGTAGACATCAAGTTATTTTTGGCACCGTTGCCAAGGAGGTGAGTTCTTGAAAGTATATCTTCCGATCTTGCAATTAAATATTTTTATTTCTTGTTTGTTCACTAGTTTGGTTTATAAAAGAAAACTACAAAAAAACTGGAAGTGAAGTTGCATCAAATTCTTTATCTTTATGATGTCTTTCTTGAAAATATGGATTCCGATAATGACACTGAATTGTTAGAAGAAGAATTTAATAAAATATTTAATGTGAGTTCTTTAAATGATAAGCATGATTGCAATATTGTTAGTATGCCATCTATGAATACCCATAAAGCTAATGATGATTACACTAGCCATGGTAAAAAGATTTCTTATAAGCATGCCTATTATTGTGGAGGGCACATACTTTGTGAAGACATGCTAATTGGGGATGATAGATTTTGTAAGAAGCATAAACATTGTAATATTAAATGGTGGCTTAAGGTATTAGATGATATGCTAGAAAATTATGTTCTCTTCATCCCATTACTTGTGTTCTTTGCAATAAATTTTCTCATCGTAATTTTCAATGCATATATTTCCATGATTGAATCGTGCCCAAATATTGCAATGACATGATCACCCTTGAACTTCATAATAAACTTTGTCTATTTTTGGGATATGAAGAATTGTCACATAAAATTCATTGGTTTGAAGCATACATTTCACGGAACATACTTAAATTAATCTAAGAGAAGTCTACATATTTTATGTGGTAAAAATTGCAATGAGAATTCTTCAATAGCTGATTATAGAAAGAGTGGAAAACCAATAGAATATAAAAGCAATAGTAATGAAAGGGAAAAGATTTCTCAATTCCCTTCTATTATTTCTCATGATGGATTAGGTTACCAGGAGGAGCTTCATATCCAATCATTCTCTTCGACAAGAAGCTCGGAAAAAATAAGTAAACCGACACATAATGTGGTGAAGAAGAAGAAAAAGAAAAGAAGGAGAAATAAATGTAAAAAGGTATCTATTCCAAATAATGTTGCTGATGTTATGGTTGTGCCTCATGAGGATGAATCAAAAAGTTGTAACACCCTTATAATTAAGCTACAGTAATACCAACCTAATGATGTCATGTAACCATGTTTGCTAAGCTAAACGTTACTAGATTAAAACACAAGTCAAATTCAAATTCAAATACCATGTCAAATTATTATTCAATCAAACCATAAAAAATGTTGGTTGAATTGCGAATAATCACTAAGTAATTGTCATGCAGGACCAACATCACTTGAATTATTTAAATGCCCCTAACCTATTTAAAACTGAACCAACAACATTTAAATGAGCCATTTCAAAATAAACAAATACTTTAGTAACTCCAAACCATTTAAAACTGCGCGTGCTAGCTCAAAATGTTGCCTACTATTTATGTGTTAAATATCAAGTTCAACGAAAACATTTGGCATTAAGATAAAATAGAAAACAAAGAAAAAAAGATTAAAAAAAGCGAAAATTACTCCCTGTTGGACTGCAGCCCAACTCCCCCCTCATCCCCTTCCTCTGTTCACCAGGATGGGTGGACAACCCGAGCACGTCCATGACCGGGGATCCCCACGTGGCGGCCATCTATGCCTCCTCGGCGAGTACAACTTGGTCCCCGACGTCATAGGGCTCGACCCCTTCCTTTCCCTCTCGCAGACCCCTCCCACTCGTCCGCTACGCTCGTTTTCGAGCTCGGGGAAACAGTAAGACCAGCTACAAAAGCGAAGGCTCCAACTTAGAGCCTGCTCCGCTTCACCAAAATCAGTTTTACTCCACTAAATTCACTTTGAAGCAGTTTCATCCAGAAGTTGTAGCACTACTGTCGGGGGAAACTGTCCTCCCACGAACACCTATGGGACCGGAGTCCCTTCTACGTTGCGGTAAGGGAGCGGAGGGAGCACGGAGAGCAGATCGAGGGACACACGCGGGCAGTTTACCCAGGTTCGGGCCGCGCGGACGCGTAAAACCCTACTCCTGCCTTGGTTGTATTGAACTCTTGGGCTCGGGAGCTTGAAGATCTACAGTACTAGCTACACCGAGCGAGAGAGTGAACTAGGTTTCGAACCCCCTCTACGTTGTGCATGGGCCTCCTTTTATAGCTCAAAGGGGTCACCGACAGGTGTCGACGTAGAGGAGGGTAAAAGTGTAAATTTGGAGGTAGTTGCAACAGTGCATGAACAGTATATGAACAGTGGTCTTCACCTAACTTTGACAGTGGGGGACAAGGGCATTAAATGCCCGTCGCCGTCGCCCCCAAAAGCGTTCGTTCATGCTTCTCCGTTCGCCACGGCGGTAGCCTCGTCACCGTGGCTCGCCACCGTGTGCCCCAGGCTGCACAGCCGTCTGCCACGTGCCCCTGGAAGGGCCCCAGGGCGACGCGTGGGCAGATGAGCTGGAGCGCGGGCACACAGCGTAGGTTTCCCCGGCAAGCACCTTGCCGGGGTCGTGATCTTGCCGGGCCCGGAAGCTTGTCGCTCTCCGGGTCCTGCCGGGGCGCATGATGCGCCGAGACATCTCTTGAGGTACGTGTTCCTTGGCCTTCCTGGCGAGCACCTCTTGCCAGGGTCTTGTGCTAAAGTGATAACCTTGAGCCTGGTGCAGCCTTCCCGGCAAGCTCCTCTTGCCGGGGCCTTGATCTTCTGACTTGTATACTTTGTTCTTGAATGGCTTCATAGGGACCAGAACGGCTCTTGGCGAGCACGTGGTAAGCCCTGCCACGGGAAGCTGCTACTGCCCGTGCACAAGTTGGGGTACTAAGGTACCCCTATCTTAGTACACCGACAGGAGCCCCCGGGCCTGGGCCACACACGGTGCCGAGCGCTGTTGGGCCAGGCCCAAGACAGTGCACGGGCACACGCGGCCCACGGCAAGCCGTATCCCCTTCCGTATCCGCCGCATCCCTCCCTAACGGCACGCGTCGATTGCGGCGTCGTGGGAGAGATCGTGGCCTGTTCTTTAATGGGAAATGCGGAACGTCCCCCACTTCCCCCTTAAAAGCAGAGGAAGCAGGGGCAGTTCCCTCCATCGTTTTCATTGCGCCTTGATTCTCCAGAAACCCCCGTCGCCCTCTGCCTCCCAAAGGTCGACAGAGAGCCTAGCCCCTCCCTTCCTCCGCCGACTCCCGCATCCGCGGCACCGTCGACCTCCTCGGCTCTTTCCTCGCCGCCCCCGCCATGGCTCCGAAGAGCGACAAGGCGAAGAGTGACAAGGCCAAGAAGGAGAAGTCCGAACAGGCGGCGAAGCTGGCAGCGCTGCGAAGGAAGTGCGTGGTCTTCGCGCCGAGGCTTGGCGCGAGGGAGCTGCGGGACAAATACTATTTGTTCTGGGCGAGGGAGACCAAAGCTCATCCCCGCACCAGAGTCCTCCCCGCCGTCGCCGCCGACATGTTCCCCGGCGGGTACTTTTACTTTGCCGCATTCTTCCATTGTGGTCTGTGCCCTCCGTACTCGGAGTTCTTTTGTGATGTAATGAATACGTATGGCCTCCACCTCCTAGATTTCACCCCCAACGCCATCCTTACGATGGCCGTTTTCGCACATCTGTGCGAAAACTATGTTGGGGTTCATCCAAATGTAGCTCTTTTCCGCCACTTCTTCACGCCTAGAGTAGAGTCCGGTTCTCCCCTCTCCGGCGGCATCTCCTGGATCTTCAGGCTGAACAAGAAGGAGGCGTACTTGAAGGGAGAGCTCCGCGGCAAGTGGGAGGAGTGGAGAGCCGATTGGTGCTGGGTGCTGGAAGCTAAGCCTGAGCCCTTTACCTCGCCGCGCAAGGATGCCATAGTGCGCGGCAAGGATTGGAGTGAATTGGCCCCGGAGGACAGCAAGCTTCAGATCGCCCTCATTAGGATCCTTCGTCTCCGGGCCGCCAATCTGACTGTTGGAGAAGTTGGAGCAGATTTCCTCCGCCGCCGCATCGCCCCTCTACAAGAAAGGAAGAGGCCCGCCTGGGAATTCGGCAATGCGGCGGATTGCATGAGGCTGCGCCCTGGATTGAACTACAATTTCACCGTCTTGGAGTTGAAGGGGATGGTCCGGGAGCTCTTCAAGCACGACCCCACCCATCCGGAGTGGTTCAAACCTTCCCGGGGAGTGGTGCCGCTGTGCAACAGCACTGCCCGCGATTCCATACGCGCGATAATGCCCGAGTGCGACCCCCATGGCGTCGTCCCCACTTGGCTGGAGCCTCCAGCGGAGACCGTGCAGACCTTCTTCGACAACTTGGTCGAGAAGCCCCGCAACGCCGAGGAGAAGAAGGGCCTCACCCGGGATACTACTGACCGAGATGTAGCTTACATTGCCTCCAGGATGGAGGAGGCCGCCGCAGCTGCGGCTGCGGGCGAATTTGGATACACTGTGGACGAGGCACAGGCCGCGGACGCAGTGAGTCAAGCAGAGGAGGCGGAAATCCTCAAGCTGCTGATGATTGCGCCCGAGGAGTTTGCCGGGGAGCCTTCCGTGAAGCTTGCCGGGACGAGCGAGGTTGCCGGGGGGAGCGAGGCCGCCGGGCGTGGCACTGAGTCCAGCGGGCCTGCCGAGGAGGAGGAGGACGCCGAGTCTGGAGGTTCCGATGAAGACTCTGGTGGATCTCTGAATCTTGACGACGATGCCTCCTCATCCTCGGAGAACTCTCCGCCTCCGCCAAGCCCTCCGCAGCAACCGAAGAAGCGCCTCCGCAAGGCAGCTGAGACGGCGAGGCCACAGGCGCCTCGACAGTAGCCGACGCGCCGTGCGACGTGCGCCACCAAGACGAGCGAAGCCGTCAAGGAGGCGCCCCGTGCTCGAGCGCCAAGCGGAGGGGGATCTTCCCGGAGCGGAACGGGTGCTCCTTCTGCCCCTCGGTCCTCGGCGACGACGGGGGCCGGGTCTTCACAGCCCACAGCCCCGGAGCCCGCCAAGCGCCCGAGGGAGCCTTCTTCTCCAGCTCCTCGCGCGGGAGCACACCAGGCGGAGTTTGACTTCTCCGCCCTCAGCTCCGACGAAGAGGAAGAGGAGTAAGTACTTGCAATTCTTTTAGTTTCTTTGATTTTGTCTTGATTTTCCTTGCTGGTTCTGATCTTGCTTTTGTTTTGCTCCGTAGGACCTTGACCCAGCGGATGGCGAAGAGGGCCAAGATCCCTGTGGTCAATATCGAGGACGACGAGCCCATCGCGGCGACGAGCGACGTGCCGGCGACGAGCTTGCCGGATCAGCCTGCTGCTCCGAGGAGCAGCCCCCAGCGTAGCCCCCAGCGTAAGTCTGGTATTTATCTTTCTGCTTGACGGGTGCGCTTGAGGTTATCATCTTGGTTGATGTCTTATTGTCTTGTGCAGAAGCGGAGCCGCAGCCGCAGGAGCGCCAGGAGGTCGCCCCCGACGAGCCACTTGCTCCACCCTCCCCGCCAAGGATGAACTCCCCGGCAAGGGAGAACGCTCCCCCAAGGACGGGCACTCCGCCAAGGGCGAGTACCCCACCAAGGGTGAGCAGCCCGACAAGGGTGAGCACCCCGCCAAGGGAGGGCGCAGGCGGCCCTCCGCCAGCAGGGGCCACTACTCCGCCGCCAAGGGAGAATTCCCCGGCGAGGGACCCCGTCGTCGAAGAAGTCCACGAAGGTAACCCTTGTGACTTCTTCTTCTCGAATTCGTCTTTTTTGGATATTTGCTTGACGATCTTTCTTTCCTTTTTCTTCTACTAGATCCTCCCGCCCCGGAGCCGATGGAGACTGAGGCCACCGCCGAGGAGGGTGTGCACGGCGACGGCGGCAACGCCACTGCCGCTGACGAGCCAGCCGTCGAAGAGACCGCCCCGACCGCTGACGCCGCGGCTGGGGAAGGGACCGGCGACCACACTGCTGGCCCGGAGGCTGCAGGAGCGTCGGACGCTGCACCGGCCGCCGACCCCTCCGCCTCCATGGAGCGGTCGGGTGTCTACCTAGAGGCCGCCAACGGGGTCTTCATCCAGGTCCCGTGGGCGTCCTCGTCTAGGGTGCCCGCGGAGGGAGAGACCTTCGACGGAGAGGTTCTCGCCTCCGCCGGGCTGAAGGTTGTGGATGCGCCCGGCAGCAGCGACGAGCCCGAAGAAGAGCGGCTCCTTCGCCGGCTCCTGGCCTTGTACCGGGCCAGGCAGGCGAAGTTGGAGTCTCGGGAGGCTCTGGCTACCAAGGCTGGTGCTGACCTGGAGAAGCGCGCCGCGGAGCTTCGTGCCGCCAACCAGGCGGCCCTCCGAAACTTAGCGGAGGAGCGCGAGGAGCTTGCCGGGGCGCAGCAAGCATTCGTCCTCGAAAAGGCCGAGGTCGAGGAGCAGCAGCGGCTGGCCGCCGAGGAGCTGTCTCGGCGGGAAGGGGCGCTCAACCAGCGGAAGGTCGACCTCGACAGCCACGAGGACGACCTCACCGCTCGGGAGCAGGCTATTGGCGGGGCTCTGCGGGAGGCGAGGGATGCTGCCACTGCCGCAGAGACCGCCAAGAAGGAGCTGGAGGCCAGAGTAGCGCAGTTGGAGCTGTTCTTGAAGGCCAGTGAAGACAGGGTCACCGCGCTCAACGTGGAGCGGGAGAAGGATGCCCACACCAACTCGGAGTTGCAAATCCGCCTCTCCGATAAGGGTAAAGAGCTCACTGATGCCAAGGACTCCATTGCTGATCTAGAGCTGAAGGTCTCCACCCTTACTGATTCGCTCGACGCCGCCCGGGACCGCGAGACGAAGCTGAAGGACGAACTCCGCAAGGAAAGGGCCTTGGTGGAGAGCGCCGCCGTCTCGCAGAACAACTTCAACCGGGCAGTGGAGCAGTGGACTGATGAGCTGGTCACCTCCGCTGCCAATATTGACATGGAGATGATGGCGCTGAGGGCGGAGCATCTCGTGTACTCCCCGGACGAGAGTCTCCCCCACAGCGCCAAGTTGAGTCTGTTCTTCAGGGGAATTGCGCCGGCGCTTGCGCGGCTGCGGGAGAAGATCCCCGTGCAGCTGGCCGACGAGGCGCATCGGCTCTGCATGGGCACCATGGAGCGGGTCTTATCGAAGATCGTCTACCGCAACCCCGGCATCAACCTCGTCAATGTCCTCCGCTCCTTGCCGCCCGAAGCTGACCAGGAGGCGTTGAAGGCGCAAGTTGCCCACATCGTCGCCAAGGTGGGCAAGATCACGAGGCGTGAAGGCGATCGCGTAGATTAGATTCCTTTCTTTCTGCTTCCTTTGCCGCTGCAAAGCATGTTACGGACAAGGATCTGTTAGTATTGCGGCAAGTTATCTTTGTTATATACAATCTTATTTTGAGCGACCAATGCAGTGTTATCTCCCTTGCTTTGGTCCCTTCACTTTGTATGCATTCCACCCTACGTTTTTAGGAACTCGCCGGCAAAGGACCCTTGCCGCGAGCGCTGAGTGCTGGACTCTTAGCAGCCTGCTGGCAATACCTTTGTCGGCAAGAAACCTTGCCGCAGCTAGCCGCAGCACACTTAGATTGCTGAGCGAACTCGAAAACGAAGTAAGGGCGCGACACTTGTCGCAGCTCACTTAAGTCGTTGAGCGTGCTCGAAACAAAGTAAGGGTGCGGCTAGCCACGGGTAGGTTCCTCCGCGCACAGGTTTTCCATACAAAGTGTGGTTGTTCAAGGAAGACAACTAAAAAATTTAAAAAATTTGAATTACCCAAACTTTGGTAACTTAGCTTTCATAGATTGTTTGCTCCCCGACGAGGCTTCTCTTTCTTGAACAGTACTTGGTTCATGCCTCCATCTCCTTCCCCCCGGCAAACTTGTGCGCGAGGAATACTCCTTCTGCTTAAGAGGGAAAGGAAAAGAGGAGGAAAAACAAGTATAGGGCCTCATGGCTTGCTAGTGCTTACCGGGGATGTGCGTTGCACAAGGTGCCAGATGATGCATGCAAAAATCAAAGAAAAGCATGGAAATGACAAATAGTGCGAAGCACAAAAGCTTTACTGATGCACGGGATCTGCGCCCGGCTTTGTACAAAGGTTTACATGCAACAGCGGCAAGACTTGTACAAAAGGTGGTTGCCGGAGCGGATCACGGCAACCGCGCCTTATGGGTGAAACTTGCGAAGATGCTCTATGTTCCAGGAGTTGCTCACCGGTAAGCCTTCTTCTATCTCAAGGCGGACAGCGCCGGGCCTTGTGACTTGTCTCACCCGATAAGGGCCTTCCCACTTCGGCGTCAACTTGTTGGAATTCTTGGCGGACTGAACACGCCGAAGAACAAGGTCGCCTTCCTCGAGACTCCTGGCCCTGACCTTGCGGCTATGATAGCGACGCAAGGCTTGGTGGTATCGAGCAGCTCGTACAGCAGCCTGGAGACGTTCCTCCTCAAGGAGCAATGCATCATCTTGTCGCAGTTGCTCTTGCTCGAGCTCATCATAAGCGAGCACTCGAGGAGATCCGTATACGAGTTCCATGGGGGGAACTGCCTCTGCTCCATAGACAAGAGCAAAGGGTGTCTGTCCGGTGGCTCGATTTGGTGTCGTCCTGATTGACCAAAGAGCCGCCGGCAACTCCTCTATCCAGTTTCTTCCGCACTTGTGCAGCCTGTCGAAGGTTCTTGTCTTGAGTCCGCGCAGCACTTCAGCATTGGCCCTCTCCGCTTGACCATTGCTCCTTGGGTGAGCAACAGAAGCGAAGCAGACCTTGGCGCCAAGGTCTTGGACGTACTGCATGAAGGTGCGACTTGTAAACTGTGTGCTGTTGTCGGTGATGATCCTGTTAGGGATTCCGAAACGACAAACAATCGATCTGAAGAACCTGACTGCTGACTGTGCTGTCACCTTTCTCACTGGTTCCACTTCTGGCCACTTTGTGAACTTGTCGATTGCTACGTACAAGTACTCAAAGCCCCCGACTGCGCGGGGAAAGGGGCCGAGAATATCGAGCCCCCAGACCGAGAAGGGCCAGGACAAAGGGATCGTGTGGAGAGCTTGAGCTGGCTGGTGAATTTGCTTGGCATGGAACTGGCACGCTTCACACTTGGTTACTTGTGCAGTTGCATCTTGGAGGGCTTCTGGCCAGAAGAACCCTTGCCGGAACGCCTTCCCGGCAAGTGCCCTTGCGCCAATGTGGTGGCCACATATGCCTCCATGTATCTCTGCCAACAGCTTCTATCCATCTTCCCTGGAAATGCACTTCAACCTGACACCGTTGAGTCTTCTTCTGTACAGTTCATTGTCAACGAACTGGTACATACTCGACTGCCTGGTTATTTTCTCTATCTCTTCTTGCTCGTCGGGAAGTTCTCCAGTCTGCAGAAAGCGGACGATTTGCTGTGCCCATGCTGGAGCCTGAGGCTCAACAACAAGGACTAAAGGCATGAGGGCTGCTGCGGGAACCTCAGCTTCTACGGCAAGAACCTGCGGCTCTGCCGGAGCTGTTGGTCCCCCGGCAAGCCTGTCGGGGCAAGGCTTGTCGGGAACGCCTGCTTCAACTGTACAGACCCTTGGACCTGCAGGAGCAAACTGTTCCTCAGCATCTTGGCTGTTGATCTTGGGGACCTTGGCGGCGGCTTCTGGAAGGTCCGCTGGCAAGTAGTCGCCGGAGACCAACTTCCTCTTCTTGTTTTGCCCAACTGATGGTGTAACGGATGGCTGAGTTAACTTGAGCACGAAGGTTCCTGGTTCCACAGGTAACTTCATTGCAGCACGCTTTGAGAGGCCATCTGCAACATCATTCTGAGCTCTTGGGACGTACTCCATTTGCAGACCTTCAA
The DNA here is from genome assembly GCA_902687465.1 of Secale cereale. Classification (NCBI taxonomy): domain Eukaryota; kingdom Viridiplantae; phylum Streptophyta; class Magnoliopsida; order Poales; family Poaceae; genus Secale; species Secale cereale. The sequence goes on from LR738711.1 coordinate 20,904,564, forward strand.
AGTGTTCTTCAAGCTTCCTCACTTCATCAACATAAGCTTCCATCAAAGGGCTCTGGTAACTCTTATTCACTTGTCGGACCACCAACTGTGAATCTCCCCGCACAATCAACTTCTTGATCCCAAGCTCGGCCGCAATTCTGAGGCCGGCAAGCAAACCTTCATACTCAGCAGTATTGTTTGTCGCTTGCTCCTTGGGAAAGTGCATCTGGACAACATACTTGAGGTGCTCTCCGGTGGGCGCTATGAGTACCACGCCGGCACCGGCGCCTTGCAGCGAGAAAGCACCATCAAAGTACATTATCCACTCGTTGCTCGCTTCTTGGACGGGGACGCTTGTCTCTGGGACTTCTTCATCTGGCGTTGGGGTCCATTCTGCTATGAATTCTGCCAAAGCTCTGCTCTGTATGGTTGAAGTACTCTCAAACTTGAGACCAAAGCTTGACAGCTCCAGTGCCCACTCGACGATTCTGCCTGTTGCTTCGGGATTTTGCAATATCCTCTTCAACGGAAAGCGAGTGACCACCGTTATCTCGTGTGCTTGGAAGTAATGGCGCAGCTTCCTTGAGGCCACGAGGAGGCCGAAAAGCAACTTCTGCACCCCAGAGTATCTTGATCTAGCCCCCTGCAGAAGGGAACTTACGAAATACACTGGGCGCTGCACCATCTTCCTTCGCACTTCTCCTTGTTCCTGCGCAGACTTGTCCTTGTCGGGGCCAGATCTTGTCGGTGAAGCCCCCTGCCTGCCGCTGGATGCACTTGCCGGGGATGTGGGTTCCTCATCTGCCTCCCTCTCCGCTACTAACGTAGCACTAACCACTTGATTGGTTGCCGCTAAATATAGCAGCAACTTCTCTTGTGGTTTAGGTGCGACAAGTATTGGAGTGGAGGATAGGTATCCTTTCAAGTCTTGCAGTGCAGCCTCCGCTTCCGGAGTCCATTTCATAGGACCTGCCTTTTTCAAGATTTTGAAGAAAGGCAGGGCGCGTTCTGCAGACTTTGAAATGAACCTACTGAGGGCAGCCACACAACCAGCAAGTCTCCTTACGTCCTTGACGCGCTTCGGGGCTTCAATTTGCTCGATGGCTTTAATCTTGTCGGGATTGGCTTCAATCCCCCTCTGGGACACGAAGAATCCGAGAAGCTTGCCGGAGGGGACTCCGAAGACGCACTTCTCGGGGTTCAACTTGAGCTGTATCTTGCGTAGATTCTCAAAGGTTTCCTCTAAGTCTTGGATCAGAGTATCCTTGCTCTTGCTCTTGACCACTATGTCATCCATGTAGGCTTCTACATTTCTGTGTATCTGTGGCTCAAAAGCAGTGTGCACCACCCTTGCAAATGTCGAGCCTGCATTCTTCAATCCAAAGGGCATGCGTATGAAGCAGTATGTGCCGCATGGAGTAATGAATGCAGTCTTTTCTTCATCTTCCTTGGCCATGAATATCTGGTGGTAACCTGAGTATGCATCAAGAAATGAAAGCAACTCACATCCGGCGGTGGAGTCAACAATCTGGTCAATACGCGGCAAGGGAAATGGATCCTTGGGACACGCTTTATTCACATCAGTGAAGTCTATACAAAGTCTCCACTTCCCATTGGCCTTGCGCACGACAACTGGATTGGCTAACCACGTAGGATGGATTACGCCTCTAACCAGGCCTGCTGCTTCCAACTTCTTTATCTCTTCGGCGATGAACTCTTGGCGCTCCACGGCTTGCTTCCTGACCTTCTACTTGACGGGCCGCGCATGAGGACAAACAGCAAGCTTGTGCTCGATTACCTTCCTGGGAACGCCGGGGATGTCCGACGGTTGCCATGCGAACACGTCGACATTCGCCCGCAGGAAGGCAACGAGCGCGCTTTCCTATTTGGGGTCGAGTGTAGCACTGATGGTGAAGGTACCACCAGTGTCGTCCTCCTTTGCGGACACCTTCTTGGTTGCCGGTGGAGCTGCCATTCCTTTGTTACACTTGCCGGTGGAGCTCGATGGTGCGTCCTCGACGGCAGCGCAGCACTCCGAAGAGGTGCGTTTGCCGGAGTGGGCTCCAGAGCTCTTGCCGGACTTGATCTTGGTCTTCCCTCCGGGAGCTTCAGCGGCAAGTGTTTTGCTGTCTGCCGCGGCTGCTGCATCCCAGTAGATCTTGTCGGCGCAAATAAGCGCATCTTTCTTGTCGCCGGGGACAGAGATGACGCTTATCGGCCCTGGCATCTTGAGCATATTGTACGCGTAGTGGGAAGCTGCCATGAACTTGGCGAGGGCAGGACGGCCAAGTATCCCATTATATGGTAATGGGATATCGGCGACGTCAAACGTGATCCTCTTCGTCCTGAAGTTGAGCTCCCCGCCAAAGGTCACTGGCAGCGTAATCTTCCCCTTCGGCTTGCTCCTTACCGGGTTGATCCCTTGGAACGACCCGGTTTCCTCGAGCTCGCCGTCGGGGATCTGTAGCTTCTTGATCACAGCTGAGGAGATCAAGTTCAGGCCGGCCCCGCCGTCAACCAACATCTTGGTGATCTTGAGGTTACGGATAGTTGGTGAGACCAACATCGGCAAGCACCCGACCGCAGTTGTGCGGTCAGGGTGGTCCTCAAGGTCAAAGATGATGGGCGTGCCGGACCACTTCAGCAGCCTGCGTGACTCGACGGGCGGCTCAGCTGCATTCACTTCTCGCACCCACTGCTTGAGCTGGCGGTGGGAAGTGTGCAGAGAGGCACCTCCGTCGACACACAGAACCTCTGTGGCCTTCTGGAACTCCTGCTCGCTGTTGTCTCCTTCTTCCATGTCATCATCGTCGTCTTCATCCTCATCCTTGTCGCGGCCCCGGGGAGGTCTGTCACCTTGCCGCTGCTTGGCCTTGCCGCGGCGTCCTCCCCGGCCATTGAACGGCCGCTTCTTGCTGGGTTCTCCTCCGCCTCCTTGGGCCTTCTCCTTGTCACGTCGCTCGTATTCAGCCTTCTGCTGCTCCACGAGGTATTCCACTCTTTTGCAGTTCTGGAGATCGTGGCCCTTGGTGCGGTGGATCTTGCAGTACTGCTTGTCGGAGCCGTCCTGCTTGTCGGCTGCCGCTACAGGGGCGGGCTCCTTGCCGGAACCGCCAGCCTGTGCCTTCTTGGCGGGAGCCTCCTTGCCGGACTGCTCGACAACCAGCACCTCCTTGCTCTTCTTCTTTCTGTTATTCCGCCGCCGGTTTTTCCTTGCCGGGGCGGCATCCTCGCTGTCGCTTCCTCCTGCGCCAGTATCCTCTCCGGGGAGTCTCCTCCCCTCTTCAGCGCGCGCGCACTTGTCAGCCAGAGCGTAGAGCTCGCTGACATCCCGGATCTTGGTCATGGCCATCTCCTCCCTCATCCGGCGGTTACGCACGTTCTGGTGAAACGCGCTGATAACCGCGGCAGGGTGGACGTCGGGAATGTTGTGCTGGACGCGGCTGAATCTTTGGATGTATTTGCGCAGGGACTCTCCCTCCTTCTGGGCGAGGATGTGGAGATCGCTCTCCTGGCCGTGGGGTTTGTGGCCGCCCGTGAAGGCGCCAACAAACTGGTGGCACAGATCCGCCCACGAAGAGATGGAGTTCTCCGGCAAGTGCATAAGCCAAGACCGGACGTTTGGCTTAAGCACTAGCGGGAAGTAATTGGCTAGGATCTTCTCGTCGCGTCCCCCGGCAGCCTGCACCGCAATGGTGTAGATGCTGAGGAACTCCGAAGGGTGTGTCTTGCCGTCGTACTTCTCAGGTACGTCGGGCTTGAAATTCTTCATGCTGGGCCACTGGACTTGCCGCAGCTCTCGGGTGAACGCAGGGCAGCCTGCCGCGTACGGCAAGTCGCCTGGTTCACCGGGCGCGTGCATGTCAACAGCGGTCCCAGCGCGTTGATCAGATTGTCTTCTGGCTTCTCGTCGACGCTCGATACGGGTCCGAGCGTCCTCCTGTCGCCTGTCGTCGAGGACTTGGCGCTGATCACGGCGAGCCCGCGGATCCGACGACGCCGTGGAGTCGTCGTCGACGTTGATCCGGCGGGGCGGCGTTTTCTGCTTCCGCGGCGGGGAGTGCACGGTAGTTGCACCCCCGGCGGTCTTGTCGCCATCGGCCTTCGCTTGGTCGACTTGCCGCGGCCGTGAAGTTGCCGGCTGCTGCGGCGCATCGTTGTTGGCGAAGGCGATGAGGCTCTGGATCGTCGCCCTCCAGTCTTCGGCCTTGTCCGCCGCTGGAGGGAAGTCGAGGAGCAGCTGAGCCCTGGCCAGGGCTTCTGCTGGAGAAGAGGGAAACGGTGGCGAACGGTGCGAGGAGCGGGACACGCTCGGACTTCTAACTGCGTTAGAAGGAGCACGTTCCCGTCCCGGCGACCGCGCCTTGCTCGTGCCGGGGCGGTGGCCTTGAGCGTCCCGTGATTCGCCGGCTTGGCCACGTCCCAGCAAGCGTATGGTACCTCCGGTACCACGTCGCTGCTGGTCTGGCACCTCCTGAGAGGGACGTGGTGCGTGCACGGACACCGAGGCCTTGGAGTTCGCCCGGTCGTCCGTCTTTGCCTTGGACTTGGTGGCGCCGTGAGTGTCCCCACCGGCGTCCACCCTTCCGCCGGCGCCTCCCCCACCAACCGTCGGCTCCGGTGGTGGTGGGATCGACGCGGACGGGCCTCCAACCTCCGAAACCTTCTTCTTCGGAGGCATGTTGATGTAGCTGATGAAGTTGGAGAGGTTGATGAAGAATGCGCCCGCGTGAGCGCCGGATCAGGTTCGCACAACCTCGACGCCCCCTACCTGGCGCGCCAAAGATGTCGGGGGAAACTGTCCTCCCACGAACACCTATGGGACCGGAGTCCCTTCTACGTTGCGGTAAGGGAGCGGAGGGAGCACGGAGAGCAGATCGAGGGACACACGCGGGCAGTTTACCCAGGTTCGGGCCGCGCGGACGCGTAAAACCCTACTCATGCCTTGGTTGTATTGAACTCTTGGGCTCGGGAGCTTGAAGATCTACAGTACTAGCTACACCGAGCGAGAGAGTGAACTAGGTTTCGAACCCCCTCTACGTTGTGCATGGGCCTCCTTTTATAGCTCAAAGGGGTCACCGACAGGTGTCGACGTAGAGGAGGGTAAAAGTGTAAATTTGGTGATAGTTGCAACAGTGCATGAACAGTATATGAACAGTGGTCTTCACCTAACTTTGACAGTGGGGGACAAGGGCATTAAATGCCCGTCGCCGTCGCCCCCAAAAGCGTCCGTTCATGCTTCTCCGTTCGCCACGGCGGTAGCCTCGTCACCGTGGCTCGCCACCGTGTGCCCCAGGCTGCACAGCCGTCTGCCACGTGCCCCTGGAAGGGCCCCAGGGCGACGCGTGGGCAGATGAGCTGGAGCGCGGGCACACAGCGTAGGTTTCCCCGGCAAGCACCTTGCCGGGGTCGTGATCTTGCTGGGCCCGGAAGCTTGTCGCTCTCCGGGTCCTGCCGGGGCGCATGATGCGCCGAGATATCTCTTGAGGTACGTGTTCCTTGGCCTTCCTGGCGAGCACCTCTTGCCAGGGTCTTGTGCTAAAGTGATAACCTTGAGCCTGGTGCGGCCTTCCCGGCAAGCTCCTCTTGCCCGAGCCTTGATCTTCTGACTTGTATACTTTGTTCTTGAATGGCTTCATAGGGACCAGAACGGCTCTTGGCGAGCACGTGGTAAGCCCCGCCACGGGAAGCTGCTACTGCCCGTGCACAAGTTGGGGTACTAAGGTACCCCTATCTTAGTACACCGACAACTACCAAAGAGAATGTTTGGCTTCCAGCTAGCTCCAGTTTGAAGAATGGAAAATTTGATGGAAATGATCTATTTGATTGGTTGAGGGGAAGAAACGAAGGGGTATCCACTTACTGTTGGCAGTGGTGCATAATTTCCACCTAACTCGAACTCTAGAATTTTTTGAAGCACCCCCTGAAAAGCTTCATTAAAAATTGGGAGTTGTACCCCAGATTCTAGTTTTTCGGCGAAGCGGCATATCATGGAACTACTCCATTTGGCTTGTATTTTTTTAGAGTTGAGATGAATTTTAAGGAGTAGAGCAATCCCAAACAGACTCTTAGTTTTGAGCGGACCTGGGATGTCGAAGTCCAACCTAGCTGGTGTTCGGACTCCGGCAAAGTCCCCTGATTTTGTTTCGGTTTGCAGGAAAAAAGATGGTCCAGACTGCTACACGAACCGATCACTTTGCGGTGTACAGATGCGACGGTTTTGGGGTCAGCGTCCAAGATGCCCTAAAATTAATAGTACTACTAACTTTTTGCAAGACGAAGCAATGTTAACCAAAGCACGTGGTCTACCGTTCCATGTATTAACCAGAAGCTTCATTCTCCACTGAACGTGTGCTAAGCTAGAGGCATAGCATGGCCAGCAGCACGGCCAAGCCCATGCCAGCCCTCCACTCAGGGAGCGTGCTCCCCAATGTGGTCACCGTGCTGCTGCTCCTCTCCATCGGCTTCGTCCTGGGCATGGTGTGCACCACCAACTTCCACGATTCCTACCTCCCTTCTTTCCTGCAGCCGTTGCCATCTCTCCTACGGTCGCGGCCACCGCTGCCCCCGCACGCGCCCGCGCCGTCGCCGGTTACAGAGTTACCCTCACAGTCGCCCTCGCCATCCCCGGAGACAGCGTGCGTCATCGGCCCACCGTTGCCCTCTCCTCCCTCGCAGCAGCCGACGCCGTCCCCGCCGGCGAGCTTGGGGTTCGCGGACTTCCTCGCGCCGAACGGCGGCCTCATGCACAACATGACCGACGAGGAGCTCTTCTGGAGGGCGTCCATGGTGCCCATGGTCGCCCGCGTGCCGTGGCGCATCGTGCCCAAGGTGGCATTCCTGTTCCTCGTGAGGGGGGACCTGCCGCTGCGGCCGTTGTGGGAGAAGTTCTTCGCCAGGCACGAGGGGCTGTACTCCATCTACGTGCACGCGAGCCCCGCCTACACCGGCTCGCCGCCGGCAGACTCCGTCTTCTACGGCCGCATGATCCCAAGCCAGGTAACGTGCAAAAAGAAAAAGGTTATGCGGTGAGCGTGGATCGAACACGCGACCTTCAGATCTTCAGTCTGACGCTCTCCCAACTGAGCTATCCCCGCTTGTGATTTATTTACTTGTCATGCCTTTTTATACATGAAAACTATTTTACCTGATGATCTTTTCATACATGAAAAGTTTAATCGGATCTGACCCCATCCGAAAGTATTTTACCTGATGATCTTTTCATACATGAAAAGTTTAATCGGATCTGACCCCATCCGAAAGTATTTCAGGACCTAACCCTTTTTCAACTGCATGGGTCAATGGCGGTAGGGTAAACAACCTACCGCAAAGACACTTGACGGTAGGGACGCACGCCCTACCGTAAAAAATTTCTAAGTATTAGATATAGTGTGTTTACTCAGCTACTGCTTGACGCATCGGCGGTAGGGATACACAGGCTACCGCCGACCTGTTTTGCGGTAGACCAGCGCTGCACTGACGTGGATAAGTTGCCTACCTCCATGGTCCTTAGCGGTAGGCTATTATACCCTACGGCCATCGACCCTGGCGGTAGGAAAAGGGCCAGATCCCGAAATACTTTCGGATGGGGTCAGATCCGGCTAAACTTTAGCAAAAAGTCAAAACACGAAAATTGGCCGCCGCATGCGTCTATGTTACCTGATGATCTCATTGTACACGCAGAACACCAGCTGGGGCGACATGAACCTCGTGCATGCGGAGCGGCGACTGGTGGCAACGGCGCTGCTGGACCTCGGCAACGCGCGGTTCACGCTGCTGTCGGAGACGTGCATCCCTCTCCTATCCTTCCCGGCCACCTACGCCTTCCTCACCGGCGCCAACGCCAGCTTCATCGACAGCTTCCCCACCCGCGCGCGACATGTCCCCTTCTTCACCGAACGCAACGTCAGCCTCGCACATTGGCGCAAGGGGTCGCAGTGGTTCGAGATGGACCGGGCGATCGCCGTGGAGGTCGTTGCCGAGGAGCGGTACATGGCCGTGTTCCGCGGCGACCACGGCATCGGCAACATGGAGGAGCACTACCTGCCGACACTGGTAACCCTGCTGGGCTGGGGCGCACGCGCCGCCAACCGGACCCTCACGTACGTCGCCTGGCCGAGACCGGGCCCGCACCCGGCAAGCTACAGCGTGAGGGACGTCACGGCGGAGCTGCTGGAGGGGATGAGGCGAGGGAACGGGGAGTGCGGCTACGGCCGAGCCAGCGGGGCGGTTGAGTTCTGCTTCATGTTCGCGCGCAAGTTCTCCGGGGACGCGCTCGACAAGCTGCTTGAGCTCGCTCCTAAGGTCATGGGTTTCGGCTGATTTGTGTATGTATAATAAATAGTCGCTAGTTTGTTTTCTTCGCAAAATCAAAGGTTGTATTTGATTTATTTTTTATGGAAGGCCATCATGGTGCTATACCGATCATTAATTACTAGCTTAACCCGTGTGGCGGCACGGCACGCCCGTCTGTACGTCCGGATAGAATCATGACATAAAACATAAATAAAATCCTAATATGAAATAATTCATTGTCGTAGCTCCTCACATTGCAATTTCTCCATGATACAGCATCATTCTGGTGCCACTAACCTACATCAAACATAGAGTTTATCCGACGCCAAATCCTACTATGGATGTAGGATAACTTTTTCCCCTTGTCTTCTTGTGCAGATTGATATGCTTTGAGAATTGCAGATATATGGGGTATGTTGAAGAAAACTATTGGTGAAAGAAAATTCAATGAGACAAAATATAGTAGGAGTTGTTACATTTGTAGTATGAAGGTACTCGTATCAGATGATAACATGTTCGATTTGATAGAAGATATAGTTGATCGAATCAATGTGTTATATTTGACGTGAATAGACAGAGGAAGTTGTGGAAAGAATCATACATTCACTTGGGAAGATGGTTAATTTGAAATGGAGGGTGCAATTTTTAATTTGGGGGGGGGGACAAGGGTGCTTTTCTATGATGCAAAATATACCTTGTAGTGTTGAACTACGAAATGAGATGATAGAAAGTCATGTAGATACGCTATCGCAAAGGCTGATTGGAACTAATTTGAAATGATATCTTAACTTTATCATGAGTGTGTATTTGTGTATAAATAAATATAGTCTTCAGGATCATATGGTTATAGAAATACTATAAGTGTGTGGATGATATGTTTATCGATGTGTATGCATGCTTTAGTTTTTTTTTACGAATTTAGTCTATTATTTTATTTTAGTTAAGGCAGAAGATGGTACATTTAGAAAAGTACAATTCTTGAAGGTGATCATTAGGTGGTTTAAGCCTGGTGTATGGTACTATCGGATCGTCGGGATATGGATGTCGTGGGTATATGGAGTAGTATAATGTCTCAGAAAGTATTAGATAGGATTAGTATACGCATGTTGATCTACCAGATGTATTTTTGAATCAAAGCCGTTTTTGGCGCAAGTTTTATTACAAGCCTCTTACAAACCGGAGCTTCTCTCAAAGAAGCCTCGTGATTCCGATAGGGAAACGTGGCAGATGGATGTCAAAACAAAGTTTCCTTGACGATTTCCGTGAGGTAAGGTTGTATGTGATACAGTCAGAAGGTTTTGTCAATCCTAAGGACGCTAAAAGGTATGCAAGCTCCAGCGATCCTTCTATGTACTAGAGCAAGCAACTCGGAGTTGGAATATACACTTTGATGAGGTGATCAAAACTTTTGGGTTTATACAAAGTTTGCAAGAAACTTGTATTTACAAGAAAGTGAGTGGGGGCACTAGAGCATTTTTGATAAGTATATGTGGGTGACATATTGTTGATCAAAATTGATGAAGAATTTCTGGAAAGTATAAAGGGTTGTTTGAAAGGAGTTTTTCAAAGGTAGACCTGGGTAAAGCTGCTTTGAGGAAGGATGTTTTGAGGAAGGATATATAGTGGGTTTATGGCACCGGCGAAAGTTGCGCGGTACAAGAGAGGCTAGCAATGGTGCAAGGGTGAGAGTGCGTATAATCCATGGACTCAACATTAGTCATAAGAACTCATATACTTATTGCAAAAATCTACGAGTCATCAAAACAAAGCAATCAATGCATGCTCCTAGGGGGGAGGTTGGTAGGAGTTAACCATCGCGCGTCCCCGACCTCCACACAAAGGTTGACACTTTGCAAATACCTCATGCTCTAACTTCGTCACATAGCGGTTCACCATACGTGCATGCTACGGGAATCAGTAACCTTAACACAATTATTTCTCAATTTCATAACAACTCCACTAGCATGACTCTAATATCACTATCATCATATCTCAAAACAATGATCAAGCATCCAACATCTCATCATATTCAATGCACTTAGTGTGAAAGTTTTTACTACATTGATATTGGATGTCTATCATGTGAAGACTAGTTTTATAGCCTAAACACATTAACATGCTGTTTTAATAGACTCTCAAATGGATATAAGTGAAGCATGATAGTTCAACAATTTCTACAAAATATTACCACCACCGTGCTCTAAAAGATATAAGTGAAGCACTAGAGCAAAAACTATTCAACTCAAAAGATATAAGTGAAGCACATAGAGTGTTCTAACAATTCCTAGGCCATATTTAACTCTCTCAAATAGGTGTGTCCAGAAAGGATAATTGTGTCAAACTAACAAGCAAAGACTCAAATTATACAAGACGCTCCAAGCAAAACACATATCATGTGGTGAATAAAAATATAGCTCCAAGTATAGTTACCGAGGGATTAAGACGAAAGAGGGGATGCCTTCCCGCGGCATCCCCAAGCTTAGGCTTTTGATTGTCCTTGAATATTACTTGGGGTGCCATGGGCATCCCCAAGCTTAGGCCTTTGATACTCTTTGTTCCATAGTCCATCAAAGCAATACTCAAAACTTGAAAACTTCACAACACAAAACTTAGACAAAAATTCTCGTGAGCTCCGTTAGTATAAGAAAGCAAACCACTACTCAAAGGTACTGTAATGAATTAATTATTTGTTTATATTGGTGTTAAACCTACTGTATTTCAACTCTTATCTATGGTTCATACTTGCCAATACTACTCATAGATGCATTGAAATAAGCAAACAACACACGAAAAACAGAATCTGTCAAAAACAGAACAGTCTGTAGTAATCTGCAGGTTTCGCATACTTCTGTAACTCCAAAAAATTCAAACTAAATTTGTAAACGTGAGGAATTTTTCTATTAATCATCTTCAAAAAGAATCAACTAAATAGCATGCTCCAGTAAAATCTGATGACCATTCTAACGAGCGCTAACGATTCTGTTTTTCACAGCAAGATCACATAAATTTCACACAAGTCTTCCCAAAGGTTCTACTTGGCACAAACACTAAACAAAACATGAAACCACATCTAAATAGAAGCTAGATGCAATATTTATTCCCTAATATCAGCAAAAACAAAAAATATAAAATTGGGTTGCCTCCCAACAAGCGCTATCGTTATAGCCATTAAGATAGGCTTGAGAATTCAACGATGCTCACATGGAACATAAGAATGGAAGCACAAAGAGAGCATCGTATAGCATGTGAAAATCACATCTAAGTATAACATACTTCCTATGCATAGGCATTTTATAGGAAAACAAATTATCAAGACAAGCAAGATCTAGCATATGCAAGGAAGAAGAAAGAAACAAGATCAATCTCAACATGAAGAGAGGTAATTTAGTAGCATGAAAATTTCTACGACCATATTTCCCTCTCTCATAATAATTGCATGTAGGACCATAAGAAAATTCAACAATAATCACAAAACATATTTTCAACACGATCCACATGCATACGAAGTTGACACTCTTCCAAAATAGTGGGAGCAACATTAGCTAAAGTCATGACCTCTCCAAACCTACTTTTATCAAAATTTTCATAAGATTGAACATTCTCCAAATATGTGGGATCTAAAGTTGACACTCTTCAAAACCCACTTTCAATATTATTGCGAACATTATTATCAATCTTACATTCATCATGGGGATTAAATAAATTTTCAAGATCATAAGAAGAATCATCCCAATCATGATCATAGCAACAAGTAGTGGACATAGCAAAATAAGCATCCCCAAGCTTAGGGTTTTGCATGTCATTAGCACAATTGACATCAATAGAATTTATAGTAACATCATTGCAATCATGCTTTTTACTCAAGGAGCTATCATGAAGCACTTTATAATTTTCTTTAAATATTTCATCACAATTTTCAGACTCATAAATTTCAAGCAAAACCCCATAAAGATAATCTAGTGCACGCAACTCACTAGCAATAGGTTCAACATAATTGGATCTCTTAAAGAGATTAGCAAGTGGATGAGGATTCATACTTTAGCAAGCGAAGATGCAAGCTAATTGAGGGCACATAGCAACACAAGCAAACAAGAGGCACGCGAACGATAAACACACGGCAGAAGAAGGGCAAATAAAACGGCAAGGGTGAAGTGGGGGAGAGGAAAACGAGAGGCAAAAAAATGTAATGCGAAGGATAAGGGTTTGTGATAGGTACTTGGTATATGACTTTTGCGTAAGCCTCCCCGGCAACGGCGCCAAAAATTCTTCTTGATACTTCTCGAGCTTGTGTTGTATTACCTCGAAGAGGAAAGGGAGATGCAACATAGTAGCGTAAGTATTTCCCTCAGTTTTTGAGAACCAAGATATCAATCCAGTAGGAGACCACGCGCGAGTCCCTCGCACCTGCACAAACAAATAAGAACTTTGCAGCTGATACGTCCAAAACGTATCTATAATTTCTGCTTGCTCCATGCCTCTTTTGGGTGATATTGCTATGATATTTATACACTTCCATACACTTTTGATCATATTTGTACTAACCTATTAAGTATTAACTCAGTGCACCCCATGCCAGTTTCTGTTTTCGGCTGTTTTTGTATTTCAGGTTTTCACATTACGAGAACTGCCAGGAAAAATCCAGAAAAATTATATAAAAAATCAGCGTTCCAGAAACTACCGTGCGCCCGAAGGACAGCCGGGGGGGGGGGGGGCACCAGGGCTCCAAGCGCCCTGGCGGCGCGCCCCCCCTGGGCCGCGCCGGGGGGGCGCCTGGCCCCCCGAGGCTCCTCCGATGCCCCCCTTTGGCATATATTTAAAGCGTCTCCCGAAACCCTTGAAACAGGAACTCTTTTTCGTGATCTCATCTCTGTTCCGCCGCCGCCGCCGCTTCCAAGATCGGGAGCACCAGGAGAACTCTTCCCGACACCCTGCCGGAGGGGAGGATCACCACCGGGAGCTTCTCCACCACCATGGACGCCTCCCGGATGAGTTGTGAGTAGTCTCCCTTGGACCATGGGTCCATGACCAGTAGCTATGTGATGTTCTCCTCCCGTTCTTGTGCTTCACTAATTAGTCCTCGTGAGCTGCCCTACATGATCGAGGCACATATGTAATCCTTATGCTGTTGCTATGATGAGTTTGCTGGGATCCGATGGATTATGAGATTAAGTTCAGATTGTGTTTGAGTAATATATTTGATTCACCTCTTTTATATTTATGTTCGTAAGTAATTCTTGCATGTTCTCCGTTATTATTTATTGCTTTGGCCAAGTAGTAGGTAGTGACTCCAAGAGGGAACGTTATGCTTGATTGTGGGTTCATGCCCCTCGATGACTAGCTTGAGTGACAGAAACATGAGTCTAGGGGATGTGCTGTTGCCACAAGGGGGAAAACAACGGTGTTTGTGCCCGCGGGTGCAAGGATTGTTTACTTTACGCAAAGTTCTTTTAATGCAGTTGTGTGTTGCTTTGAGTTTACACTATGGGTGGGGCTCGCAACTTAATACCAGCGAGATGTTCTGGATATATATCTCAAGGTGGATGATTAGTAGTAGATATTGATGGATTTCAGTCTACTTACTTTGGCGTACCGCCCATGCTTTGAACCTCTACCTTTCTTGCGATGTAGTCAGCATTGGTTTGCGCACATGGTCGTGTCAATTGCCCAGCTGTAATTCGTTTACCTCACATAGCTGTTTTATCGTCTTTTGGGAGAGAGACATCACTAGTGAACATCATGAGACTCCGGTCCATATTACCATCATTGATCACATCCGCTATTTACTTTTCCGCTATTTACTTACTATTGCAATTATACCTATCACTATTATCACTTGCGTTTGATCCTTTGTAAACTACAAGGCCGGAGGGATTGACAACCTCTCTGTACTCGTTGGGAGCAAAGTTATTTGTATCTGTGTGCAGGTCCACGTTGATTGCTAATATCTGGCGCCGTTAGCAGTTGACACCTTCTTGTTGAAACTGGGAGTCTCTGGGAAATCGATCCTTGGTATTACCAAGGGAAAACTTCTGCTACACTGCATCTCAAACCTTACACTTGGGGTAACCAACGAGGGGTGAGAAGCCACCTAGCAAAGCAATTTCTGGCGCCGTTGCCGGGGACTCCACTCTTCAGGATAGGGGAGTTGCACGCTAT
>LR738711.1:20926503-20965301 GCA_902687465.1 Secale cereale
GAAAGAGATAACTGTTTGTTTTGTACCCATATGATCATAATATTAGCAAGTTGAATTTGTATTTTCAGTACAAAGAGTACTAGAAGCAAATCGCTTGGAAGTAGCAATATATTCTATTATTTCTATTTATTTTTTGTATAGAGAAGTACAACTAAACAGAGTTAAAGGATAAGTATATTAGATCAGATCTATGTCTATCTCCGAGAACGCGTGTTACTACAACTTCATAATTGCTATTAACTAATGCATTAGGGATCATCGTATCGGGCCATATTAGTAATATGTTGATGTAAAAAGGTATATTAATACTATGGTTATACCTAGAGAAATGATCTACTTCCGTCAACGGAGATCGGCGGCAGCAACCACAGCATCGCTGCTTGCTTCAGTTTGGATGGAGAAAAGATACAACGATCAATGTGGCTGATCGCCACAAGCGGCCGCAATATTGGGAATTGAGGGTCAAATCATGTGAGCAAGCTCTTAATATCTCTAGTTCTAGAATCACTCCTTCTATGATTTGAAAGACACAACCAATTCAAATGTTGAAAATAAAAACTAAACCTTGTATCCTCGTTAGGTAGCTGATCCATGCGGCCGGCCCTATAGAATGAGCTATTGGATCGATGCAATAACACTTCCATGTCGCCTTTCCTGCCCGATTAATAGATTAGACACAGGATCTAGCAGGCTGCCGACCGAAGACGCGATTGCTGGAGGGGTTCTTTTTAGTAGGTTGGAATTGAAGGGATTAGAGGAGACCTAAATAGTGGGTACTGCTTCGTAGCCTCGCTCATTCGCTTTCATGGTGGATTACGTTTCCTTTTCATATTTCTGAGATTTGGGCCTTTAGGCTGCAATCAACTGATCGCCATTACATGGGCCCTCGCGGCTATGGGAAACACAAATCACAGGGGGGCGAAGCATGCCACCTACACTTGCGTAGCCAAGAAAATTAGCGACCAACAGATCGCTATTAGGGTGCAGCGCAATTGTTAGGGGGGTCTCGCCCCCCCTCATCCCCCTTGAATCCGTCCCTGATCAGGGAGTGATCCAGGAGCGGGTCACTGGACAGTGGTCAAAATTATCCTTAGAGGAATAAGGAAATGTTTCTCGGTTATGGAGGTGATAAAGAGTTCGGCGTAAAGGGTTACATCGATGCAAGCTTTAACACCAATCCGGATGAATCTTAGTAGCAAACCGGATACATATAGTGGAGCAGCCATTTGGAATAGCTCCAAGTGGAGCGTGGTAGCAACATCTACAATATGACATAGAGATTTGTGAAGTACACGCGGATCTGAATGCTGCATACCCGTTGACTAAAACATCTCTCACAAGCATAACATGATAAAACCCTAGAACTCATCGGGTGTTAATCACATGGTGATGTGAACTAGATTATTGACTCTAGTGCAAGTGGGAGACTGTTGGAAATATGCCCTAGAGGCAATAATAAAGTAGTTATTATTATATTTCCTTGTTCATGATATTCGTTTATTATCCATGCTAGAATTGTATTTATCGGTAACTGATACGTCTCCAACGTATCTATAATTTTTGATTGGTCCATGCTATTACTTATGAAGTCTTGGATGTTTAATGGGCTTTATCATTCACTTTTATATCATTTTTGGGACTAACCTACTAACCCAAAGGGCCAGTCCAGATTGCTGTTTTTTGCCTGTTTCAGGGTTTTGCAGAAAAAGAATATCAAACGGAGTCCAAACGGAATGAAACCTTCGCTAGAGATATTTTTGGAGAAAATCACGCACAGGAAGCTTGAGAACCACGTTAAAGGATCGAGGAGCTGCCCTCGAGGCTGGGAGGCGCGCCCCCCTTCCCAGGGCGCGCCCCCTGCCTCAAGGCCTCCTCAATTGGCCCCCGGTGCCCTCCTTCTTCCTATATAAGTCCACGTACCCCAGAAACTCCGAGGACAGATTGAAAACCCTAATTCCACCGCCGTACCTTCTATTCCCGTGGAGATCCCATCTTGGAGCCTGTTCCGGAGCTCCACCGGAGGGGGATCCATCACGGAGGCCTTCATCATCATCATCATCGCCCTCACCATGAGCTGTGAGTAGTTTACCACAGAGCTTCGGGTCCATAGCTAGTATCTAGATGGCTTCCTCTCTCTCACTGGATCTCAATACAAAGTCCTCCCCGGTCTTCGAGGAGATCTATTCGATGTAATCTCTTTTTGTGGTGTGTTTGTCGAGATCCGATGAATTGTGAGTTTATGATCAAGGTTATCTATGAAAGATATTTGGTTCTTCTCTGAACTTTTATGTGTGCTCATAATATCCTTGCAAGTCTCTTCGAATTATTGGTTTGGTTTGGCCTACTAGGTCTATAGTTCTTGCAATGGGAGAAGTGCTTGGCTTTGGGTTCAATCTTGCGGTGTCCTTTCCCAGTGACAGTAGGGCAGCAAGGCACGTACTGTATTGTTGCCATCGAGGATAAAAAGATGGTGTTTATATCATATTGCTTGAGTTTAGCCCTCTACATCATGTCATCTTGCTTAAGGCGTTACTCTGTTCTTATGAACTCAATACACTAGATGCATGCTGGATAGCGGTCGATGTGTAGAGTAATAGTAGTAGATGCAGGCAGGAGTCGGTCTACTTGTCTCGGACGTGATGCCTATATACAATGATCATGCCTAGATAGTCTCATAATTATTCTCTTTTCTATCAATTGCTCGACAGTAATTTGTTTACCCGCCGTAGAATATCGCTATCATGAGAGAAGCCACTAGAGAAAACTATGGCCCCCGGATCTATTCTCAACATATCAATCTATATCTACTTTACTTTTACCGCTTTTATTTGTTGTTTTATTAAACCAAAAATACCAAAATATAAACTATCATCTCTATCAGATCTCACTTTCGTAAGTGACCGTAATGGGATTAACAACCCCTTATCGTGTTGGCTGCGAAGTTCTTATTTGTTTGTGCAGGTGCGAGGGACTCGCACGTGGTCTCCTACTGGATTGATACATTGGTTCTCAAAAACTGAGGGAAATACTTACGCTACTGTGCTGCATCTCCCTTTCCTCTTTGAGGGAATACAACGCAAGCTCAAGAGGTAGCAAGAAGAATTTCTAGCGCCGTTGCCGGGGAGGCTTACGCAAAAGTCATATACCAAGTACCTATCACAAACCCTTATGCTTCGCATTACATTTTTCCTCTCGTTTTCCTCTCCCCCACTTCGCCCTTGCCATTTTATTTGCCCTTCTTCCGTCGTGTGTTTATCGTTTGCCTTTCTGTTTGCTTGTGTTGCTATGTGCCCTCAATTAGCTTGCATCTTCGCTTGCTAAAGTATGGATCCTCATCCACTTGCTAATCTCTTTAAGATATCCAATTATGTTGAACCTATTGCTAGTGAGCTGTGTGCACTAGGTTATCTTTATGGGGTTTTGCTTGAAATTCATGAATATGAAAATTGTGAGGAATTGTTAAAAGAAAAAGTGATTCATGATATCTTGTTAAATAAAAAGCATGATTGCAATGATGTTACTATAAATTATATTGATGTCAATTGTGCTAATAATATGCAAAACCCTAAGCTTGGGGATTGTCAGGGATATTACTAGCAGGTATAAACCGGCCAGGAGGGTCCGGATTACACTGACAAGGTTGTATCGTTACAAGCCCGGAAGAATATGTATCAAAGAGATCGTAGCCCATAGAGGTTTGGGGCCCATGTACAAGGCCCACGCTATGAAAACCGTCGTACCATGTAACTTGGAATGTAAGATAGAAAGAGTAGTGACCGAGGCGGACACATTTATGAACCGGCCTCGGGACTCTGTAAACCGGACCGGGCGTCGCCTCCTATATAAAGGGATGACCCGACGACGGTTCAAGGACAAGAAACGATAGCTCGAGACACAGGCAAGCGGATTCGCTCCCTGGTCATCGACGCACAAGCAATACCACACCAAACTAGACGTAGGCTTTTACCTTCATCGAAGGGGCCGAACTAGTATAAAATCCCTGTGTCCTTCGTCCGCTTTAACCTCTTCAAGCTAACCCGTGCGATGGCCTCACACCTAAGTCCACTAAACCGGACATCTGCCGTGCTAATTCCACGATAGTTGGCGCCCACCGTGGGGCTATCGCACGATGGTTTCGAGTTCTTGAAGGGCAGCTTTGAAGGACTCAAGGGTTACGCGGTTGGCCGGATGACCAAGAGTCGTCGCGCCCGGATCTACATCGACGATGCAGGCTGGGGCCCCGAGGCCGATTCAATCGAATACGGGTACCGGGTCCCCTTCGCCGGCATCCACGTCTTCATCGGCAAGATCGGCGAACCAGGACCTGAGTCGGACATCTTCCCCAACATCGTCGAGCCGGCTCAGCGTGCGAGATCAGCTCGGATTCAGCCCACCGTGAAGCATGTTTTTGTGGGAGCAATGCATGGAGTGCTGATGGCTTCTCGCCCCTCGTTGGTTACCCCAAGTGGAAGGTTTGAGATGCAGTGTAGCGGAAGTTTTCCCTTGGCAAAGATACCAAGGATCGATTTCCCTGAGACTCCCAGTTTCAACAAGAAGGTGTCAACTGCTAACGGCGCCAGATATTAGCAATCAACGTGGACCTGCACACAGATACAAATAACTTTGCTCCCAACGAGTACAGAGAGGTTGTCAATCCCTCCGGCCTTGTAGTTTACAAAGGATCAAACGCAAGTGATAGTAGTGATAGGTATTGCTGCAATAGTAAGTAAAAAGAGAAAGTAAATAGCGGATGTGATCAGTGATGGTAATATGGACCGGGGTCTCATGATGTTCACTAGTGATGTCTCTCTCCCAAAAGACGATAAAACAGCTATGTGAGGTAAACGAATTACAGCTGGGCAATTGACAGAATTATGTGCGCAAACCAATGCTAATTAAATTTATAAGAAAGGTAGAGGTTCAAAGCATGGGTGGTACGCCAAGGCAAGTAGACCAAAATCCATCAATGTCTACTACTAATCATCCACCTTGAGATATCTATCCAGAACATCTCGCTGGTATTAAGTTGCGAGTCCCACCCATAGTGTAAACTCAAAGCAACAGACAACTGCATTAAAAGAACTTTGCGTAAAGTTAACAATCCTTGCACCCGCAGGCACAAGCACCGTTGTTTTCCCCCTTGTGGCAACAGCACATCCCCTAGACTCATGTTTCTGTCACTCAAGCTAGTCATCGAGGGGCATGAACCCACAATCAAGCATAACGTTCCCTCTTGGAGTCACTACCTACTACTTGGCCGAAGCAATAAATAACAACAGGGAACATGCAAGAATTACTTACGAACATAAATATAAAAGAGGTAGATCAAATATATTACTCAAACACAATCTGAACATAATCTCACAATCCATTGGATCCCAGCAAACTCATCATAGCAACAGCATAAGGATTACATATGTGCCTCAATCATGTAGGGCAGCTCACGAGGTCTAATTAGTGAAGCACAAGAAGGGGAGGAGAACATCATATAGCTACTGGTCATGGACCCATGGTCCAAGGGAGACTACTCACAACTCATCCGGGAGGCGTCCATGTGATACGTCCAAAACGTATCTATAATTTCTGCTTGCTCCATGCCACTTTTGGGTGATATTGCTATGATATTCATACACTTCCATACACTTTTGATCATATTTGGACTAACTTACTAATCCAGTGCACCCCAGTGCCAGTTTCTGTTTTCGGCTGTTTTTGTATTTCAGGTTTTCACGTTTCGAGAACTGCCCAGAAAAATCCAGAAAAATTATATAAAAAATCAGCGAACCGGAAACAACACTGCGTCCGAAGGGCAGCCTGGGGGGGGGGGCCACAGGGGCTCCAGGCGCCCTGTGGGCGCGCCCCCCCTGGGCCGCGCCGAGGGGGGGGGCGCCTGGGCCCCCCGAGGCTCCCCTGGTGCCCTACTTTGGCATATATTTAAAGGGTTCCCCGTAACCCTCAGAACAGGACTTCTTTTCGCGATCCCATCTCTGTTCCGCCGCCGCCGCTTCCAAGATCGGGAGCACCAGGAGAACTCTTCCCGGCACCCTGCCGGAGGGGAGGATCACCACCGGGAGCTTCTCCACCACCATGCACGCCTCCCGGATGACTCGTGAGTAGTCTCCCTTGGACCATGAGTCCATGACCAGTAGCTATGTGATGTTCTCCTCCCGTTCTTGTGCTTCACTAATTAGTCCTCGTGAGCTGCCCTACATGATCGAGGCACCTATGTAATCCTTATGATGTTGCTATGTTGAGTTTGCTGGGATCCGATGGATTATGAGATTATGTTCCGATTGATCTTGAGTAATATATTTGATTCACCTCTTTTATATTTTAGTTCATAAGTAATTCTTGCATGTTCTCCGTTGTTATTTATTGCTTTGGCCGAGTAATAGGTAGTGACTCCAAGAGGGAACGTTATGCTCGATTGTGGGTTCATGCCCCTCGATGACTAGCTTGAGTGACAGAAACATGAGTCTAGGGGATGTGCTGTTGCCACAAGGGGGAAAACAACGGTGCTTGTGCCCGCGGGTGCAAGGATTGTTTACTTTACGCAAAGTTCTTTTAATGCAGTTGTCTGTTGCATTGAGTTTACACTATGGGTGGGACTCGCAACTTAATACCAGCGAGATGTTCTGGATAGATATCTCAAGGTGGATGATTAGTAGTAGATATTGATGGATTTCGGTCTACTTACTTTGGCGTACCGCTCATGCTTTGAACCTCAACCTTTCTTGTAATGTAGTCAGCATTGGTTTGCGTTCGTGGTCCTGTCAATTGCCCAGCTGTAATTTGTTTACCTCACATAGCTGTTTTATCGTCTTTTGGGAGAGAGACATCACTAGTGAACATCATGAGACTCCGGTCCATATTACCATCATTGATCACATCCACTATTTACTTTCGCTATTTTATTTACTATTGCAAAACACTATCTATCACTACTATCATATTGCTTTTAACCCTTTGTGAACTACAAGGCCGGAGAGATTGACAACCTCTCTGTACTCGTTGGGAGAAAAGTTATTTGTATCTGTGTGCAGGTCCACGTTGATTGCTAATTGCGCCGTTAGCAGTTGACACCTACCTGTTGAACCTAGGAGTCTCTGGGGATTCGATCCTTGGCATCTTTGCTAGGGGAAAACACTTCTACTTACTGCATCTTACACCTTCCACTTGGGGTAACCAACGAGGGGTTCGAGGCCCATCACCATGGTGGTGGAGAGGCTCCCGGTGGTGATCCTCCCCTCTGGCAGGGTGCCGGGAAGAGTTCTCCTGGTGGTCCCGATATTGGAAGCGCGGCGGCGGCGGAACAGAGATGAGATCGCGAAAAAGGGTTCCCATCTCGAGGGTTTCGAGAGAGGTCTTAAATATATGCCAAAGGGGGGCATCAGTGGAGGCTCGGGGGGCCCAGGCGCCCCCCCGGCGCGGCCAGGGGGGGCGCCACCAGGGCGCCTGGAGCCCTGGTGCCCCCCCGGCTGTACTTTGGCTACCCGGAAGCTTCTGGAACGCTGATTTTTTATATAATTTTTTTGGGATTTTTCGGGCAGTTCTCGTAACGTGAAAACCTGAAATACAAAAACAGCAGAAAACAGAAACTGGCACTGGGGTGCACTGAGTTAATAGGTTAGTCCAAATATGATCAGAAGTGTATGGAAGTGTATAAATATCATAGCAACATCACCCAAAAGAGGCATGGAGCAAGCAGAAATTATAGATACGTTTTGGACGTATCAACATCCCCAAGCTTAATTCCTGCTCGTCCTCGAGTAGGTAAATGATAACAAGAATAATTTCTGTGGTGACATGCTATTAACCATATAGGACTTTTTCATAGTCATATGACAAAAGCTTACTGAAACAATGAATCTGTAGTAATTAAGTTGCATCATGAGAAAATCACAAAGAACTGAAAGTTTTACAATATGATACTGAAACATCAAATAGATTTGTAATGAGCATGGTGTGCAAATATGATAAGGTAATATCTCGCTTGCCCCCTTTAGTGAAGCAAAACATAAATGCAGGGGCACCTCCAAGGTTTAAGTGATGACTAGATACAATGATTTCAAAATAAACGATATCATAATCATGCAAAAGACAATGCTACTTTGGGACAATGCACATTACACTCAGAATGACAATCATGCTCTCAGTAGTTGGTGCTTTTAAAAGAAGGTGGAGACTCTCGAACCGTGGCTTTTGTTGGCAAGGTTGAAAACCCGTGATCGGAAGCAAAGACAAATCATGTACCAGAGCTCTTGGTTTTAAAAAACAGAGGTAATAATTATTTTTTTGAATATGCATGTTTCGACAACGAATGCTAGCAGATAACTCAATTACTTTTTGAGATGGACAAGTTTCGAGGAACGGCTCCCGAATGAGGACGATCACATCCTCTTAATCTCCTTTGTTTATCACTGCCAAAGTTTTCTGATTTCTCATGAACAAAGCATGAAGGAGGGTTTGTTTGTTATATTAATTTTGAGCCGGGCGCACTCATTGCCAGTTCCTTCTCGTATTATGGGTTTGCACATTACACATGCAATCCCGGGGTGAAGCTTGTCCAACTTAAAAAGATCATGAATTAACCACTACTTCCTCATGAGCTAAAACAGGGGCACAAAATAGTAATGCATTTTCTTTTGAATAATTTCGAGATGGCACATGAAAGTCTTCGTTAGGAATGGCAGGTAAATACCATGTATAGGAAGGTATGGTGGACTCATATGGCATAACTGGTTTAAAAGATTTTGGATGCACAAGCAGTCAGTCCGCTTAGTACAGGCGTAGGTTAGCAAAAGACTGGGAGCGACCAACTAAGAGAGCAATGACGGTCATAATCATGCAGAGCGACAAAGCAACATTGAATCAGGCATGGAAGTTATATCGCTACTCAGAAATAAAAGATCATCAAGGCTTGACAGACTTTCTTAACAGTCTTAAATATGCGTGAGCATACGCCAAGTCAATCAAAATAAATTCTTGAAGGAAGATATTACTAAACCATACCACATCATAGGCAAACAAATCATGTTGGTACTCCAATAACACATTGGAAACCCCCCAGCTATTTGAGACTAACCATAAGAAAACATGAACTACTAAGCGCCATTATGCACGTAGCATTTTTATCATAGACATTTCGACCAATGCAACAGAAGCAAACTCTCTTAATAAGATAAGCATGATAACTAAAGAGAGTTCAAGCAACCAACTAAACAAAAGCTCTTTACAAAGATAAGCATGAAAAATAAGAGCGAAACATGATAGTAGCTATTGAAAGACAAAGAACACACACAGCAAAGATAGACATGAAAATTCTATGTTATGTTCTAGGTAGAAGTGGAGCGTGTTTCTCTCCCACACAAAGAAATGCTGAGTTCCGACTCGTTATGAAAAGCTAAAGAAAACTAAAAAGAAAACTAAAAGCAAGACGCTCCAAGCATAGCACATAACACATGAAGTGATAAAAATGTAGTGGAACGAAAGACGAACTGATAATGTTGATGGAGAAGGGGATGCACGGGGGCATCCCCAAGCTTAGACGCTTGAGTCTCCTTGAATATTTCTTGGGGGTGCATGGGGGCATCCCCAAGCTTGAGCGTTTGACACTCCTGAATCTTTTTATCATCTTCCCTCGCACACTTGAAAACTCCCTTCATACATAACTCATCATAAACTGATTAGCGAGGTTAGTACCCATAATAAAATAATTGTTCCTTGCTGGAAATAAGGATATTCTTGAAGGTCTACTGTTTCTCAAGATTGCCAAAAGGTTTTTGCAAAGAAAAAGCAAGCTCAAGGTTTGCAAAATGAAGGAAAGGCAAAACAGGACAGAATCTGTGAAAAACAGAACAGCAGGTAGTAAATGATTTTTTCGGGGCACTTCTGCAACTCTAATCAAAAAACTCAGAACAGACGCGCGAAAGACAATTGTATAGAGCACGCTGTCGAAAAAATTCAGACCAAAAAGATGGTCTGGTGATTTTATACGAATTTTTCTATCCAAGGACAGAATCTGTTTCCTGGACAGCACGTCACAACTTTTGAACTTTCTTGCAATCAGAGGCTACACTTGGCACAAAATTGAAAAGTAAAGATACAATGATGATGCTACTGTAGTAACAACATCAAGACACAACAAAAGAAAATTTTTATTCATGTGGGCTGCCTCCCAAAAGCGCTTTCTTTTATGCCTTTAAGCTAGGCATGAGACTTTAATGATGCTCTCGTAGGAATAAGAGTTGAAGAACAAAAGAGAGTATCAAGAAGCAAATACCAAAGACATTTAAGCCTAACATGCTTCCTATGCATAGGAATATTGCAATAGAATAATTCATTGAAGCATACAGCAATAAGCATAGGAAGGCAAAACAAGTGTAGCTTCAAAACCTTCAACATAAAGAGAGGGAACTTGATATCATTGAAATATCTATAAGCATATGTTCCCTTCTCATAATAATTTTCAGTGGGATCACGAATAAACTCAACAATATAAGCATCACATAAAGCATTGTTACCATGATCCACATGCAAAAAAGTGTCATTACTCTTCATATAAGCAAAATCTTTCTTATTAGGAATAGTGAGAGTAAAGTAATCATAACCATCATGGTAATCATTGTATTTAGGAGGCATATCATAATCATAATAAATTTTATCCTCAATAGTAGGTGGACTGAAAACATCATATTCATCATTGTAATCATCATGTATAAGAAGCAAAGTATCGTCAAAGTAAATTTTCTCTTCAAAAGTTGGGGGGACTAAAAATATCATGTTCATCAAACGTGTCATCCCCAAGCTTAGAGCTTTCCATGTCATTAGCAATATTGATATTCAAAGAAAGCATACTAATAACATCACCACCATCATGATTGTTATGCAAATAATAAAGTTCCATAGGTTTTTAAATTTTCTCTTCAAACACATCATGTCCCAAAGCAAGGTAGAGCTTATAAAGCTCTCTCATATTTTTGTTGTTTTCCATTAAGCAAAACTAGTGAAAAGACATAAAGAAAACTGAAAGGTAAACTAACAAGACTAAAAAGCAAAGATAAAAGATAGCGTGCAACTCCCCTATCCTGAAGAGTGGAGTCCCCGGCAACGGCGCCAGAAAACTTTGCTTGATGGCTTCTCGCCCCTCGTTGGTTACCCCAAGTGGAAGGTTTGAGATGCAGTGTAGCGGAAGTTTTCCCTTGGCAAAGATACCAAGGATCGATTTCCCTGAGACTCCTAGTTTCAACAAGAAGGTGTCAACTGCTAACGGCGCCAGATATTAGCAATCAACGTGGACCTGCTGATACGTCTCAAACGTATCTACTTTTCCAAACACTTTTGATATTGTTTTGACCTCATTCTTGCATGATTTGAACTAAACTAACCCGGACTGACGCTGTTTTCAGCAGAGCTGCCTGTATGGTTTTATTGTGTGCAGGAAAACGGATTTTTAGGTATCTCAGAAAAATCCACAAAAAATCACAGAAAATCCACGCACCCGAAGGAACCAGGGGCCAGAAGAGGGGCCAGAGGGGGGCCAGGGGGTGCCCAGGCGCCCTGTGGGCGCGCCCCCCCTGGGCCGCGCCGGGGGGTTGCCTGGGTGGGGCCCACACCCCGTGGTGCCCTACTTTGCCTCGTATTTTTACTCACGACGTGGAAACCCCAGATCAGAAGTTCTTTTCGGAGTTTTCCGTCGTGGAGCCGCCGCCACCCTCTGTTCTTCCTCGGGAGGGCTAATCTGGAGGCTGAATTGGCCTCCGAAGAGGGGAGATCGTCGCCATCGTCATCATCATCATCACTCCATCATCCCTCGATGACTTCTCCCTCCATGTGTTAGTAATTCCCCTGCTGTACGCGAAGGGGATGGTAGGGATTGGATGAGTTAGATCATGTAATAGTTTGTCAGATCGTTGGGGGCATGTTGCCTATCATCTACTATGGTGTTTATCATCTTTGCTTCAACTTGTTATTCTTAATGCTTGACACTTAGGGCCCGAGTGCCATGATCTCAGATCTGAACCATATGTGTTTGCATGAATATATTTGTGTTCGTGATCCTATCTATGAGTTGTTTGCACCTATTACGGTTCGGAACCGGCGATCCCAAAAGTGACAGCTTGGGACACCAAAGGGGATGGTCCGTAGTTTGAGGATTACATGTATCCATTGAGTTCATTGCTTTGTTCCGGTGCTCTTTGCAGGAGCACCTTAATCTCCATAAGTTCCTTTTGGCCCCGTTCGTAGCGGGATGGTAGGACAAAAGATGTTGTGCAAGTTCTTATTGCAAGCACGTACA
The DNA here is from genome assembly GCA_902687465.1 of Secale cereale. Lineage (NCBI taxonomy): Eukaryota > Viridiplantae > Streptophyta > Magnoliopsida > Poales > Poaceae > Secale > Secale cereale. The sequence continues at coordinate 20,938,802 of LR738711.1, forward strand.
ACTACCTACGGGATACATGCCTAATGTTTGATATTTGGCTAGTTGATCATTACTTTTCCGTGTGCCGTGCCCCAAGTTAGAATCTATCTCATCCATGCAGCGCCCAACCATCCATCTCCCTAGCCTACAGTGTTTTAAACCCTGCTTGTCACTAGTTGCTACTTTTGCCATTTACCTTCACTATTTACTTTTGCTGTTTACTTTTACTATCACTATTATCACTATCATATCACTGTTACCACTTATCTTTTGTTGCAAGTAAGTATATTTCAGGTGCGGTTGAATTGACAACTCAACTGTCAAAGCTTATAAATACTCTTTGGCTCCCCGTGTGTCGAATCAATAAATTGGGTTATTCTTACCCGCGAAGACTATCTCGATCCCTTACAGTTGAGGGTTATCAAGTACCGTTTTCTGGCGCCGTTGCCGGGGAGCATAGCAATATTTACAAGTCTACTTGAGGTATCCTACCTGCTGCACTTCATCCACTATGGGTAAGAAAGGAGACCCCAAGGTTCCGATCTTACTATCCACTACAAGAAGAGGTACTGCTCTGAGCACTAGTGCTACACTTGATTCACCTTCTGTTATGAGTAAGTTTGCCTCACCACCACCACATGATGCTCCTACTGAATCTGTTACTATGTCCGATACTCTTGATGATGCCTCTACTACTTTTGATGATATTAGTTCGCTTGGTTATGCTCTTGAGAAACAAATTGCTGCTGCTGCTAAAAAGTCTGGAATTGAACTTCCTGTTACTCGCTACCCTATTGGTGAAACTTATGATTATCCTGATTTGAGTAAACTCAAAGAGAGGCTCCTTGATGATGATTACTATATGCTTGATGAAGATTTATGCAGGGAACTAACAGAGTTTTCTGGCTCTGACCCTGAAGTTATTAAGAAACTATTTGAAAAACACTCTTTGAAGAACAAAACAGTTCCTGATCCTGAATTTGCTACATCTCCTATATGCATTGATGATCCTGATTATGATTTCTCTGTTGATCTTTCACTTATACCTATGGTTGAAGCTGACCCCTTTTATGGCAGAGAAAATGATGATGCTATTGCACACCTGACTAAACTCGGTGAGTTAGGTGACCTGTTTACCACAGATGAGAAGATACGATACTTTTATATCACCAAGCTTCTTCCTTTCTCCTTGAAGGAAGGTGCTAAAGCATGGTATGATTCACTCCCATGCGGTTCCATTAAGAGTCCTCAAGACTTAGCTCACTCTTTTGTTGATAAGTACTTTCCTGCTCACATGCAACATGCTGCTTTACAAAGAATTTATAACTTTAAACAGTTGCAGGATGAGTCCCTCCCTAAAGCTTGGGGGAGGTACTGCGGTCTGATTCGGGCTAGACCAGGACATGAAATTCCTAAGAATGAATTAATCGATATATTCTATGCTGGTCTAACTGATGAATCCAGGTCCTATTTGGACAGTTGTGCTGGTTGTGTTTTCAGGAAAAGAGCACCGGACGATGCGGAGGATTTGATGGGCAGGATTGCCAAAAACCATGAAGATTGGTCCGTCCCTGAACCACCTCCACCACCAAAGAAGAGGGGCATATTTGTTCTAAGCCCCGAAGATTTGCGAGAAGCAAAGAAGTCTATTAAAGAGAAAGGTATTAAAGCTGAAGACGTGAAGAATCTACCCCCTATTGAGAAGCTGTGTGAGCCTACTACTCACCCTCCTATGGTAGAGGTACACTCTCTTTTAGATTTCAACGCAAGTGACATCCCTCATGGTAAGCCTCCTGATCAATGTTTAGATGAGTTTGATAATTTTATTATGAAACAAAACCATTTTAATGAGAGGATACAAAGTCAATTGCATGATAATTCTCTTGCTATCAAAAAACTGCTTGATGTTTTAGATAGAACAGCTAATGATGTTCAATGTCTTGTGAAGCATTTTCATATGGTTCAAACTCAGCTTGACCAAATTTCTAATGTGCAAAGAGATCTGCTTGCTAACAATGCCAAACAAGATAATTTGCAGGCTTTCGGGATTAAGACTCGAGGAGGAACTAGCACTCAAGATCCTCTCTATCCAGAGGGACATCCGAAGAGAATCGAGCAGGATTCTCAAATGCAGGAAGAAGAAATTGTTGGCTCTCCAAAGAAAAAGAAGAAACATAAGGAGGCTGACAATTCTAATGATCCTATTGCAGATGAGGAGCCAACTATTGATCCAAACAGTGTATCTATCTCCGATGCTGAGACTGAAGACGGTGCTGAACCTGAAGGTAAGGATAGTGAGAAGAATGATCCGCCTGAAGTTCGAGAGGAAGAAGCACCTGACAAACGTAAGAGGTACACTAAAGAAGACTTCATCGCAAGAAAACATGGGAAAGAAAGAGAACCATGGGTACAGAAACCCATGCCCTTTCCAGGTAAGTCCATCAAATCTAAAGAAGAAGAGCATTACAATAAGTTTTGTGAGTGGATTAAACCTCTTTTTCTTCAAATTCCTTTGACCGAAGCTATTAAGTTACATCCTTATTCAAAATATATGAAAGATATTGTCACTAATAAAAGAAAAGTTCCTAATGAAGCAATATCTACTATGCTTGCTAACTACTCTTTCAGTGGCAAGATTCCTGAGAAGCTCGGTTATCCAGGTATACCCACCATTCCTTGCTCCATAATGAATAATTATGTCAAAACTGCTTTATGTGATCTTGGAGCAGGAGTGAGTGTTATGCCTCTCTCTCTTTACGATAGGCTTTGTTTAGAGAAACTAATTCCTACAGATATCTCCCTTCAGATGGCTGACAAGTCAACCGCTGTTCCGATAGGTATTTGTGAGGATGTTCCCGTAGAGGTTGCTAATTGTTTAATTCTTACTGATTTTGTTGTGCTTGACATGCCCGAGGATGGGAGCATGTCCATTATTCTTGGTAGACCTTTCCTTAACACCGCAGGTGCTATTATTGATTGCAATAAAGGGAAGGTTACCTTCCATGTGAATGATAAAGAACACACGGTATATTTTTCGAAGAAGATCGACAGGAGGCATGCCCTCAACTCTATAGAGAATATCGAGACCGTGAAAATTGGAGAATGGGACTGTCCACTACATGTGCCTCACAAATATAAAACTATCATGGTGGGGACAATGTCCATCAAATTAAAGGTTTAGTAACTACTTCGTAGGAGGTGAGACTTTTTGCTCTATATATCGCCTGTTTGTTGGTAAGACTTGATCAACCTTACTAGTAAACATGTTTTATATAGATAAAAAGTTGAGCTTGTTATGTTTTCATTTGTTTTTAGTTTTTGTCCTACTTGCTGTACCAAGTATTTATGTTTTGAAGCTTCACAATACTACTCACTACTTCAAGTTTTCAGAGAGTTTCGCAGCTTTTTGAACTTCGAAAAAATTTCAACAGTGAAGTTTTCAGAAAAATTCCAGAAAAATTATAATAAAAATTTCCACGCCGGAAGAGACCCAGAAAGTCCTGGGGCCAGCCAGGGGGACCCACCAGTGGCCCAGGCGGCCAGCTGGCACGGCCCAACCCCTGGCCGCGCCCACAGGGCGCCTGGGGCCCACAGGACCCCTCTCCAGGTATGTCTTCTTCCTCTCTCGCTCTCTTTTTCTCCAAAAACGCGAGTTCTGCACTTGTTCTTGTGTTCTTGCTGTTCTTGGATGCGATTCTTCAATCTCTCTCTACAGCCCCTCATTTGAGCTGAAATTTTGAGCAAATACTCCCTGGTATGTGACTCCTCCACCCCTCCAATTAGATTTTTGATTGGTGGCCTCATTTGTGAGTATTTAGTAGTTCTTGGTGCTGTAGAGATGAGCTTGCATGCATGTGTAGAAAGTTATTTTCCAAGTTTTGATGCAAGTTTATGCCTTGGGCAAGTGAGTTGAGTAGTCTGCCTTAACTCATCTTGTTTTAATCCTCATTTTTGTAAATTGCAAAAAAAAAAATCAGAAATGAGTTTGTTAGGAAGGGCAAAAGGGTGGCTTGAGAAGAGGAGGCCCGCACACTCCGATCGAGTTACTAGAGCCGCAGCTTCACCATCGACTGCTACGGTGAGCTATAGTGAAGATCATGTGCCCCTGGAGTTGTTGGAAGACACAAGTCCAGCACGTGCGATGACATTTCCATGTGATGAATTCCTCGAAGCTGCGGGAATCAAGGATGAGTTTTATAATCTTTGTGCTAATGCAGGTTTGACACGACTCGTCACGAGCCGTGTTACCCAGTATCAAAAACTCACCTCCAGTTTCATTAACAATTTTAGATATAATCCTGATTCAAGTGCTATTGAGTTTAAAATTTACAATGATCTTATCACCATGACTTTGGGAAATTTTTGTGAAATAATAGGTGTGCCGAACGTTGGGAGGACGGCTAGGATGGCCACTCAGCCCTCCGAGCTGAAAACCGTCATCAACTCTCTCTGCAGCATGGGTACGAGGGATATTCATCGGTCGAAGATCTCCAGCATCTTATTTCCTCACCTCAGGTATTTTGCATATTATATTGCCAGAGGGGTGTTAGCTCGTGACAACACGAGCGGCATTTCTGCTCCGGATATTGCTATCCTGGCAGCAGCCCTCTCAGGGAGGTTTGATTATAATCTGGGTGCCTTAATTGCTCGACGCCTTGCTATGAACGGTAACAAGGGGGACTTATATGGTGGCGTTTATGCCACACTTATCTTAGAACACCTTGGAGGCACTCCACACCCTGATGATAATCCTTTTACTTATTTAAGCTTTGATCTTGCTGCTATGAAAAGGCATAAGTTTGTCACCATGGGTTCTGAGCTTGATAATCTTGTTTATATCTTGCGTTTCGGAACTACCGCGGAACGCGAGATCCGTCTACCTGCACCTCTTTTGTTTGATTTTTCTCGCAGGAACGGATGGTCCTTTGATGTTGTCCAGTTCGATGAGTTCATGGTCCAGCATCAGTTTCATAACCCCATGGAGGGGGTTGTGCCCGACGAGGAGAAGCACGGTGAGTTACCACATTTTCAGGAAGAGACCGCCACCGAGTTTGGTGAAGGTTCTTCCTCTGTTTGGTGCTCGGAACCTTCATCGTGGGAGACTCCGAGGAGTTCGGTGTACGCGCCAGCATCCTTCTACGACCCTTGGACTCACCACCATACCCCCGGAGCAGGAGGCTCCTGGGGGCAGTAGCTGCTACCAACTTAGGCCAAAAGCCTAAGCTTGGGGGAGTACGTGCCCCTCTCACTTTTCCATTGTATTATCCGTTTTATTCACTTTGATCTTTTCGAAGTTTTTGCCCGTTCTTCTTTATTTCTCTCTTTGCAAAAACAACAAAAAGATTTTCTCTTTCTTTTGCTTTTATTCAACCTTTGAAAAATCCAAAAAGATTTCCTTTCTCTCTTTAGTTTGCTTTGTTTTCAGAGTTCAGCTCGAGTCCGTGATGGCATTTAATTCTATTTCCTACGTTCGATCGTGCAAGTGACAAGCAGTAATGACGAAGATCGACTGAAGGGAAGCAACAAGGAAGACCGGTATGAACTCTTTTTGTTTCTACTTTTGTACATATGCCTGTACTTATGATCTAGAGACCAGCTTGTAGCGACATAGTGCTATGTTTACAATGCTCTTTCAGTGGTTCATGCTTTCCTTGTGGCTAGTCTCAAATAAGTAGAGTATATAATGTGTTATTGAAATGATCTACATGCATTGCACTGTTCATAGTCTGGTATACTAAGGTGGTATTTCCCTTTAGAGAATTTTTGGATTGACTTGGCACATGCTTACACATGTTAAGACTAAAAAGTCTACTCTGCCTTGATGACCTTTGAGTTTCAGAATAGTTATATCACTTTCATGCCCGATTCAATGTTGCTTTGTCGCTCTGCATGATTATGACCGTTATTGCTCTCTAGTTGGTCGCTTCCCAGTTTTTTGCTAAACTTCCACCTGTACTAAGCGGACTGACTGCTTGTGCATCCAAAATCCTTAAAACCAGTTATGCCATATGAGTCCACTATACCTTCCTATACATGGTATTTACCTGCCATTCCTAACAAAGACTTTCGTGTACCATCTCAAAATTAATCAAAAGCATTTCTCTTTTTGTGCCTATGTTTTAGCTCATGAGGAAGTAGTAGTTAATTCATGATCTTTTTAAGTTGGACAAGTTTCACCCCTGGATTGCATGTCTAATGTGCAAACCCTTAATACGAGAAGGAACTGGCATCGAGTGCGCCTGGCTCAAAAAGATAATATAACAAACAAACCCTCCTTCACGCTTTGTTCATGAGAAATCAGAAAACTTTGGCAGTGATAAACAAAGGAGATTAAGAGGATGTGATCGTCCTCATGCGGGAGCCGTTCCTCGAGACTTGTCCACTCAAAAAGTGATTGAGTTATCTACTAGCATTCGTTGACGAAATATGCACCAATCAAAAACGTTTTTACCTCTGTTTCTAAAAACCAAGAGCTCTGGTACATGTTTAGTTTTTTGTTTCCGATCACGGGTTTTCAACTTTGCCAACAAAAGCCACGGTTCGAGAGTCTTCACCTTCTTTCTTCAAAGCACTAACTAGGAGAGCATAATTGTCATTCTGAGTGTAATGTGCATTGTCCCAAAGTATTACATTGTCTTCTGCATACTTGTGATATGATTTATTCTGAAATCCTTAGTTCTAGTCTCCTTTAAAACTCTGGAGGAGTTTCTGCATTTATGTTTTGCTTCACTCATGGAGACTAGCAAGATACCACCCTAGTATGCTCAAGCTATGTGCAATGTAATCTTGTCTTGATTTTCAGTAGTATATTATTTACTTTTAAGTATTTGTGACTAGTCACTTGAAAGAAGGATTGCTCCTTGCATTGTCCTCATAGTACTGTTTTAATACTTGCTAAACTCTTTTCGTAGTATATGCTTATATACATCTAATGAAGCAAAAGAGTTTGTCAAAGTTTTCTTTGTCGCGTCCAGTTCATTGAACTGAATTGCTTGAGGACAAGCAATATGCCAAGCTTGGGGGAGTTGATACGTGTCAAACGTATCTACTTTTCCAAACACTTTTGATATTGTTTTGACCTCATTCTTGCATGATTTGAACTAAACTAACCCGGACTGACGCTGTTTACAGCAGAGCTGCGTGTATGGTTTTATTGTGTGCAGGAAAACGGATTTTTAGGTATCTCAGAAAAATCCACGAAAAATCACAGAAAATCCACGCACCCGAAGGAACCAGGGGCCAGAAGAGGGGCCAGGGGGTGCCCAGGCGCCCTGTGGGCGTGCCCCCCCTGGGCCGCGCCGGGGGGTCGCTTGGGTGGGGCCCACACCCCCTGGTGCCCTACTTTGCCTCGTATTTTTTCTCACGACGCGGAAACCCCAGATCAGAAGTTCTTTTCGCAGTTTTCCGTCGCGGAGCCGCCGCCACCCTCTGTTCTTCCTCGGGAGGGCTAATCTGGAGGCTGAATTGGCCTCCGGAGAGGGGAGATCGTCGCCATCGTCATCATCATCACCACTCCATCATCCCTCCATGACTTCTCCCTCCATGTGTGAGTAATTCCCCTGCTATAGGCGAAGGGGATGGTAGGGATTGGATGAGTTAGATCATGTAATAGTTTGTCAGATCGTTGGGGGCATGTTACCTATCATCTACTATGGTGTTTATCATCTTTGCTTCAACTTGTTATTCTTAATGCTTGACACTTAGGGCCCGAGTGCCATGATCTCAGATCTGAACCATATGTGTTTGCATGAATATATTTGTGTTCGTGATCCTATCTATGAGTTGTTTGCACCTATTACGGTTCGGAACCGGCGATCCCAAAAGTGACAGCTTGGGACACCAAAGGGGATGGTCCGTAGTTTGAGGATTACATGTATCCATTGAGTTCATTGCTTTGTTCCGGTGCTCTTTGACAGGAGCACCTTAATCTCCATAAGTTCCTTTTGGCCCCGTTCGTAGCGGGATGGTAGGACAAAAGATGTTGTGCAAGTTCTTATTGCAAGCACGTACAACTACCTACGGGATACATGCCTAATGTTTGATATTTGCCTAGATGATCATTACTTTTCCGTGTGCCGTGCCCCAAGTTAGAATCTATCTCATCCATGCAGCGCCCAACCATCCATCTCCCTAGCCTACAGTGTTTTAAACCCTGCTTGTCACTAGTTGCTACTTTTGCCATTTACCTTCACTATTTACTTTTGCTGCTTACTTTTACTATCACTATTATCACTATCATATCACTGTTACCACTTATCTTTTGTTGCTAGTACGTATATTTCAGGTGCGGTTGAATTGACAACTCAACTGTCAAAGCTTATAAATACTCTTTGGCTCCCCGTGTGTCGAATCAATAAATTGGGTTATTCTTACCCGCGAAGACTATCTCGATCCCTTACGGATGAGGGTTATCACCTGCACACAGATACAAATAACTTTGCTCCCAACGAGTACAGAGAGGTTGTCAATCCCTCCGGCCTTGTAGTTTACAAAGGATCAAACGCAAGTGATAGTAGTGATAGGTATTGCTGCAATAGTAAGTAAAAACAGAAAGTAAATAGCGGATGTGATCAGTGATGGTAATATGGACCGGGGTCTCATGATGTTCACTAGTGATGTCTCTCTCCCAAAAGACGATAAAACAGCTATGTGAGGTAAACGAATTACAGCTGGGCAATTGACATAATTATGTGCGCAAACCAATGCTAATTATATTGCAAGAAAGGTAGAGGTTCAAAGCATGGGCGGTACGCCAAGGCAAGTAGACCGAAATCCATCAATGTCTACTACTAATCATCCACCTTGAGATATCTATCCAGAACATCTCGCTGGTATTAAGTTGCGAGTCCCACCCATAGTGTAAACTCAAAGCAACAGACAACTGCATTAAAAGAACTTTGCGTAAAGTAAACAATCCTTGCACCCGCGGGCACAAGCACCGTTGTTTTCCCCTTGTGGCAACAGCACATCCCCTAGACTCATGTTTCTGTCACTCAAGCTAGTCATCGAGGGGCATGAACCCACAATCAAGCATAACGTTCCCTCTTGGAGTCACTACCTACTACTTGGCCAAAGCAATAAATAACAACGGGGAACATGCAAGAATTACTTACGAACATAAATATAAAAGAGGTAGATCAAATATATTACTCAAACACAATCTAAACATAATCTTACAATCCATCGGATTCCAGCAAACTCATCATAGCAACAGCATAAGGATTACATATGTGCCTCGATCATGTAGGGCAGCTCACGAGGTCTAATTAGTGAAGCACAAGAAGGGGAGGAGAACATCACATAGCTACTGGTCATGGACCCATGGTCCAAGGGAGACTACTCACAACTCATCCGGGAGGCGTCCATGGTGGTGGAGAGGCTCCCGGTGGTGATCCTCCCCTCCGGCAGGGTGCCGGGAAGAGTTCTCCTGGTGCTCCCGATCTTGGAAGCGCAGCGGCGGCGGAACAGAGATGAGATCGCGAAAAAGGGTTCCCGTCTCGAGGGTTTCGAGAGAGGTCTTAAATATATGCCAAAGGGGGGCATCAGCGGAGGCTCGGGGGGCCCAGGCGCCCCCCCGGCGCGGCCAGGGGGGGCGCGCCACCAGGGCGCCTGGAGCCCTGGTGCCCCCCCCCCGGCTGTACTTTGGCTACCCGGAAGCTTCTGGAACGCTGATTTTTTATATAATTTTTCTGGGATTTTTCGGGCAGTTCTCGTAACGTGAAAACCTGAAATACAAAAACAGCAGGAAACAGAAACTGGCACTGGGGTGCACTGAGTTAATAGGTTAGTCCAAATATGATCAAAAGTGTATGGAAGTGTATAAATATCATAGCAATATCACCCAAAAGAGGCATGGAGCAAGAAGAAATTATAGATACGTTTTGGACGTATCAAGTGCAAGCCGAGGACAGATCGGATTCCGGTGGCGAGACAGTTGTCTATTCCGACGATGAATCTTCATCCGGAGAGACCGAATCTTTGTATCTGTTGCAGGATGGCCGGTCAGAGGGCATGTCCGATGGTGATAGTATTCCGGGCCTCTTTGATCCGCCGAACAGGGTTGCTGTTTTCATGGCCGGATCACAGTCTATGCAGCAGCCCTCGATGACCGAGGCGTTCACCTCAGAGGCAGCGTGCGCCAGGGCAGGCAACCGAACCCCGTCGCCCTCTGATGTCCTATCCACCTTGGTCGGCAATTTGACGGCGCTCGTAACAGCAGAGGTAGCCCCCGCTGACAAGGCGCAGCATGATGCGGAGATCATTCAGCTGAAGAGCCGGATTGAGCAAGCTAAATTGGATCTGGATGCGGAGAAAGTCAGGATGGCTGCAAGGCAGACATAGCTAGACTCCCAGGCTTTCCGGCTCAGGTTGGATCAGAATTCTGCACGTGAGGTAATGTACAAAAGACAGCAAACTCATCTACCGCCGGTTTACGAGGCAAGGAATCTCTTTGGCACACCAGGAGCGGGAGCCAGTAACCGCCCAGAGATAAACCGGGGAGGAGCTCCAGGGACTGGCGCGTCGGTTCAGCCGCCGGCCACCGAGTGGAACCACCAAGTTGTGCCAACGCCGCACGTTCCCACCCCTCCCGGCCACTATTCTAACCCGTTGGACAACATAGTCGCCGCCGCTTCACGACTGGCCGCTTTACCCATTGAGGGGACATCCCCCGTAGCAATGGAAGCACGACGGGCTAAGGAATTGTTGGACACGGCACTGACACAACAGCAGGCATATTCTTATAGCCGGGAGAGGATTCATTCAACCCCCCGCCCAAGCCGGAGTTACACAAGGCACTGGGAGGAACCGGCTGTATCTAGCAGTGAGCGGAGACGGCACCGGCACAGGCAGGATAATCCGGCAGGGGTAGAAGCACACGCCCAAGAGGCGGTAAACCAGGCTAGACATACTGCCCATGAGGACACCCGTCAAGCGACGCCGACTCATCCCACCACCGCAGAAACGGGAGTCATGACCAGTTCCTTTGGAGTACAGTGTCTCATCCCCGCTTTACGAAGCGTGAAATTGCCCAAAGACTTCAAAGGCCCGCGCAAGGTACCCAACTACACGGCGGATCTGGCTCCAGAGGCATGGGTTGAAAGTTATGAGATGGCTATGGAGATGCTTGATGTGGATGAAGCGGCGTGTGCCAAATACTTCACAATGATCAGATAAGAAGCTCCGGCAGTCCAACACAGTATTCCACGGAGTGGTGCCAGGTAAATCGGCTTACCCAGTTGGGAAAATTGATCTGGAAGTTACCTTTAGGGATGAGCAGGATTCTAGATCAGAGACAGTGACCTTCGAGGTCGTAAAGATCAGGAGCCCATACCATGCTCTGTTTGGGAGACCGGTTTATGCCAAGTTCATGGCTAGACCGTGTTATGTTTATCTGCAGCTCAAGATGCCGGGTCACAAGGGAACCATAACGGTTCACGGAAGCCGCAAGATTGCATTGGAATGCGAGGAAGGAGACGCAGCATACGCTGAGGCAGTTTGTGCTACGGAGGAGCTGAAATTCTACAAAGACAATGTTGATCCGACGGATATGTCCCCGTTAAAGAAACCAACTACAGAGCATGATCCGGCGCTAAAATTTAAATCGGCTGAGGAGACCAAGCAGGTTGACTTTGTTCCGGGCGATTCGTCCAAGCAGTTAACTATCAGCGCTAACCTAGACCCCAAATAGGAAAGCGCGCTCATCGAGTTCATCCGTGAGAACCAGGATATCTTTGCATGGAAGCCTTCTGACATGCCAGGTATACCGAGGGAACTCGCTGAGCACAGTCTTAATATTGATCCGAAATTTAAACCGGTCAAGCAGTATTTGCGCCGTTTCAATGAGGAGAGGCGCAAGGCGATAGGTGAAGAAGTGATACGTCTCAAACGTATCTACTTTTCCAAACACTTTTGATATTGTTTTGGCCTCATTCTTGCATGATTTGGACTAAACTAACCCGGACTGACGTTGTTTTCAGCAGAGCTGCCTGTATGGTTTATTTGTGTGCAGGAAAACGGATTTTTAGGTATCTCAGAAAAATCCACGAAAAATCACAGAAAATCCACGCACCCGAAGGAACCAGGAGCCAGAAGTGGGGCCAGAGGGGGGCCAGGGGGTGCCCAGGCGCCCTGTGGGCGCGCCCCCCTGGGCCGCGCCGGGGGGCCGCCTGGGTGGGTCCCACACCCCCTGGTGCCCTACTTTGCCTCGTATTTTTACTTCCGATGCAGAAACCCCAGATCAGAAGTTCTTTCGCAGTTTTCCGTCGCGGAGCCGCCGCCACCCTCTGTTCTTCCTCGGGAGGGCTAATCTGGAGGCTGAATTGGCCTCCGGAGAGGGGAGATCGTCGCCATCGTCATCATCATCACCACTCCATCATCCCTCCATGACTTCCCCTTTCATGTGTGAGTAATTCCCCTGCTGTAGGCGAAGGGGATGGTAGTGATTGGATGAGTTAGATCATGTAATAGTTTATCAGATCGTTGGGGGCATGTTGCCTATCATCTACTATGGTGTTTATCATCTTTGCTACAACTTGTTATTCTTAATGCTTGACACTTAGGGCCTGAGTGCCATGATTTCAGATCTGAACCATATGTGTTTGTATGAATATATTTGTGTTCGTGATCCTATCTATGAGTTGTTTGCACCTATTACGGTCCGGAACCGGCGATCCCAAAAGTGACAGCTTGGGACACCAAAGGGGATGGTCCATAGTTTCAGGATTACATGTATCCATTGAGTTCATTGCTTTGTTCCGGTGCTCTTTGACAGGAGCACCTTAATATCCATAAGTTCCTTTTGGCCCCGTTCGTAGCGGGATGGTAGGACAAAAGATGTTGTGAAAGTTCTTATTGCAAGCACGTACAACTACCTACGGGATACATGCCTAATGTTAGATATTTGCCTAGATGATCATTACTTTTCCGTGTGCCGTGCCCCAAGTTAGAATCTATCTCATCCATGCAGCGCCCAACCATCCATCTCCCTAGCCTACAGTGTTTTAAACGCTGCTTGTCACTAGTTGCTACTTTTGCCATTTACTACTGCTATTTACTTTTGCTGTTTACTTTTACTATTACTATCATCACTATCATATCACTGTTACCACTTATCTTTTGTTGCAAGTAAGTATATTTCAGGTGCGGTTGAATTGACAACTCAACTTTCAAAGCTTATAAATACTCTTTGGCTCCCCGTGTGTCGAATCAATAAATTGGGTTATTCTTACCCGCGAAGACTATCTCGATCCCTTACGGTTGATGGTTATCAAGTATCGTTTTCTGGCGCCGTTGCCGGGGAGCATAGCAATATTTACAAGTCTACTTGAGGTATCCTACCTGCTGCACTTTATCTACTATGGGTAAGAAAGGAGACCCCAAGGTTCCGATCTTACTATCCACTACAGGAAGAGGTACTGCTCTGAGCACTAGTGCTACACTTGATTCACCTTCCGTTATGAGTAAGTTTGCCTCACCACCACCACATGATGCTCCTACTGAATCTGTTACTATGTCTGATACTCTTGATGATGCTTCTACTACTTTTGATGATATTAGTTCGCTTGGTTATGCTCTTGAGAAACAAATTGCTGTTGCTGCAAAAAAATCTGGAATTGAACTCCCTGTTACTCGCTACCCTATTGGTGAAACTTATGATTATCCTGATTTGAGTAAACTCAAAGAGAGGCTCCTTGATGATGATTACTATATACTAGATGAAGATTTATGCAGGGAACTGACAGAGTTTTCCGGCTCTGACCCTGAAGCTATTAAGAAGTTATTTGAAAAACACTCTTTGAAGAACAAAACCGTTCCTAATCCTGAATTTGCTACATCTCCTATATGCATTGATGATCCTGATTATAATTTCTCTGTTGATCTTTCACTTATACCTATGGTTGAAGCTGACCCCTTTTACGGCAGAGAAACTGATGATGCTATTGCACACCTGACTAAACTCGGTGAGTTGGGTAGCCTGTTTACCACGGATGAGAAGATACAATACTTCTATGTGACCAAGCTTCTTACTTTCTCCTTGAAGGAGGGTGCTAAAGCATGGTATGATTCACTCCCATGCGGTTCCATTAAGAGTCCTCAGGACCTAGCTCACTCTTTTGTTGATAAGTACTTTCCTGCTCACATGCAACATGCTGCTTTACAAAGAATTTATAACTTTAAACAGTTGCAGGATGAGTCCCTCCCTAAAGCTTGGGGGAGGTACTGCGGTCTGATTCGGGCTAGACCAGGACATGAAATCCCTATGAATGAATTAATCGATATATTCTATGCTGGTCTAACTGATGAATCCAGGTCCTATTTGGACAGTTGTGCTGGTTGTGTTTTCAGGAAAAGAACACTGGACGATGCGGAAGATTTAATGGGCAGGATTGCCAAAAACCATGAAGATTGGTCCGTCCCTGAACCACCTCCACCAACAAAGAAGAGGGGCATGTTTGTTCTGAGCCCCGAGGATATGCGAGAAGCAAAGAAGTCTATTAAAGAGAAAGGTATTAGAGCTGAAGACGTGAAGAATCTACCCCCTATTGAGAAGCTGTGTGAGCCTACCACTCACCCTCCTATGGTAGCTACCACTCACCCTCCTATGGTAGAGGTACACTCTCTTTTAGATTTCAACGCAAGTGACATCCCTCATGGTAAGCCTCCTGATCAATGTTTAGATGAGTTTGATAATTTTATTATGAAACAGAATCATTTTAATGAGAGGATAGAAAGTCAGTTGCATGATAATTCCCTTGCTATCAAAAGACTGCTTGATGTTTTAGATACAACAGTTAATGATGTTCAATGTCTTGTGAAGCATTTTCATATGGTTCAAACTCAGCTTGATCAAATTTCTAATGTGCAAAGAGATTTGCTTGCTAACAATGCCAAACAAGATAATTTGCAGGCTTTCGGGATTAAGGCCCGAGGAGGAACTAGCACTCAAGATCCTCTTTATCCAGAGGGGCATCCGAAGAGAATCGAGCAAGATTCTCAAATGCAGGAAAAAGAAATTGTTGTCTCTCCAAAGAAAAAGAAGAAACATAAAGAGACTGACAATTCTAATGATCCTATTGCAGATGAAGAGCCAGCTATTGATCCCAACAGTGTATCTATCTCCGATGCTGAGACTGAAGACGGTGCTGAACCTGAAGGTAATGATAATGAGAAGAATGATCCGCCTGAAGTGCGAGAAGAAGAAGCACCTGACAAACGTAAGAGGTACACTAAAGAAGACTTCATCGCGAGAAAACATGGTTATGAAAGAGAACCATGGGTACAGAAACCCATGCCCTTTCCAGGTAAGTCCATCAAATCTAAAGAAGAAGAGCATTATAATAAGTTTTGTGAGTGGATTAAACCTCTTTTTCTTCAAATCCCTTTGACTGATGCTATTAAGTTACTTCGTTATTCAAAATATATGAAAGATATTGTCACTAACAAAAGAAAAGTTCCTAATGATGCAATATCTACTATGCTTGCTAACTACTCTTTCAGTGGCAAGATTCCTGAGAAGCTCGGTGATCCAGGTATACCCACCATTCCTTGCTCCAGAAAGAATAATTATGTCAAAACTGCTTTATGTGATCTTGGAGCAGGAGTGAGTGTTATGCCTCTCTCTCTTTATGAGAGGCTTTGTTTAGAAAAACTAATTCCTACAGATATCTCCCTTCAGATGGCTGACAAGTCAACCGCTGTTCCGATAGGTATTTATGAGGATGTTCCCGTAGAAGTTGCTAATTGTTTAATTCTTACTGATTTTGTTGTGCTTGACATGCCTGAGGATGGGAGCATGTCCATTATTCTTGGTAGACCTTTTCTTAACACCGCAGGTGCTATTATTGATTGCAATAAAGGGAAGGTTACTTTCCATGTGAATGATAAAGAACACACGGTATATTTTCCAAAGAAGACCGACAGGAGGCATGGCCTCAACTCTATAGAGAATATCGAGACCGTGAAAATTGGAGAATGGGACTGTCCACTACATGTGCCTCACAAATATAAAACTATCATGGTGGGGACAATGTCCATCAAAGTAAAGGTTTAGTAACTACTTCGTAGGAGGTGAGACTTTTTGCTCTATATATCGCCTGTTTGTTGGTAAGACTTGATCAACCTTACTAGTGAACGTGTTTTATATAGATAAAAAGTTGAGCTTGTTATATTTTCACTTGTTTTTAGTTTTGTCCTACTTGCTGTACCAAGCATTTATGTTTTTGAAGCTTCACAATACTACTAACTGCTTCAAGTTTTCAGAGAGTTTCGCAACTTTTTAAACTTCGAAAAAATTTCAACAGTGAAGTTTTCAGAAAAATTCCAGAAAAATTATAATAAAAATTTCCACGTCGGGAGAGACCCAGAGGGGCCTGGGGCCAGCCAGGGGGGGGGCACCAGTGGCCCAAGCGGCCAGCTGGCGCGGCCCAGCCCCTGGCCGCGCCCATAGGGCGCCTGGGGCCCACAGGACCCCCCTCCAGGTATGTCTTCTTCCTCCCTCTCTCTCTTTCTCCAAAAACACGAGTTCTGCTCTTGTTCTTGTGTTCTTGCTGTTCTTGGAGGCGATTCTTCGATCTCTCTCTACAGCCCATCATTTGAGCTGAAATTTTGAGCAAATACTCCCTGGTATGTGACTCCTCCACCCCTCCAATTAGATTTTTGATTGGTGGCCTCATTTGTGAGTATTTAGTAGTTCTTGGTGCTCTAGAGATGAGCTTGCATGCATGTGTAGAAAGTTATTTTCCAAGTTTTGATGCAAGTTTATGCCTTGGGCAAGTGAGTTGAGTAGTTTGCCTTAGCTCACTTTGTTTTAGTCCTCGTTTTTGTAAATTGTAAAAGAAATTCAGAAATGAGTTTGTTAGGAAGGGCAAAAGGGTGGCTTGAGAAGAGGAGGCCCGCACACTCCGATCGAGTTACTTGAGCCGCAGCTTCACCATCAACTGCTAGGGTGAGCTATAATGAAGATCATGTGCCCCTGGAGTTGTTGGAAGATACAAGTCCAGCACGTGCGATGACATTTCCATGTGATGAATTCATGGAAGCTGCGGGAATCAAGGATGAGTTTTATAATCTTTGTGCTAATGCAGGTTTGACACGACTCGTCACGAGCCGTGTTACTCAGTATCAAAAACTCACCTCCAGTTTCATTAACAGTTTTAGATATAATCCTGATTCAGGTGCTATTGAGTTTAAAATTTATAATGATCTTATCACCATGACTTTGGGAAATTTTTGTGAAATAATAGGTGTGCCGAACATTGGGAGGACGGCTAGGATGGCCACTCAGCCCTCCGAGCTGAAAACCGTCATCAACTCCCTCTGCAGCATGGGTACGAGGGATATTCATCGGTCAAAGATCTCCAACATCTTATTTCCTCACCTCAGGTATTTTGCATATTATATTGCTAGAGGGGTGTTAGCTCGTGACAACACGAGCAGCATTTCTGCTCCGGATATTGCTATCCTGGCAGCAGCCCTCTCAGGGAGGTCTGATTATAATCTGGGTGCCTTAATTGCTCGACGCCTTGCTATGAACGGTAACAAGGGAGCCTTATATGGTGGCGTTTATGCCACACTTATCTTAGAACATCTTGGAGGCACCCCACACCCTGATGATACTCCTTTTACTTATTTAAGCTTTGATCTTACTGCTATGAAAAGGCATAAGTTTGTTACCATGGGTTCTGAACTTGATAATCTTATTTATATCTTGCGTTTCGGAACTGCCGCGGAACGCGAGATGCGTCTACCTGCACCTCTTTTGTTTGATTTTTCTCGCAGGAACGGATGGTCCTTTGATGTTGTTCAGTTCGATGAGTTCATGGCCCAGCATCAGTTTCATAACCCCATGGAGGGGGTTGTGCCCGACGAGGAGAGGCACGGTGAGATACCACATTTTCAGGAAGAGACCGCCACCGAGTTTGGTGAAGGGTCTTCCTCTGTTTGGCGTTCGGAACCTTCCTCGTGGGAGACTTCGAGGAGTTCGGTGTACGCGCCAGCATCCTTCTATGACCCGTGGACTCACCACCATACCCCTGGAGCAGGAGGCTCCTGGGGGCAGTAGCTGCTACCAACTTAGGCCAAAAGCCTAAGCTTGGGGGAGTACGTGCCCTTCTCACTTTTCCATTGTATTATCCGTTTTATTCACTTTGATCTTTTCGAAGTTTTTGCCCGTTCTTCTTTGTTTCTCTCTTTGCAAAAACAACAAAAAGATTTTCTCTTTCTTTTGCTTTTATTCAACCTTTGAAAAAAACCAAAAAGATTTCCTTTCTCTCTTTAGTTTGCTTTGTTTTCAGATATCAGCTCGAGTCCGTGATGGCATTTAATTACATTTCCCACGTTCGATCGTGCAAGTGACAAGCAGTAATGACGAAGATCGACTGAAGGGGAGCAACAAGGAAGACCGGTATGAACTCTTTTTGTTTCTACTTTTGTACATATGCCTGTACTTATGATCTAGAGACCAGCTTGTAGCGACATAGTGCTATGATTACAATGCTCTTCCAGCGGTTCATGCTTTCCTTGTGGCTAGTCTCGAATAACTAGAGTATATAATGTGTTACTGAAATGATCTACATGCATTGCACTGTTCATAGTCTGGTATACTAAGGTGGTATTTCCCTTTAGAGAATTTTTGGATTGACTTGGCACATGCTTACACATGCTTAAGACTAAAAAGACTACTCTGCCTTGATGATCTTTGAGTTTCAGAATAGTTATATCACTTTCATGCCCGATTCAATGTTGCTTTGTCGCTCTGCATGATTATGACCGTTATTGCTCTCTAGTTGGTCGCTTCCCAGTCTTTTGCTAAACCTCCACCTGTACTAAGCGGACTGACTGCTTGTGCATCCAAAATCCTTAAAACCAATTATGCCATATGAGTCCACTATACCTTCCTATACATGGTATTTACCTGCCATTCCTAACAAAGACTTTCATGTACCATCTCGAAACTAATCAAAAGCATTTCTCTTTTGTGCCTATGTTTTAGCTCATGAGGAAGTAGTAGTTAATTCATGATCTTTTTAAGTTGGACAAGTTTCACCCCTGGATTGTATGTCTAATGTGCAAACCCCTAATACGAAAAGGAACTGGCATTGAGTGCGCCCGGCTCAAAAAGATAATATAACAAACAAACCCTCCTTCACGCTTTGTTCATGAGAAATCAGAAAACTTTGGCAGTGATAAACAAAGGAGATTAAGAGGATGTGATCGTCCTCATGCGGGAGCCGTTCCTCGAGACTTGTCCACTCAAAAAGTGATTGAGTTATCTACTAGCATTCGTTGACGAAATATGCACTTCTCAAAACATGTTTACTTCTGTTTTTAAAACCAAGAGCTCTGGTACATGTTTAGTTTTTGTTTCCGACCACGGGTTTTCAACCTTGCCAATAAAAGCCACGGTTCGAGCGTCTCACCTTCTTTCTTCAAAGCACCAACTATGCGAGCATAATTGTCATTCTGAGTGTAATGTGCATTGTCCCAAAGTATTACATTGTCTTCTGCATACTTGTGATATGATTTATTCTGAAATTCTTAGTTCTAGTCTCCTTTAAAACTCTGGAGGAGTCTCGGCATTTATGTTTTGCTTCACTCATGGAGGCTAGCGAGATACCACCCTAATATGCTCAAGCTATGTGCAATGTAATCTTGTCTTGATTTTCAGTAATATATTATTTACTTTTAAGTATTTGTGACTGGTCACTTGAAAGAAGGATTGCTCCTTGCATTGTCCTCATAGTACGTTTCAATACTTGCTAAACTCTTTTCGTAGTACATGCTTATATACATCTAATGAAGCAAAAGAGTTTGTCAAAGTTTTCTTTGTCGCGTCCAGTTCGTTGAACTGAATTGCTGGAGGACAAGCAATATGCTAAGCTTGGGGGAGTTGATACGTCTCAAACGTATCTACTTTTCCAAACACTTTTGATATTGTTTTGGCCTCATTCTTGCATGATTTGGACTAAACTAACTCGGACTGACGCTGTTTTCAGCAGAGCTGCCTGTATGGTTTATTTGTGTGCAGGAAAATGGATTTTTAGGTATCTCAGAAAAATCCACGAAAAATCACAGAAAATCCACGCACCCGAAGGAACCAGGAGCCAGAAGTGGGGCCAGAGGTGGACCAGGGGGTGCCCAGGCGCCCTGTGGGCGCGCCCCCCCTGGGTCGCGCCGGGGGGCCGCCTGGGTGGGTCCCACACCCCTGGTGCCCTACTTTGCCTCGTATTTTTACTCCCGACGTAGAAACCCCAGATCAGAAGTTCTTTCGCAGTTTTCCGTCGCGGAGCCGCCGCCACCCTCTGTTCTTCCTCGGGAGGGCTAATCTGGAGGCTGAATTGGCCTCCGGAGAGGGGAGATCGTCGCCATCGTCATCATCATCACCACTCCATCATCCCTCCATGACTTCCCCTTTCATGTGTGAGTAATTCCCCTGCTGTAGGCGAAGGGGATGGTAGGGATTGGATGAGTTAGATCATGTAATAGTTTATCAGATCGTTGGGGGCATGTTGCCTATCATCTACTATGGTGTTTATCATCTTTGCTACAACTTGTTATTCTTAATGCTTGACACTTAGGGCCCGAGTGCCATGATTTCAGATCTGAACCATATGTGTTTGTATGAATATATTTGTGTTCGTGATCCTATCTATGAGTTGTTTGCACCTATTACGGTCCGGAACCGGCGATCCCAAAAGTGACAGCTTGGGACACCAAAGGGGATGGTCCGTAGTTTGAGGATTACATGTATCCATTGAGTTCATTGCTTTGTTCCGGTGCTCTTTGACAGGAGCACCTTAATATCCATAAGTTCCTTTTGGCCCCGTTCGTAGCGGGATGGTAGGACAAAAGATGTTGTGCAAGTTGTTATTGCAAGCACGTACAACTACCTACGGGATACATGCCTAATGTTTGATATTTGCCTAGATGATCATTACTTTTCCGTGTGCCGTGCCCCAAGTTAGAATCTATCTCATCCATGCAGCGCCCAACCATCCATCTCCCTAGCCTACAGTGTTTTAAACCCTGCTTGTCACTAGTTGCTACTTTTGCCATTTACTACTGCTATTTACTTTTGCTGTTTACTTTTACTATTACTATCATCACTATCATATCACTGTTACCACTTATCTTTTGTTGCAAGTAAGTATATTTCAGGTGCGGTTGAATTGACAACTCAACTGTCAAAGCTTATAAATACTCTTTGGCTCCCCGTGTGTCGAATCAATAAATTGGGTTATTCTTACCCGCGAAGACTATCTCGATCCCTTACGGTTGAGGGTTATCAAGAAGTGGCCAGGCTTTTGGCCGCAGGATTCATAGTTGAGGTATTTCATCCAGAGTGGTTGGCTAATCCAGTGCTGGTGCTAAAGAAAAATGGAACCTGGAGGATGTGTGTTGATTACACAGACTTAAACAAGGCTTGCCCAACTGATCCTTTTGCTCTCCCCCGTATTGATCAGATTATCGATGCTACGACAGGATGTGAGCGGCTAAGTTTTTTGGATGCATATTCAGGTTATCATCAGATCAAGATGGCAGTTAAGGACCAGGAGAAGATAGCTTTCATAACTCCTTTTGGAGCCTTCTGCTATGTATCCATGCCTTTTGGGCTTAAGAGTGCCCAAGCAACTTATCAACGTTGTGTGCAGAACTGTTTCAAAGGGCAGATTGGAAAAAAAATGTCCTTGCATATGTTGATGATATTGTGGTGAAATTCAGGGAGGAGGAGACGCTGATAGAGGACTTGAAAGAAACCTTTAACAACCTCCGGGTTTACAAGATGATGCTTAATCCGGAGAAGTGTGTTTTCGGTGTGCCAGCAGGCAAGCTCGTTGGATTCTTAGTGTCAAACAGAGGGATTGAGGCTAATTTGGAGAAGATCAAGGCGATTACATCCTTGGCTAAACCGGCTTGCATCAATGATGTCCAGCGCGTGGCAGGACGTATTGCAGCATTGAGCCGGTTCATCAGCCGTTTGGGAGAAAATGCGATCCCGCTTTATCAGATGCTGAAAAAGACGGACCGGTTTGTATGGAGCGATGCTGCAAACACTGCGTTCGAGGATTTGAAGCGGCAATTAGCAGAACCACCAGTTCTTGCTGCCCCAGTTGACAAGGAGCCACTGTTGTTGTACGTGGCCGCCAATGCCCGCGCAGTTAGCGTAGCAATTGTGGTGGAACGCAAGGAAGCAGGCAAAGAATATCCGGTTCAGCGTCCAGTTTACTACATCAGCGAGGTCCTAATTGAGTCAAAACAAAGGTATCCACACTGGCAGAAGTTGGTATACGGCGTATTCATGGCAAACCGGAAGTTGAAGCATTATTTCCAGGGCCACCCAATCACTTTTGTCAGCTCAGCTCCATTGGGGGACATAATCCAGAACAGAGAAGCCACTGGCAGAGTGGCGAAATGGGCCATTGAACTTAGCCCACACGGATTGAAGTATGTACCCCGTACTGCTATAAAATCCCAGGCACTGGTAGATTTCATCAATGATTGGACAGAGTTGCAAGCACCAGAGGAGAAGCCGGATCATACATACTGGACTATTCACTTTGAAGGTTCAAGGCAATTAGAGGGCTCGAGGGCTGGAGTCGTGTTAACTTCCCCACGAGGTGACAAGTTCTGTTATGTCCTTCGATTAATATTCCCTTGCACTAACAATGCTGCTGAGTATGAAGCTCTCCTCCACGGTTTACGGATGGCCAAGGAGATGAACTTGAGCCGGGTCAAGTGCTTTGGTGACTCAGATCTAGTGGCACAACAGGTGTCTGGCAAGTGTGAGTCTAAAGATCCGCTCATGGTAGCTTACCGACGAGAAGTTGAAGCAGTTGCAGGGTACTTCAAAGGATATCAGGTGGACCACATAGACCGGCAGAAAAACAAAGCGGCCGATGCATTAAGCCGGCTGGGCTCTCAGCGTAAACCAGTTCCACCAAATACCTTCTTGGATGAATTGCATAGTCTGTCGGTACAGATACCGTCAGAGGAGGATTTAGCTGTTCCTGATCCGGAAGCACAGCTAGTTGCAGCACTTCACGTTATTCCGAATTGGACACTCCCTTACTTGGCGTACCTAAGTCGAGGTGAGTTGCCAGAGGATGAAGTTGAGGCTCGGCAGATAATCCGGCGGTCCAAATCCATGACCATCGTCAATGGAGAACTTCATCACCGCAGTGTCTCTTGGGCATTTCAGCGATGCGTATCATCAGAAGAAGGCTGTGATATTCTTCGAGAGATACACGAAGGAGATTGTGGTCATCACGCCGGTTCAAAGTCATTGGTAGCTAAAGCTTTTCGTCATGGGTTCTATTGGTTAACGGCTCATGCTGATGCAGATGACCTAGTCAGAAAATGTGATGCTTGCCAGAAATTTTCACGGCGTGCTCATGTTCCGGCACAGGAGCTACGGATGATTCCAATTACTTGGTCGTTTGCAACTTGGGGGCTTGATATGGTTGGACCCTTTAAAAGATCCCAAGATCAGAAAACCCACCTGTTGGTAGCAGTGGACAAGTTTACAAAGTGGATTGAGGCAGAGCCTGTCAGTAAGTGTGATGCGGCAACAGCGGTTAAGTTCATCAAAAAGGTAATTTTCCGGTTTGGCTTTCCACACAGCATCATTACAGATAATGGCACCAACCTATCTAAAGGAGAGATGGAAGAGTTCTGCCAAAAGGAACATATTCGCCTGGATGTATCATCAGTAGCTCACCCTCAGTCCAATGGCCAAGCTGAGAGGGCCAACCAAAAGATCTTGAGAGGCATCAAGCCCCGGCTTATGGTTCCTTTGCAAAGAACACCAGGTTGCTGGGTAGAGGAGTTACCTTCTGTCCTCTGGAGCATCAACACTACACCTAACAGATCTAAAGGTTATACGCCCTTCTTCATGGTATATGGTGCTGAAGTGGTTCTCCCAAGTGACATCCGGCACGACTCACCACAGGTGGCAGCTTATGTTGAAGCAGATAATGAGCAAGCAAGACAAGACAGCTTGGACCGGCTGGATGAGGAACGGGACACGGCAGCAGTGCGATCAGCAATTTATCAATAAGACCTGCGCCGGTACCACAGCTGTCGGGTTAAGACCAGGACGTTCCAGGAGGGGGATCTGGTGCTCCGGCTCATCCAAGACCAGGCGGATATGCACAAGTTATCCCCACCTTGGGAAGGACCCTTTGTGGTCAGCAAGAACCTACACAATGGTTCATACTACCTGGTTGACGCTCAAGAGCATAAAGACTCACGTACAGCAGAGGAAGAGACGAAGCGGCCATGGAACATCGCTCTTCTGCGACCTTACTACACTTGACACTACAGGAAACAGCTAATTTGCCGTCAGGAGGCGTCTTTGCCGTTAGCTTTTCGTCGGGAAGACGGCAACGGGTGGGTTTGCCGTCATCAATAAACGGCAAAGAAAAACTGACGGTAAAATAAACTTTGTCGTCTGCGAAACAAAACACAGACGGCAAAGAGCTCACTTTGTCGTCTGCAACAACAAACACAGACGGCAAATAATCTTTGCCGTATGTATTTATTTTGACAGACGGCAAAGATTCTTTGCCGTCTGTGTTTTTCTTGGCAGACAGCAAAGTGAGCGATTTGCCGTCTGTATTTATTTTGGCAGACGGCAAAGAAGAAGCACATCACGCGGATCAATCACACGGATTGATGACTTGGCAATATCTCAGACACACATCTCACGCGGTTGGATGCACGCCTCCACCCAGCCCACGACGCACGCACCCCACGACGCACGCCCCCACCCATGCCTCCACCCACGAGGCCACAACACTACCTACCCCAACAATGATTCCCATCTCCTCCCCCGTGCTCCCTTTTCTCTCCAACTCCCCGTCGGCCAGCGCCCTCTCCTCTCTCGTGCTCCCTCCTCCGTACTACTCGCCCAAGCAGCCACAGGCCGCCGGGTAACACCCGCCCGCCCATCAGGAGCCCAGAGTAACCGCATGCTCAGCCCAGTGCCCGCATGTCCCTAAGCCGCGGTCAGCGCCCTCCCGCCCGTCCGTACGCCGTCGCGCCCAGTACCCTCCCGCCCGTCCATCCGCCAGCTCTCCAGCGTCGTATGAAGGTCCACCTCGCGAGCTCGTCCTCACCCGCAGGCAGTGCGCACCACAGCTCCTCCGGCGGCGCACCCGAGCCCGATCTCCGTGCTCCTCCTCACCCGCCGGTCGTGCGTTCGGCCTCATGAGCTCCGCCGCTAGAGTAGCCGGCCGCTCTGCCGGTCGAGCACCGCCCATCCCCGACCTCCCTCGTGTGCCTCATCGTGGCATCGGAGCGAGTCAGCTCCCGAGCGCGGCTAGGCCGGAGCGACACGGGTGAGAAGGCCCGGGCGGCGCCGCAGCGAGCAGAGCATGGCACGGCAGTGCGGCGAGCGTTGGGGCCGGGCGACGGGGCGTACAGAGCACTGCAATGGACCAGAAGGACTCGATTGATTTTAAATTTTACTTTTTAGGGTCCTTCGTGTTAATTTCCAAGACTATTCTGTAGCTTTAGTTTTTTTTTGGGGGACATATTTGCATTTTGTACTTCACTATCATTGAATAAAAGAAATAAACACGGCCGAGCCTTTGCATGTTAAAAGAAGAAGAAGAAACATTGGCAGTGCACTGTGTGTGTTGACCGCATCCCTCGGGAGCAACGATGCTATGCTTTTTTTTAATTTAACCCCTTTCTTTGCCGTCTGTGATATACGAGGCTGAGGGCAAAGACACGAATAACTGACGGTAAAGATGTAGTCTGGATGACGGCAAAAGTACTTTATTTTGCCATCTGTGATTCATAAGGCTGACGGCGAAGCAGATTTGGCTGACGGCGAAGTCTTTGCCGTCTGTCTGATGAAAAGCTGACGGCAAAGTATTCTTTGCCGACTTATCTTTGCCGTCTGACTTTGCCGTCTGCTTCCTGACGGCAAAATCTTTGCCGTCTGGATTTAGGTCTTTGCCGTCTGTGATGCACAGACGGCAAATTACATGTTTCCTGTAGTGTGAGCCATTGGCTCCGCTTTATGTACCATGTATATATTATGATTAATAAATAAACCGGCGCCCCCAGTAAACTGGGGAATCAGCCATCTTCGAAAAGAGTGTCACATGAGAGTTTCGCTGAAAACTCACTATGACCTCCTAAACCGGCGCCCCTGATAACATTAGGGAGTCAGCTGTGTTTTTCTTCAAAGGAGTATCACATGGGAGTTTTCTTTGAAAACCCACCATGGCCTCCTAAACTGGCGCCCTTGATACATCAAGGAATCAGCCATTGACAATCATCGAGTTGATCACCTAAAGACAAGATCCCTCAGAGGTTTTGAAACATTGGGTGGTGTGTCATCGATGAAAACGTCAAATATGGAGCCTGGCAGCTCGCAAAAAGCCTAGAGCCTGGCAGCTCACAAAAAGCCACAAACATGGAGCCTGACAGCTCGCAAAAAGCCTAGAGCCTGGCAGCTCACAAAAAGCCTCAAATATGGAGCCTGGCAGCTCGCAAAATGCCTAGAGCCTGG
>LR738711.1:20965429-21006943 GCA_902687465.1 Secale cereale
TGGCAGCTCGCAAAAAGCCTAGAGCCTGGCAGCTCACAAAAAGCCACAAATATGGAGCTTGGCAGCTCGCAAAAAGCATAGAGCCTGACAGCTTACAAAAAGCCTAGAGCCTGGCAGCTCACAAAAAGCCTGGAGCTTGGCAGCTCGCAAAAAGCCTCGAATTTAGAGCCTGGCAGCTCACAAAAAGCCTAGAGCCTGGCAGCTCACAAAAAGCCTCGAATTTGGAGCCTGGCAGCTCGCAAAAAGCCTCGACTACATGGTCTTATTTGCCAAAAAAACTTTGTTTCTATGATTTCACAAATTTTGTTTTTAACCAAGTCTATTGATGTGGGATTGGGCAACTATAAGGTTGACCATATATCTACAAAGTTAAAAGCCTGGGTCATGAACACCAGCGTGAGCTAAACCGGCGTTCATTGTAGCCCGGATCGGCCATCAGGTAAAAGCCAAACAAGAGAGCCAAGAGCCTCATCAGCGCCTACGCTTTCAATTATGCCTACCGGATTAAGGTCGACAGGCACACTTAATCAGAGGTATGATGTATATTTGTGATAAACAGTTATTCCTTTGATATATATATATTGGAGTAGTGTAATTGGTCCGGTGGTAAACCGCCAGGACATCTTTTAGCATCATTCATGCAGGCACAGATAATATAAACGGATCAAGCATGGCCAAACAGAGGATTAAATTGACAGATGCCAAGTCAAGTTGTGCCATCCATATTGGGACAAAGACAGTGTTTCAACTATCCTATTACAAGGCACCTGCAGGCCCGAATAGATCAAAGTTTTTTGCAAAATATTCAGCAACTACAAATTAAACCGGACGGTTTATGACTCCTCTTCACGCTGCGAAGACTGAGGGTCAACTTGTTCCGGGTCTTCATCAGCTTCAGGCAATGGCTGGAAACCAGGAGCGCACCAATCAATCTTGGAGAGTGCACGGAAATACATTTCGTCATCAATAAGATCTGAAGGATCAATATCTGGAGCGAAAGTATGGCCACGAACTGGTGGGATCAGATTTTCAGTGTCGTAAACCGGCCGCTCCACCCACGAATTTTCTAAGTCATAGGCCGGATGATACCTTGTCAAATCTGCTTCATCGGCAAGCTTACTAGCAAGCGTGCGCATGTCCTTAGTCAAAGCACGGAGATCTTCGGCAGAGAAGACTGACCCGTCCTCTTTGTTGCTGGGATAGCCATTCATAGCCTCAGTCGGGTCAAAGTCAGGGACCCATGCTTTGGCCTGGGTCAGCGCCATAAGAGAACCAGCCCGTGCAGCAGACTTCTTCACCTCCACCAAATGCACAGGCAGGACAGATAGCTTCTCCAAAGTGGCTTGAATGGTAGTCGGTGCCGGTTTGTTGTGGGACATGGCACTGATAGCCCTTTGAGCGCCGGAATAGAGCTGCTCTACCAGGGTATAAGCTGCCTTGAGTTTCTTCCGGACATCATCTCCAATATGAGTTATGCGCCTCCCTATATACGTTGGTCGAGTTAAACTGGAACGGAACAAAAGATTGCTAAGATGCAAAAAATATAAAGATGGGTACTCACCGAAGATAGCAGAAGTCATGGGCTCTATTTCTGTCTTAAACCAGTTAACTCCTGCGTAACCGGATTAAGAGCAGCTTCGGCGTCCTTTGCTCTTTTTTCAAGAGCATTCCTCTGCACCTCCCATGTGGACCGCTCCGCTTCAAAATCCTTTTTCAATTTCTCCATGTTGGTCAAAGTGAGCACAAGTTCTTCCTTGGCTTTGGCTGAGGCAGTTTCATGGACAGCCAAGCTATTCCGGAGTTCAGTTACCTCCGAAGCCCTCCGGGTCAAGTCAGATTGTGATGTCTACACACGCTTCTACTCTTGTAGACTATGTTGGGCCTCCAAGCGCAGAGGTTTGTAGGACAGTAGCAATTTCCCTCAAGTGGATGACCTAAGGTTTATCAAACTCAGGGAAGTAGAGGTTGAAGATGGTCTCTCTCAAGCAACCCTGCAACTAAGATACAAGAAGTCTCTTGTGTTCCCAACACACCTAATACACTTGTTAGATGTATAGGTGCACTAGTTCGGCGAAGAGATGTTAAATGGCAAGTAATATGGATGGCAAAACAAAGTAATATAATTCTGTAATAAAAAGTGCAGCAAGCAAACAAGTGGTAAACGTGAGCACAAATGGTATTGCAATGGTGGAAACAAGGCCTAGGCTTCATACTTTCACTAGTGGCAACTCCCAACAACATTAACATAATCGAATCACATGATATTTCCCATAAAACATGCAAAGGGGACGCACTCGGAGGTCATTCCTTCGTGGTCAAGAGAGGACGAGAATTATGTAGGGCTACAAAAGCACACCTCAAAGTTCGTAGTTCTCAATCTAAGGATTTCCCAATGTCACCGCGGCCATCCAAAGAGAGTCCCACAATCACCACAACATATCTAAAGGATAGTCAAAGACAAGCACCAAGAGACTCTCAATCTTCAATCAACACACAAAAAGGAAATCACTCATGAAATTATTCTTCTAATCCATGTCCAATAGACCGCTGTCACCTTGGTCTCGGGGATTATACTAGATAAAGACAAGTGAGTACATCAATCCAATACATAGAGGAAGGGGAAATATCATGGGATCACCCTAGATTAACATAGCCTATGATCACAACGAAGATCACATCATGGGTGAGAGAATTGACCACATAGCTACTGGTAAGAACCTCAGCCCCGAGGAGGAACTACCCCCGCATCATGGAGGGAGGAAGCAACATCGATGGAGATGAATCCGGGGGCACTTCCCCGTCCCGGCAGGGTGCCGGCGCAGGAATTCTGGTCCCCGAAGCTTGATGGCGATGGCGGCGGAGATCGGAATCGCGTCTGGAGAAAAGGGGTCCGGAATCAGGGTTTTTCTCGACGGACCTTAAATATATGCCAAAGGGGGTCACCAGGGGAGTCCTGGGGGGCCCAGGCGCCCCCCCCGGCGCGGCCTAGGGGTGCGCCGCCTGGGCAGGCCGCCTGGAGCCCCTGTGGGTCCCCCCCGGCTGTACTTTGGCCGCACGGTAGCTCCTGGAACGCTGAATTTTTATATATTTTTTCTGGATTTTTCCTGGCAGTTCTCCTAATGTGAAAACCTGAAATACAAAAACAGCCGAAAACAGAAACTGGCACTGGGGTGCACTGAGTTAATAGGTTAGTCCAAATATGATCAAAAGTGTATGGAAGTGTATAAATATCATAGCAATATCACCCAAAAGAGGCATGGAGCAAGCAGAAATTATAGATACGTTTTGGACGTATCAACATCCCCAAGCTTAATTCCTGCTCGTCCTCGAGTAGGTAAATGATAACAAGAATAATTTCTGTGGTGACATGCTATTAACCATATAGGACTTTTTCATAGTCACATGACAAAAGCTTACTGAGACAATGAATCTGTAGTAATTAAGTTGCCTCATGAGAAAATCACAAAGAACTAAAAGTTTTACAATATGATACTGAAACATCAAATAGATTTGCAATGAACATGATGTGCAAATATGATAAAGTGATATCTAGCTTGCCCCCTTTAGTGAAGCAAAACATAAATGCAGGGGCACCTTCAAGGTTTAAGTGATGACTAGATACAATGATTTCAGAATAAACGATATCACAATCATGCAAAAGACAATGCTACTTTCGGACAATGCACATTACACTCAGAATGACAATCATACTCTCAGTAGTTGGTGCTTTAAAAGAAGGTGGAGACTCAACATAAAAGTAAAAGAATGGCCCTTCGCAGAGGGAAGCAGGGATTACTCATGTGCTAGAGTTTTTTTTATTTTGAAAACATAGAAGCAATTTTGTCAACGGTAGTAATACTTCATATGTGTTATGCATAAGACATCCTATAAGTTGCAAGCCTCATGCATCGAATACCAATAGTGCTCGCACCTTGTCCTAATTAGCTCAGATTTCCATGGGTTATCATTGCATTACATATGTTTCAACCAAGTGTCACAAAGGGGTACCTCTATGCCACCTGTACAAAGGTCCAAGGAGATAAATCGCATTTGATTTCTCGTTGTTGATAGATCTCAAATTGAGGACATCCATACCGGGACAACATAGAAAATAGATAATGGACTCCTCTTTAATGATTAAGCATTCATAAGAGGTTGAGGATTAATGTCCAAGCTAAAACTTCCACCATGATACATGGCTTTGGTTGGCGGCCCAATGTTCTTCTCTAACAATATGCATACTCAAACCATTCAACTCATGGCAAATCACCCTTACTTCGGACAAGACGAACATGCATAGCAACTCACATGATATTCAACAAAAGTGTAACAGTTGATGGCGTCCCCAGAAACATGGATACCGCTCAGCAAGCAACTTATAAGAAATAAGATACATAAGCGACATATTCTTTACCACAATAGTTTTTAAGCTACTTTCCCATGAGCTATGTATTGCAAAAATGAAGGTTTTAAAGGTAGCACATGTAAATTTACTTGGAGTGGCGGTGAAATACCACATATAGGTAGGTATGGTGGACTCATATGGCATAACTGGATTAAAAGAATGTGGATGCACAAGCAGTCAGTCCGCTCAATACAGGTGGAGGTTAGCAAAAGACTGGGAGCGACCAACTAAAAGAGCAATGACGGTCATAATCATGCAGAGCGACAAAGCAACATTGAATCAGGCATGGTAGTTATATCGCTACTCAAAAACAAAAGATCATCAAGGCTTGACAAACTTTCTTTACAGTCTTAAATATGCGTGAGCATACGCCAAGTCAATCAAAATAAATTCTTGAAGGAAGATATTACTAAACCATACCACATCATAGGCAAACAAATCAAGTTGGTACTCCAATAACACATTGGGAATCCCCCAGCTATTTGAGACTAACCACAAGAAAACATGAACTACTAAGCGCCATTATGCACGTAGCATCTTTATCATAGACATATCAACCAATGCAACGGAAGCAAACTCTCTTAATAAGGTGATCATGGTAATTAAAGAGAGTTCAAGCAACCAACTAAACAAAAGCTCTTTGAAAAGATAAGCATGAATACTAAGAGCTGAACATGATAGTAGCTATTAAAAGACAAAGAACACACACAGCAAAGATAAACATGAAAATTCTATGTTGTGTTCTAGGTTGAAGTGGAGCGTGTTTCTCTCCCACACAAAGAAAGCTGAGTTCCAACTCGTTATGAAAAACAAGCAAAGTTAAAGAAAACTAAAAATGAAACTAAAAGCAAGACGCTCCAAGCATAGCACATAACACATGAAGTGATAAAAATATAGTGGAACGAAAGACGAACTGATAATGTTGATGGAGAAGGGGATGCACGGGGGCATCCCCAAGCTTAGACGCTTGAGTCTCCTTGAATATTTCTTGGGGGTGCACAGGGGCATCCCCAAGCTTGAGCGCTTGACACTCCTGAATCTTTTTATCATCTTCCCTCGCACACTTGAAAACTTCCTTCATACATAACTCATCATAATCTGATTAGCGAGGTTAGTACCCATAATAAAATAATTGTTCCTTGCTGGAAATAAAGATATTCTTGAAGTTCAACTGTTTCTCAAGATTGCCAAAAGGTTTTTGCAAAGAAAAAGCAAGCTCTTGGTTTGCAAAATGAAAGAAAGGCAAAACAGGACAGAATCTGTGAAAAACAGAACAGCAGGTAGTAAATGATTTGTTCGGGGCACTTCTGCAACTCTAATAAAAAAACTCAGAACAGACGCACAAAAGACAATTGTATAGAGCACGCTGTCGAAAAAATTCAGACCAAAAAGATGATCTGGTGATTTTATACGAACTTTTCTATCCAAGGACAGAATCTGTTTCCTGGACAGCACGTCACAACTTTTGAACTTTCTTGCAATCAGAGGCTACACTTGGCACAAAGTTGAAAAGTAAAGATACAATGATGATGCTACTGTAGTAACAACATCAAGACACAACAAAAAGCAAAATAAAATTTTATTCATTGTGGGCTGCCTCCCAAAAGCGCTTTCTTTTATGCCTTTAAGCTAGGCATAGGACTTTAATGATGCTCTCGTAAGAATAAGAGCTGAAGAACAAAAGAGGGCATCAAGAAGCAAATGCCAAATACATTTAAGCCTAACATGCTTCCTATGCATAGGAATATTGCAATAGAATAATTCATTGAAGCACGAAGCAACTAGCATAGGAAGGCAAAACAAGCATAACTTCAAAATATTCACCATAAAGAGAGGAAACTTCTTCTTATTAAGATATTTAGAACCAAGCCTCCCTCTCTCATTATAAATTTCAGTGGCATCATGGATGAACTCAACAATATAAGCATCACATAAAGCATTGTTACCATGATCCATATGCAAAAAGGTACTATCACTCCCCACATAAGCATAATTTTTCTCATTGGTAATAGTGGGAGTATGACTATCATAAACAACTTGAACACTATAGATTAGTTGTATATTAGGAGGGTGGTGTTCAACAAGGGAGTAATTCCCTTCATGATTATGACAAGTTTCATAAGGATAATTTCTCCTTATGTCATAGGTACCTTTATAATCACTATAGATTGGAGTTATAACATCATCATAGTAGAGAAGAGCATTATCATTGCTAGCAACTATATTTGTAATCATGTTGTCTTTATTCTTACTAGCAAGAGAATTATCAATTATCACATCACTAGTGGGGATAGGATTTGCAATCCTATCATCCCCAAGCTTAGAGCTTCCCATATCTTCACTTTCAGAGTTGGTACCAAAAAGATTTTCAAGATCATAAGCAGCATTATCATCATTTTCCCAATCACAATAAGTAACATGCATATCATAATCAAAATCATCTTCAATAGTACCTACGGACGTATCATCAAAATGGTAATTAAGGCAATAAACTTCACCTTCTTCTTTAAACTTACAACCGTTAGGATAAAAGTTGATAGGAGGAATATGCTCAGGCCAGGTTGATACCCATTCTTCTTCCTTCTTGCTCCTCCTCCTCCTCCTCTTCTTTTTCTTCTTCTTCACCTTAGGAGGGGGTGGTTGGAGATGAAGCTTCTCCACATATCCTGGTTTATCATTAGAAACAATAGGGGAAACTTGGGAGAAACTCTCGTTTTTATTAGCAGAAATATAAGAGACATTTTTATACTTTGGTAAAGTTCCCTCCTTTCTAATCTTACTTATGTAATCATTTTCATGGCAATTAACAACACAATAGAGATGGCAATTTTGCAAAGTGTTTTTTTATTCCTATGGCATTATCATCCAGCCAAGAAGTCTTTTCTGATAACTCTTCACACATCAAAAATAACATAAGCTCATCATAAAGATCAGAGGTGATCATGTTATCACACAACCGGTTAACAGTTATGTTTTGAAAGTTCATGCATTGAAAATTAAAGTGACCCTCTATACGACAAAGTTCACAAGTAAAAGGATAAAGGTCACACAATTCTCTAGCAATTTCATTTAAATCTCTGACCCAAGTGATTGTTCTTTCATGCTTATGTTGCTTACAATACTTCTCTTCTTCAATCATAGGCCTTTCACAAGGTCTATCCACTCCACAAAAATTAACATGCTTATATAAAACTTCATTTTTAGGAATTGGATCATGCATGTTGCAATCATCATGAACAATTTCATTTTCTTTGCAAGTCTCTTTAAAAGGTTTATGATACTTGATCCAATCCTCCTTAGGCATATTAAGATGTGAAGCAAAAGATTTGAGGAAATCAACAAGGAGTTGACAATCAAGCCCAAACTTAGCACTAAACTTATTAAAACTTGTAGTTTCAACAAAGGACTTAATGCAATCATACTCATAAATTATACATGACTCTTTACCTCTGTCGATCTCCCAATCTTCAGTGTTGCGTTGAATTCTTTCAAGGAGTTCCCATTTAGCATCAATCTTTTTGTTTGTGAAAGAACCCGTAGAGGAAGCATCGAGCAAATCTTTATCCTGTCGAGAGAGCCTCGCATAGAAGTTAGTAATAATAATATCTTTGGGGAGCCCATGGTTAGGACATTTTAGCATTAACGTTTTCAGTCTCCCCCAAGCTTGAGCTATGCTCTCTCCGTCATGAGGATAAAAATTATAAACATAATTCCTATTCTCATGGACTTCATGAAGAGGATAAAACTTGGAGTAAAAGAGAGACTGGATCTCTTCCCACTCCAGCAGGTGAGAGTCATTTAGTAGCCTATACCATTCCAATGCTTTTCCTTTCAGTGACAAGGCAAATAATTTCCTCATGACAAACTCCCTCGATACACCTGCAAGCTTAAATAATGAACATAGTTGTGACAGATATAGCAAGTGTTCACCAGGATGTCTGTCTCCTGCATAACGATTAGCCAAAACATAATCGATAATACCAGCCGGTATTTTATAGGGCACAATTTCAGTAGGAGGAGGAGCAACCACCACAGGTGTGGGGCGTCCTCCCGCAAGCAACGATCCAATAGCAAGGTTTTCCATAAACATAACTAGTGAAATAAAAACAAGAAACAAAAAGATTTAATTGCAAGATCTAAAGATATACCTTCAAGCGCTCACTTCCCCGGCAACGGCGCCAGAAATAGCTTGATGTCTACACACGCTTCTACTCTTGTAGACTATGTTGGGCCTCCAAGCGCAGAGGTTTGTAGGACAGCAGCAATTTCCCTCAAGTGGATGACCTAAGGTTTATCGAACTCAGGGAAGTAGAGGTTGAAGATGGTCTCTCTCAAGCAACCCTGCAACTAAGATACAAGAAGTCTCTTGTGTCCCCAACACACCTAATACACTTGTTAGATGTATAGGTGCACTAGTTCGGCGAAGAGATGTTAAATGGCAAGTGATATGGATGGCAAAACAAAGTAATATAAATCTGTAATAAAAAGTGCAGCAAGCAAAGAAGTGGTAAACGTGAGCACAAATGGTATTGCAATGGTGGAAACAAGGCCTAGGGTTCATACTTTCACTAGTGGCAACTCCCAACAACATTAACATAATCGAATCACATGATATTTCCCATAAAACATGCAAAGGGGACACACTCGGAGGTCATTCCTTCGTGGTCAAGAGAGGACGAGAATTATGTAGGGCTACAAAAGCACACCTCAAAGTTCGTAGTTCTCAATCTAAGGATTTCCCAATGTCACCGCGGCCATCCAAAGAGAGTCCCACAATCACCACAACATATCTAAAGGATAGTCAAAGACAAGCACCAAGAGACTCTCAATCTTCAATCAACACACAAGAGAGGAAATCACTCATGAAAATATTTTTCTAATCCATGTCCAATAGACCGCTGTCACCTTGGTCTCGGGGATTATACTAGATAAAGACAAGTGAGTACATCAATCCAATACATAGAGGAAGGGGAAATATCATGGGATCACCCTAGATTAACATAGCCTATGATCACAACGAAGATCACATCATGGGAGAGAGAGATAACCACATAGGTACACGTACGAGCCCTCGGCCCCGGAGAAGACTACTCACACATGGACATGGTGAGGAGGAGGTTGATGATGGTGTTGATGGAGAGGTGCAGCCCCGCGAGGAGGAGACGGCCGACGACAGCCACGGAGGCGGCGGCGGCGGCCCTTGGGGGCGGCGGCGGCCCTAGGGGGCAGCGGCTCCTTGGCCCCCCTTTTTCCTTGTGGTTGGAGGTGAAGCTTCTCCACATATCCTGGTTTATCATTAGAAACAATAGGGGAAACTTGGGAGAAACTCTCCTTTTTATTAGCAGAAATATAAGAGACATTTTTATACTTTTGTAAAGTTCCCTCCTTTCTAATCTTACTTATGTAATCATTTTGATGGCAATTAACAACACAATAGAGATGGCAATTTTGCAAAGTGTTTTTTATTCCTATGGCATTAACATCTAGCCAAGAAGTCTTTTCTGATAACTCTTCACACATCAAAAATAACATAAGCTCATCATAAAGATCAGGGGTGATCATGTTATCACACAACTGGTTAACAGTTATGTTTTGAAAGTGCATGCATTGAAAATTAAAGTGACCCTCTATACAACAAAGTTCACAAGTAAAAGGATAAAGGTCACACAATTCTCTAGCAATTTCATTTAAATCTTTGACCCAAGTGATTGTTCTTTCATGTTTATGTTGCTTACAATACTTCTCTTCTTCAATCATAGGCCTTTCACAAGGTCTATCCACTCCACAAAAATTAACATGCTTATATAAAACTTCATTTTTAGGAATTGGATCATGCATGTTGCAATCATCATGAACAATTTCATTTTCTTTGCAAGTCTCTTTAAAAGGTTTATGATACTTGATCCAATCCTCTTTAGGCATATTAAGATGTGAAGCAAAAGATTTGAGGAAATCAACAAGGAGTTGAGAATCAAGCCCAAACTTAGCACTTAACTTATTAAAACTTGTAGTTTCAACAAAGGACTTAATGCAATCATACTCATAAATTATACCTGACTCTTTACCTTTGTCGATCTCCCAATCTTCAGTGTTGCGTTGAATTCTTTCAAGGAGTTCCCATTTAGCATCAATCTTTTTGTTTGTGAAAGAACCCATAGAGGAAGCGTCGAGCAAATCTTTATCCTGTCGAGAAAGCCTCGCATAGAAATTAGTAATAATCATATCTTTGGGGAGCCCGTGGTTAGGACATTTTAGCATTAACGTTTTCAGTCTCCCCCAAGCTTGAGCTATGCTCTCTCCGTCATGAGGATAAAAATTATAAACATAATTCCTATTCTCATGGACTTCATGAAGAGGATAAAACTTGGAGTAAAAGAGAGACTGGATCTCTTCCCACTCCAGTAGGTGAGAGTCATTTAGTAGCCTATACCATTCCAATGCTTTTCCTTTCAGTGACAAGGCAAATAATTTCCTCATGACAAACTCCCTCGATACACCTGCAAGCTTAAATAATGAACATAGTTGTGACAGATATAGCAAGTGTTCACCGGGATGTCTGTCTCCTGCATAACGATTAGCCAAAACATAATCGATAATACCAGCCGGTATTTTATAGGGCACAATTTCAGTAGGAGGAGGAGCAACCACCACAGGTGTGGGGCGTCCTCCCGCAAGCAACGATCCAATAGCAAGGTTTTCCATAAACATAACTAGTGAAATAAAAACAAGAAACAAAAAGATTTAATTGCAAGATCTAAAGATATACCTTCAAGCGCTCACCTCCCCGGCAACAGCGCCAGAAATAGCTTGATGTCTACACACGCTTCTACTCTTGTAGACTATGTTGGGCCTCCAGGCGCAGAGGTTTGTAGGACAGTAGCAATTTCCCTCAAGTGGATGACCTAAGGTTTATCGAACTCAGGGAAGTAGAGGTTGAAGATGGTCTCTCTCAAGCAACCCTGCAACTAAGATACAAGAAGTCTCTTGTGTCCCCAACACACCTAATACACTAGTTAGATGTATAGGTGCACTAGTTCGGCGAAGAGATGTTAAATGGCAAGTAATATGGATGGCAAAACAAAGTAATATAATTCTGTAATAAAAAGTGCAGCAAGCAAACAAGTGGTAAACGTGAGCACAAATGGTATTGCAATGGTGGAAACAAGGCCTAGGCTTCATACTTTCACTAGTGGCAACTCCCAACAACATTAACATAATCGAATCACATGATATTTCCCATAAAACATGCAAAGGGGACGCACTCGGAGGTCATTCCTTCGTGGTCAAGAGAGGACAAGAATTATGTAGGGCTAAAAAAGCACACCTCAAAGTTCGTAGTTCTCAATCTAAGGATTTCCCAATGTCACCGCGGCCATCCAAAGAGAGTCCCACAATCACCACTACATATCTAAAGGATAGTCAAAGACAAGCACCAAGAGACTCTCAATCTTCAATCAACACACAAAAAGGAAATCACTCATGAAATTATTCTTCTAATCCATGTCCAATAGACCGCTGTCACCTTGGTCTCGGGGATTATACTAGATAAAGACAAGTGAGTACATCAATCCAATACATAGAGGAAGGGGAAATATCATGGGATCACCCTAGATTAACATAGCCTATGATCACAACGAAGATCACATCATGGGAGAGAGAATTGACCACATAGCTACTGGTAAGAACCTCAGCCCCGAGGAGGAACTACTCCCGCATCATGGAGGGAGGAAGCAACGTCGATGGAGATGAATCCGGGGGCACTTCCCCGTCCCGGCAGGGTGCCGGCGCAGGAATTCTGGTCCCCCGAAGCTTGATGGCGATGGCGGCGGAGATCGGAATCGTGTCTGGAGAAAAGGGGTCCGGAATCAGGGTTTTCTCGACGGACCTTAAATATATGCCAAAGGGGGTCACCAGGGGAGTCCTAGGGGGCCCAGGCGCCCCCCGGCGCGGCCTAGGGGTGGGCCGCCTGGGCAGGCCGCCTGGAGCCCTTGTGGGTCCCCCCGGCTGTACTTTGGCCGCACGGTAGCTCCTGGAACGCTGATTTTTTATATATTTTTTCTGGATTTTTCCTGGCAGTTCTCGTAATGTGAAAACCTGAAATACAAAAACAGCTGAAAACAGAAACTGGCACTGGGGTGCACTGAGTTAATAGGTTAGTCCAAATATGATCAAAAGTGTATGGAAGTGTATAAATATCATAGCAATATCACCCAAAAGAGGCATGGAGCAAGCAGAAATTATCGATACGTTTTGGACGTATCAGCTTGCAAGGAAATCAAACGGATTAGAAAGACAGATCAATCAAGTCTCAAGCACATAACAAGTTAGGCACTTGACACTTGGGGGCTAATGTGCAATTGAAGTAAAGAAAGAAATTTTTTCAGACAAGTCCCAAGCGCATAAACAAGTTATGCCCTTGGCACTTGGGGGCTAATGTAAGCTCATTCTCAGGCATAATGGAAGTCCCGGTTCACCTACAAACGACGATAAACCGGCACTTGGGGGCTACTATGGTCTGAATATAGGATTGCAAAATTACAAAGCAGAGACAGAAGTAAAAGGAAAGAAAATCACCTCATACTTATCCTTCATCATATTAACCAAGCCGACTTCATAACCGCGGCTGGTAAAGAGCCGGTTCAGATACCCGAAATGAAGTTCCTGGGCACTCAACTGGGCATAGCTGGATAAATCTGTGCTCCACTTTCCTTTGTCTTGCTGAAATTTTTCTTCCTTGGCAGTATGCCTAGCCAAGGTGACAGGCTCGGTGGGAGCAGTGAAGCCTAGCCCGGTTATTTCAACATCCGCAGATGAGGCAGCAGTTGGCTGGAGGGGGACAGCAGTAGGCGCCGGGCTGACAGGAGCCAGGTTGGTCCGAGGAGGGCTAACCCGGACAGGGCTTGCTGGTTCAGCCGTGTTCTCCATGTTGTCACCTCCCGGAGCAGCAACATCGTCACAGTCCATAGGAATGGGATCATCAGACTGAGCTTCAAGGTTATCTTCTCGAAGGATGGCCGCTTCAGGGTCATCGGCTGGTTCAGCGGCTGTAGTTTCAGCACCCGGTTTATTTGCTTTTGCCTTTTTGCTAGGCTTTGGCATTCTGGTAAAAATCAAGGGAACAATGAGAATCATAAAGTTAAAAACAGGAAGTTAAACCGGATGTTTGAAAGAAGGACTTACCCAGGGACGGTCTTGAGCACTGGGACCTGTGTAGTAGTTGACTCGCCGGAAGAAGACAGAGGAGCCTCCTGATAGTTGGGATCAGACGGTTTAAGCGGTTTACGTATAAGGCCTGCTTTTGGATGAAGGAGAGTTGGAGTGAGTAAAACCTCGGAGCAGCGCCTGCGAGCCGGCATAAGGGGTATTCCAGACGATTCAACCACATGGCCGCTGTGGCACGTGGTCCGGCGAGCTTCCTGCTGCTGCTTCTTCAAAAGAAAGTTGGGATCCAATTGAGCGTAAGGATGAGAAAAGGGATATTTCCGGGATACCCGGCGGATCTTGGGTGGCAAAGGTTCTGAATCAGATGAGAGAGAAATTACCTCAACTCCCCCCGCTTTGCTTCCTTCCGCCAGATCCTGTGGAAAGGCATTGTTAACATAAACTTAGGCAGAGGGAGGTCAAAGGATATAAGGGTTAGTTATTACCTCAGAATCCAGATCATCCTCCTCAGGGTGTGAACCGAAAGCAGCAACAGCCTTTTTCTTCTTAACAGCGTAAGTCTTTTTGCGTGATTGCTTGGCCGGTTTATCCTGAGATTTCCTCTTCTAGAAAGGATCATTGGCCTGTGCGAGAGGATAAGTAATGAGTGGAAGACAACTGATATGACCGGGTTAAGACAAACAGGTAAGGATCGGGAAGACTTACTGCTGGTGGTTTATTGGTTGCGCAGAACGGAGCTAAACCGGTCCGGCCGCACTCCTCCAGAGGGATATTCAGCATTTTCTTAGCGGATTCAGTTACTTCATTGTCAGGAAGCACTATTTTGGTGTGGCGCTGAGGGTCGTCTGGCTTGCCGGAATATTCGCACATCAGGCTTGAGCGCCGGCTCAGTGGAAGAATGCTCCAAGAGAGCCAGCAGCGGACGAAGTCAACGCCGGTTAAACCATTTGCCATGAAGGCCCTGAGTTTGGAAAGTTGAGGGGCAAACCTGGCCCGGTCTGGGGCGCTGAGACGTTGTGGCAGAGGATGGTCTGTTGCCAGGCGATAGGCACGGTAACCCAACAGTGGATTCTCTCCTTCAGGCGAAGTGTCCCTACAGTAGAACCACGTCTAGTTCCAGTCTTTGGGGTGGCTGTGAAGAGCGGCGTGGGGAAAGCTCACATCTTTTCTCTTTTGGATGCTGACGCGACCCAGCTCCTGATGCGGCCCATCAGTAAATTCCGTCCACCGGTTCAGATGAAAGAAGTCCCGGAACAGATCCACTGATGGTTCTTCTTGAAGATATGCTTCTGAGAAGACTTGAAAATTGCAGATGTTCGACATAGAATTTGGGCCTACATCTTGAGGGTGGAGTTGAAAGGCAGCTAACACATACCGGAAGAATTTTGAACCGGGAGGACTGAAACCCCGGGCCAGATGATCATAAAAAACTACAACTTCCCCCTCCTTAGGCTCAGGAGGGCACTCCTTTTCAGGGGCCCGCCAGTGCAGAACTTCCTTAGGGCCCAGAACGCCGATTGAGGCCGCTTCAGCCAAATCATTTTCTGTGATCCGGGAAGGAGCCCAATTGCAAGCGACAAATTGCTTAGCCATTGTTTTTTGAGGAGGAGGTGCTGAAAAATACAGTACAAGACCCAGTTTACAAACTGCTAAGTACAAACCGGTATATTCTATGAGTTATGGGCCTAATTGTCGGTTTGAATAAGGGGCTAATGGTATTACTAATCCGGAAGCAGATATGAGTGAGACAGCTACCGGTTCACGATGATAGGAAAAGAAGAAGCTAAACCGTCAATTACGGGATGCAGGCTTACATCTAAACAGTCAGAAAAAGCATATGATGTGCAAGTTATGGCTAAACCGGTGAGATGAGCTACAGATCTAAAGTATGAAGAAACAGTTTCCATAGAAAGCTGAGGTAAACATGGATCTAAAGCGCAAGAAAAAAGATGGAATAAATACAAGTTATATTCAGGAAAGACCGCGGAGGTTCTCTACAGATTGAATCTAAACTGATAAAGCTAGAGGAACTAAGGATATGAAGACGGAGCAGAAGCGCATGGATTCAGGTCGAGCCTGAATAAGTTTAAATCTATAGCAAGGCTGACCTAAGGGGATGAACTGCAAAGCTTCGAGGGTTCATGGCGAAGCTACGGAAGAAACCCTAGAGTAAGATCTACGGGGAAGAAGAAGGAGTACCTGAAGAAATAGAGGACGGCGGCGAAGTTCTCTGGAGACGTTCAGGTCGATGCAGAAGCCTGGCTCGAGGACGACGGTGAGCTCGAAGAGCGGCGGCGGAGTTTTGAGCGTTGGAGACACAGGAAGAAGAAGGCAGAAGGGGAAAAGAGATGAGCTTCAGCGGTAGTTATATGCCGAAGAGGTGAAAACGGTAAGCGCGGGAATCGAGGAGGTCAGAGATCAGATAAAGATTGAGCTGTCGCCTCGATCTCCGGTGCGGCATTAAAGAAAGATAACAGACAGATGCGGGCATTAAATGCGGAGATGATGTTACAACGGACTAGCACGATTCCAGGAGATGACGTCATGGCCGGTTTATGAAGCAAAAAAGTTACAGAAAGGAAGTTTTTACAAGACTTGAAGATTGACATGAACAAGTTCAAATCAATCTGGGGCCTAATGTCAGGGATATTACTAGCAGGTATAAACCGGCCAGGAGGGTCCGGATTACACTGACAAGGTTGTATCATTACAAGCCCGGAAGAATATGTATCAAAGATATCGTAGCCCATAGAGGTTTGGGGCCCATGTACAAGGCCCACAGTATGAAAACCGTCGTACCATGTAACTTGGAATGTAAGATAGAAAGAGTAGAGACCGAGGCGGACATGTTTATGAACCGGCCTCGGGACTCTGTAAACCGGACCGGGCGTCGCCTCCTATATGAAGGGACGACCCGGCGACGGTTCAAGGACAAGAAACGATAGCTCGAGACACAGGCAAGCGGATTCGCTCCCTGGTCATCGACACACAAGCAATACCATACTAAACTAGACGTAGGCTTTTACCTTCATCGAAGGGGCCGAACTAGTATAAAATCCCTGTGTCCTTCATCCGCTTTAACCTCTTCAAGCTAACCCGCGCGATGGCCTCACACCTAAGTCCACTAAACCGGACATCTGCCGTGCTAATTCCACGACAGGGATGCTAGTTTTGCTATGTCTACTACTTGTTACAATGATCATGATTGGGGTGATTCTTCTTATGATCTTGAAAATTTATTTAATCCCCATGATGAATATAAGACTGCTAATAATGTTTGCTTTAATATTGAAAGTGGGTTTGGAAGAGTGTCAACTTTAGATCCCACATACTTGGAGAATGTTCAATCTTATGAAACTTTTGATAAAAGTGGGTTTGGAGAGGTCATGACTTTAGTTAATGTTAGTCACACTATTTTGGAAGAGTGTCAACTTTGCATGCATGCGGATCGTGTTGAGAATATGTTATGTGATAGCTATTTTGTTGAATTTGATCATGATCCTAAATGCAACTATTATGAGAGAGGAAAATATGGTTGTATAAATTTTCATGTTACTAAATTACCTCTCGTTATGTTGAGATTGATCTTGTTTCTCTCTTCTTCCTTGCATACGCTAGATCTTGCTTGCTATGATAATTTGTTTTACTATAAAATGCCTATGCATAGGAAGTATGTTAGACTTAGATGTGATTTTCACATGTTATATGATGCTCTTTTTGTGCTTCAAGTCTTGTCTTTCATGAGAGCATCACTAAAATCGTGCCTAGCTAGGGGCGTAAAACGATAGCGCTTGTTGGGAGGCAACCCAATTTTATGTTTTTTGTTTTTGTTGCTGTTAGGGAATAAATATTGCATCTAGCCTCTGATTAGATGTGGTTTCATGTTTTGTTTAGTGTTTGTGCCAAGTAGAACCTTTGGGAAGACTTGTGTGAAGTTTATGTGATCTTGCTGTGAAAAACAGAATCGTTAGCGCCAGCTAAAGTAGTCGTGAGATTTTACTGGAGCGTGATATTTAGTTGATTCTTTTTGCAGATGATTGGTAGACAAATTCTGCAAATTTACTAATTTAGTTTGATTTTTTTTGGAGTTCCAGAAGTAGGCGAAACCTGCAGATTACTACAGACTATTCTGTTTTTGACAGATTCTGTTTTTTGTGTTTTGTTTGCCTATTCCGATGCATCTATGAGTAGTATTGGAGGATATGAACCATACAAAAGTTGGAGTACAGTAGGTTTAACACCAATATAAACAAAGAATGAATTCATTGCTGTACCTTCGAGTAGTGATTTGATTTCTTATACTAACGGAGCTCATGAGATTTTTTGTCTAAGTTTTGTGTTGTGAAGTTTTCAAGTTTTGAGTATTGCTTTGATGGACTATGGAACAAGGAGTAGCAAAGGCCTAAGCTTGGGGATTCCCATGGCACCCCAAGTAAATTCAAGATAATCAAAAGCCTAAGCTTGGGGATGCCTCGTGAAGGCATCCCCTCTTTCGTCTTCATCCATCGGTAACTATACTTGGAGCTATATTTTTATTCGCAACATATTATGTGTTTTGCTTGGAGCGTCTTGTATAATTTGAGTCTTTGCTTGTTAGTTTGCCACAATCATCCTTGCTGGACACACCTATTTGAGAGAGTTAAATATGGCCTAGAAATTGTTAGAACACTCTATGTGCTTCACTTATATCTTTTGAGTTGAATAGTTTTTGCTCTACTGCTTCACTTATATCTTTTAGAGCACAGTGGTGGTAATATTTTGTAGAAATTGTTGAACTCTCATGCTTCACTTATGTCCTTTTGAGAGTCTATTAAAACCGCATGGTAATGTGTTTCGGCTAAAGAAAC
This sequence comes from Secale cereale, assembly GCA_902687465.1. Taxonomy (NCBI): domain Eukaryota; kingdom Viridiplantae; phylum Streptophyta; class Magnoliopsida; order Poales; family Poaceae; genus Secale; species Secale cereale. The sequence continues at coordinate 20,983,844 of LR738711.1, forward strand.
TAGTCTTCACATGATAGACATCCAATGTCAATGTAGTAAAAAAATTCACACCAAGTGCATTGAATAGAACGAGATGTTGGATGCTTGATAATTGTTTTGAGATATGAGGATAGTGATATTAGATTCATGCTAGTGGAGTTATTATGAAATTGAGAAATACTTGTGTTAAGGTTAGTGATTCCCGTAGCATGCACGTATGGTGAACCGATATGTGACGGAGTTAGAGCATGAGGTATTTGTAAAGTTTCAACCTTTGTGTGGAGGTCGGGGGGGCGTGATGGTTAACTCCTACCAACCTCCCCCCCTAGGAGCAAGCGTTGATTGCTTTGTTTTGATGACTCGTAGATTTTTGCAATAAGTATATGAGTTCTTATGAGTAATGTTGAGTCCATGGATTATACACACTCTCACCCTTCCACCATTGCTAGCCTCTCTTGTACCGCGCAACTTTCGCCGGTGCCATAAACCCACTATATATCCTTCCTCAAAACAGCCACCATATTGTTCCTCAAAACAGCCAGCATACCTACCTATCATGACATTTCCATAGCCATTCCGAGATATATTGCCATGCAACTTTCCACCGTTCCGTTCATATGGCACGCATCACATTGTCATATTGCCATTGCATGATCATGTAGTTGACATCGTATTTGTGGCAAGGCCACCATGCATAATTTTTCATACATGTCACTCTTGTTTCATTGCACATACCGGTACACCGCCGGAGGCATTCATATAGAGTCATACTTTGTTGTAGTAGTATCGAGTTGTAATATCAAGTTGTAATGAAAGTGTGATGATCATCATTATTAGATTATTGTCCCATGGGAGGAAAGGCTAAATCTATAAAGCCCCTCCGCAAAAAAAAAGAAAAAAAAGAAGGAGAAAAAGGGAAAGGCCAAATAAAAAAAAGAAAGGCCCCAAAAAAAAGAAAAAAAAGAAAAGAAAAAGAAAAAGGGACAATTGCTACTATCTTTTTCCACACTTGTGCTTCAAGGTAGCACCATGTTCTTCATTGTAGAGTGTCTCATGTTTAGTCACTTTCATATACTAGTGGGAATTTTTCGGTATAGAACGTGGTTTGTATATTCCAACGATGGGCTTCCTCAAATGCCCTAGGTCTTCGTGAGCAAGCAAGTTGGATGCACACCCACTTGTTTCTTTTGTTGAGCTTTCATTCATATTTAGCTCTAGTGCATCCGTTGCATGGCAATCCCTACTCACTCACATTGATATCTATTGATGGGCATATCCATACCCCGTTGATACGCCTAGTCGATGTGAGACTATCTCCCTCATTTTTGTCTTCTCCACAACCACCTATATTCCATCCATAGTGCTATATCCATGGCTCACGCTCATGTATTGCGTGAAGGTCGAAAGGTTTGAAAAGATAGAGTATGAAAACAAATGCTTGGCTGAAATCGGGGTTGTGCATGATATGAATATTTTTGTGTGATAACAAGGGAGCATAGCCAACACTATATGATTTTGTAGGGATAACTTTCTTTAGCCATAGTATTTTGAGAAGACATGATTGCTTTGTTAGTATTGCTTGAAGTATTATTATTTCTTATGTCAATATAGACTTTTATCTTCAATCTTTCAGATCTGAACATTCATGCCACAATTAAGAGAATTACATTGAAAAACTATATTGGTTAGCATTCCACATCAAAAATTCTTTCTTTCTCATTTACCTACTCGAGGACGAGCAGGAATTAAGCTTGGGGATGCTTGATACGTCTCCAACGTATCTATAATTTTTTATTGTTCCATGCTATTATTTATGAAGTCTTGGATGTTTAATGGGCTTTATCATTCACTTTTATATCATTTTTGGGACTAACCTACTAACCCAAAGGCCCAGTCCAGATTGCTGTTTTTTGCCTGTTTCAGGGTTTTGCAGAAAAAGAATATCAAACGGAGTCCAAACGAAATGAAACCTTCGCGAGAGATATTTTTGGAGAAAATCACGCACAGGAAGCTTGAGAACCACGTCAGAGGATCGAGGAGCTGCCCACGAGGGTGGGGGCGCACCCCCCTTCCCAGGGAGCGCCCCCTGCCTCGAGGCCTCCTCAAGTGGCCCCCGATGCCCTCATTCTTCCTATATAAGTCCACGTACCCCAGAAACTCCGAGGACAGAGAGAAAACCCTAATTCCACTGCCGTACCTTCTGTTCCCATGGAGATCCCATCTTGGAGCATGTTTCGGAGCTCCACCGGAGGGGGATCCACCACGGAGGCCTTCATCATCATCATCGCCCTCACCATGAGTTGTGAGTAGTTTACCACAGACCTTCGGGTCCATAGCTAGTATCTATATGGCTTCTTCTCTCTCTCTCTCTGGATCTCAATACAAAGTTCTCCTCGGTCTTCGAGGACATCTATTAGATGTAATCTCTTTTTGGGGTGTGTTTGTCGAGATCCGATGAATTGTGAGTTTATGATCAAGTTTATCTATGAAAGATATTTGGTTCTTCTCTGAACTTTTTATGTGTGCTCATAATATCCTTGCAAGTCTCTTCGAATTATTGGTTTGGTTTGGCCTACTAGATCTATAGTTCTTGCAATGGGAGAAGTGATTGGCTTTGGGTTCAATCTTGCGGTGTCCTTTCCCAGTGACAGTAGGGGCAGCAAGGCACATATTGTATTGTTGCCATCGAGGATAAAAAGATGGGGTTTATATCATATTGCTTGAGTTTATCCCTCTACATCACGTCATCTTGCTTAAGGCGTTACTCTGTTCTTATCAACTCAATACACTAGATGCATGCTGGATAGCGGTCGATGTGTGGAGTAATAGTAGTAGATGCAGGCAGGAGTCGGTCTACTTGTCTCGGACATGATGCCTATATACAATGATCATGCCTAGATAGTCTCATAATTATTTGGTTTTCTATCAATTGCTCGACAGTTATTTGTTTACCCGCCATAGAATATCGCTATCATGAGAGAAGCCACTAGAGAAAACTATGGCCCCCGGGTCTATTCTCAACATATCAATCTATATCTACTTTACTTTTACCGCTTTTATTTGCTTTTTTATTAAAATACCAAAAATATAAACTATCATCTCTATCAGATCTCACTTTCGTAAGTGACCATAAAGGGATTGACAACCCCTTATCGCGTTGGCTACGAAGTTCTTATTTGTTTGTGCGGGTGCGAGGGACTCGCGCGTGGTCTTCTACTGGATTGATACCTTGGTTCTCAAAAACTGAGGGAAATACTTACGCTACTGTGCTGCATCTCCCTTTCCTCTTCGAGGGAATACAATGCAAGCTCAAGAGGTAGCAGTAACTCAAATACATGTGTGGATACATAGACAACAATGTGTCCCTAGTGAGCCTCTACCGGACTAGCTCGTTGATCAAATATGGCTATGGTTTCCTAGCCATAAACATGAATTGTCATCTGATAACGGGATCATCTCATTAGGAGAATGATGTGATGGACAAGACCCAAACTATAAACGTAGCATATGATCGTGTCAAGTTTATTGTTATCGTTTTGTGCATGTCAAGTGTATGTTCCTATGACCATGAGATCATGCAACTCACAGACACTAGAGGAGTACCTTGTATGTACCAAACGTCACAACGTATCTGGGTGACTATAAAGGTGCTCTACAGGTATCCGAGGGTGTCTATTGAGTTGGCATGAATCAAGACTGGGATTTGTCACTCCGTGCGACAGAGAGGTATCTCTGTGCCCTCTCGGTAATACAACATCACAAGAAGCTTCCAAGCAATGTAACTAAGGAGTTAGTCGCGGGATCTTGTATTACAGAACGAGTAAAGAGACTTGCCGGTAACAAGATTGAACTAGGTATGGAGATACCGACGACCGAATCTCGGGAAAGTAACATACCGCTATACAAAGGGAACTGCATACGAGATTGATTGAATCCTTAGCATCATGGTTCAGCCGATAAAGATCTTCGTAGAATATGTAGGAACCAGTATGGGCATCCAGGTTCCGCTATGCGTTATTGACCGGAGAGGTGTCTCAGTCATGTCTGCATAGTTCTCTAACCCGCAGGGTCTACACACTTAATGGTTGGTGACGATATAAGTATAGTTGAGTCATTATGGTGGTTACCGAAGGTTATTCGGAGTCCCAGATGAGATCCCGTATGTGACTAGGAACTCCGGAATGGTCCGAAGGTGAAGATAGATATATTGGACGAAGGGTATTGGAGTCCGAAATTGTTCCGGTGGTACCGGGTGATGACCAGCATGACCGAAAGGGGTTTCGTGGGGCCCCGACAAGTGTTGGGGGCTCATGGGCAAAGGGGAAGGGGAATACAAGACCACTAAGGGGTTGTGCGCCTCCCTCACCCCATCCCACATTTCCCGAAGAGCTGGGGGCGCCTCCCTAGGGTTTACTGATAACCTGCAAGTGTAGGGGATCGCAACAGTTTTCGAGAGTAGAGTATTCAACCCAAATTTATTGATTCGACACAAGGGGAGCCAAAGAATACTCTTAAGTATTAGCAGCCGAGTTGTCAATTCAAACATACCTGGAAACTTAGTATCTGCAGCAAGGTAGTTTAGTAGCAAAGTAATATGCAAGTGATGGTAGCAACAATAAAAGTAACGGTAGTGTTTTTGTAATTTTTGTAACAGTAGCAGCGGAAAAGTAAATAAGCAACAAGCAATATGTGAAAAGCTCGTAGGCATTGGATCGATGATGGGAAATTATGTCGGATGCGATTCATCATGTAAAAGTTATAACCTAGGGTGACACAGAACTAGCTCCAGTTCACCAATGTAATGTAGGCATGTATTCCGAATATAGTCATACGTGCTTATGGAAAAGAACTTGCATGACATCTTTTGTCCTACCCTCCCGTGGCAGCAGGGTCCTAGTGGAAACTAAGGGATATTAATGCCTCCTTTTAATAGAGTACCGGAACAAAGCATTAACACATAGCGAATACATGAACTCGTCAAACTACGGTCACCACCGGGAGTGGTCCCGATTGTTGTCACTTCAGGGTTGCCGGATCATAACACATAGTAGGTGACTATAGAATTGTAAGATAGGATCAAGAACACACATATATTCATGAAAACATAATAGGTTCAGATCTTAAATCACGGCACTCGGGCCCTACTGACAAGCATTAAGCATGGCAAAGTCATAGCAACATCAATCTTAGAACATAGTGGATACTAGGGATCAAACCCTAACAAAACTAACTCGATTACATGGTAAATCTCATCCAACCCATCATTGTCCATCAAGCCTATGATGGAATTACTCACGCACGGCGGTGAGCATCATGGAATTGGTGATGGAGGAAGGTTGATGATGACGATGGAGACGATCTCCACTCTCCGGAGCCCCGAACGGACTCCAGATCAGCCCTCCCGAGAGAGCTTGGCGGCGGCTTCGTATCGTAAAACGCGATGATTCTTCCTCTCTGATTTTTTCTCCCCGAAAGTGAATATATGGAGTCCGGGGGTATGTCGATGGAGCATCATGGGGCCCACGAGGCAGGGGGAGCGCGCCCAGGGGGAGGGGCGCGCCCCCACCCTCGTGGACAGGGTGTGGGCGCCTTGACGTGGATCTTTCCGCAGATATTTTTTATATTTTCCAACATAATTCTCCGTGGATTTTTCAGGTCATTCCGAGAACTTTTTATTTCTGCACAAAAACAACAGCATGGCAATTTTGCTGAAAATAGCGTCAGTCCGGGTTAGTTCCATTCAAATCATGCAAGTTAGAGTCCAAAACAAGGGCAAAAGTGTTTGGAAAAGTAGATACGTTGGATACGTATCAACTCCCTCAAGCTTAAACCTTTGCTTGTCCTCAAGCAATTTAGTTGATAAACTGAAAGTGATAAATAAAAACTTTGACAAACTCTGTTTGCTCTTGTTGTTGCAAATATGTAAGCCAACAGGTTTTCAGCAAGATCATGAACTAACCACATTCACAATAACTTTCAGGTCTCAAGTCTACTCATATCAATGGCATAATCAACTAGCGAGCAATAATAATAAACCTCGGATGACAACACTTTTCAAAACAATCATAATATGATATAGCAAGATGGTATCTCGCTAGCCCTTTCTGAGACCGCAAAACGTAAATGCAGAGCACCTTTAAAGATCAAGGACTGACTAGACATTGTAATTCATGGTAAAAGAGATTCAGTAATGATCACACTCAATGCAAATTAATAGTAATACATGCAAATGACAGAGGTGCTCTCCAACTGGTGCTCTTTAATAAGAGGATGATGACTCAGCATAAAAGTAAATAGATAGGCCCTTCGCAGAGGGAAGCAGGGATTTGTAGAGGTGCCAGAGCTAGATTTTTAAAAAAAGATGAATAACATTTTGAGCGGTATACTCTCATTGTCAACATAACAACCAAGAATCTCGATATCTTCCATGCTACACACATTATAGGCGGTTCCCAAACAAAATGGTAAAGTTTATACTCCCCCAACCACCAACAAGCAAACTCCACGGCTAGCCCGAAACAACGGGTACCGTCCAAACCAGCAACAGCCCTGGGGGAGTTTTGTTCGATTATTATGATTTGAGCATGGGAATGGGCATCCCGGTTACCATCCAATTTCTCATGAATGATGAGTGGAGTCCACTCATCATGAGAATAACCCACCTAGCATGGAAGATATAGATGATACGTCTCCAACGTATCTATAATTCTTGATTGTTCCATGCTATTATATTATCCTACTAGGATGTTTTATGGGCTTTTATATACACTTTTATATTATTTTTGGGACTAACCTATTAACTGATACGTCTCCAACATATCTATAATTTTTAATTGTTCCATGCTATTATTTATGATGTTTTGGATGTTTAATGGGCTTTGTCATACACATTTATACCATTTTTGGGACTAACCTACTAACCCAAAGGCCCAGTCCAGATTGCTGTTTTTTTGCCTGTTTCAGGGTTTTGCGGAAAAGGAATATCAAACGGAGTCCAAACGGAATGAAACCTTCGGGAGAGATATTTTTGGAGAAAATCACGCACGGGAGACTTGAGAACCACAGAAGGGGAGCCACGAGGTGCCCATGAGGGTGGGGGCGCGCCCCCATGCCTCGTGGACCCCTCGAGCGTCCCCCGGTGTCCTCCTATATAAGTCTACGTACCCCGAAACCATCAACAACAGAGAGAAAACCCTAATTCCACCGCCGTAACCTTCTGTTCCCGTGAGATCCCATATTGGAGCCTGTTCCGGAGCTCCGCCGGAGGGGGGATCCATCACGGAGTGCTTCTACATCATCATCATCGCCCTCACCATGAGTTGTGAGTAGTTTACCACAGACCTTCGGGTCCATAGCTAGTATCTAGATGGCTTCTTCTCTCTCTCTAGATCTCAATACAAAGTTCTCCTCGGTCTTCGAGGAGATCTATTCGATGTAATCTCTTTTTGCAGTGTGTTTGTCGAGATCCGATGATTTGTGGGTTTATGATCAAGATTATCTATGAGAAATATTTGGTTCTTCTCTGAACTCTTTATGTGTGCTCATAATATCCTTGCAAGTCTCTTTGAATTATTGGTTTGGTTTGGCCTACTAGATCTATAGTTCTTGCAATGGGAGAAGTGCTTGGCTTTGGGTTCAATCTTGTGGTGTCCTTTCCCAGTGATAGTAGGGGCAGCAAGGCACGTATTGTATTGTTGCCATCGAGGATAAAAAGATGGGGTTTATATCATATTTCTTGAGTTTATCCCTCTACATCATGTCATCTTGCTTAAGGCGTTACTATGTTCTTATGAACTCAATACACTAGATGCATGCTGGATAGCGGTCGATGTGTGGAGTAATAGTAGTAGATGCAGAATCGTTTCGGTCTACTTGTCTCGGACATGATGCCTATATACAATGATCATGCCTAGATAGTCTCATAATTATTCGCTTTTATATCAATTGCTCGACAGTAATTTGTTTACCCGCCGTAGAATATCGCTATCATGAGAGAAGCCACTAGAGAACACTATGGCCCCCGGGTCTATTCTCAACATATCAATCTACATCTACTTTACTTTTACCGCTTTTACTTTCTGTTCTTATAAACAAAAATACCAAAAATATAAACTATCATCTCTATCAGATCTCACTTTCGTAAGTGACCGTATTAAAGGGATTGACAACCCCTTATCGCGTTGGCTGCGGAGTTCTTATTTGTTTGTGCAGGTGCGAGGGACTCGCGCATGGTCTCCTACTGGATTGATACCTTGGTTCTCAAAAACTGAGGGAAATACTTACGCTACTGTGCTGCATCTCCCTTTCTTCTTCGAGGGAATACAACGCAAGCTCGAGAAGTAGCAAGAAGAATTTCTGGCGCCGTTGCCGGGGAGGCTTACGCAAAAATTATATACCAAGTACCTATCACAAACCCTTATCCTTCGCATTACATTTTTTGCCTCTCGTTTTCCTCTCCCCCACTTCACCCTTGCCGTTTTATTTGCCCTTCTTCTGTCGTGTGTTTATCGTTCGCTTGCTTCTTGTTTGCTTGTGTGTTGCTTGCCTGATTGCCCTCATGTTTGAGATGGGGGATGATTTTATCGAGAAGGGTAGCAATGTCGAGGGCAACGTCTATGTTGACCCTCGGATGAAGCCACCACTTTACATATTAAGAAGTTCCGGGTTGGTAGTGGCAATATCATTGGAAAAGGAGTTCTTCAAGACTTCTTTACTTGTGCCGGTGCTTTGCCCACCATGGGTGGCTCTATTCTTCACAGAACTAGTAGCCTTGCGGATGTTGTATCTATGCTTATAGTAGAAATTGAAAGGCAATTTATCCATATGCATCCCTGTATTCAGAGAATCTTTTTGGAGTTTTCCAATATTGAGCATTCTTCTGTTAAGCGTGCAGCTACTATCTTTTTGGCTCATGAATTTAGATTTATCATGAAAGAGGCCAAAGAAATATTTGCTCATTACGGGGTAGATGCCGGTCGACCTCCCATAGAGGCTATCTTGTTCAATCAAGAAGACATAATGCGGTTGCGATCTCCTGATCATGTTGCTTTTAATGAAAATCTTAGAAAAAAGGTTCCTACTGAGGTCTTGATCGATAGAATTTCTGAGATGAACGATGATTTTGCCGTTCAAAACAATGGGTTAGGCTTCTCCCATGAGCGAAGGCTTATGACCTTCTGCCAAAAGAATGCCTATATTGATGAATTGGTTGTCCACTACAAAGGGCCAAAAGAGGAACCTATTCCTCCTGAGATTGATGTAGGGGACTTTTGTCCCATTAAATTTAGCCCTTTTGATTACTTTTGCTCGCCACAGAGGAAGCTTGCTCCTGAACATAGGGAATATGAGATGAGCTTTCGCAACATATCATATCATTATGGCATTCCCTAGATCTATCTTGTATCGTGCCTAGCTAGGGGCGTAAAACGATAGCGCTTGTTGGGAGGCAACCCAATTTTATATTATTTTTTGTTTTTGTTGCTGTTAGGGAATAAATATTGCATCTAGCTTCTGTTTAGATGTGTTTTCATGTTTTGTTTTGTGTTTGTGCGAAGTAGAACCTTTGGGAAGCCTTGTGTGAAGTTTATGTGATCTTGCTGTGAAAAACAGAATCGTTAGCGCTCGCTAGAATGGTCGTCAGATTTTACTGGAGCGTGCTATTTAGTTGATTCTTTTTGTAGATGATTAATAGACAAATTTCTCACGTTTACCAATTTAGTTTGAATTTTTTGGAGTTACAGAAGTATGCCAAACATGCTGATTACTACAGACTGTTCTGTTTTTGACAGATTCTGTTTTTCGTGTGTTGTTTGCTTATTCCAATGCATCTATGAGTAGTATTTGGAGGTATGAACCATAGAGAAGTTGTAATACAGTAGGTTTAAGTAACACCCATATAAACAAAGAATGAATTCATTGCAGTACCTTTGAGTAGTGGTTTGCTTACTTATACTAACGGAGCTCACGAGTATTTTTGTCTAAGTTTTGTGTTGTGAAGTTTTCAAGTTTTGAGTATTGCTTTGATGGACTATGGAACAAAGAGTAGCAAAGGCCTAATCTTGGGGATGCCCATGGCACCCCAAGTAAAACTCAAGGACAATCAAAAGCCTAAGCTTGGGGATGCCCCGGGAAGGCATCCCCTCTTTCGTCTTCATCCATCGGTAACTATACTTGGAGCTATATTTTTATTCACCACATGATATGTGTTTTGCTTGGAGCGTCTTGTATAATTTGAGTTTTTGCTTGTTAGTTTGCCACAATCATCCTTGCTGGACACACCTATATGAGGGAGTTAAATATGGCCTAGGAATTCCTAGAACACTCTATGTGTTTCGCTTATATCTTTTGAGTTGAATAGTTTTTGCTCTAGTGCTTCACTTACAACTTTTAGAGCACGGTAGTGATAATATTTTGAAGAAATTGTTGAACTCTCATGCTTCACTTCTATCCTTTTGAGTCTATTAAAACAGCATGGTAATGTGTTTAGGCTATAAAACTAGTCTTCACATGATAGACATCCAATATCAATGTAGTAAAAACTTTCACACTAAGTGCATTGAATATGATGAGATGTTGGATGTGTTGGAAATATGAGCAAATTACTACGAGATTTAATCCGAATAAACAGAAGATAAGTCATGACGGCAGCAACAGAGATTAAACTAATCATGTGAACTAGCATAGCAGATGAACAGATCACATCTAGGGCACATACTAGAAACATGAATTCTACCACGATCTCGAACAGGAGGGATAGAATCACATACGGTGCAGCGGGAGCAGCACCGCCGGCGTTGACGTTGTCGCCCATGTCGTCGAGGATGAGGTTGCTGAGGTCGGGGAAGAAGTCGTCGTTCGCGAAGTCGTCGCTGCCAGCAGTCGCGCGAGTGCGCTCCCCAAAAACCTGATCGCCCCTCTCCCGTACAGGATCACGAGAGGCGGGGTTCCGGAGGCCTGCTGTCCCTTCTCCCGGTGCACGCCGAAAGGAGGGATGGAGAAGACTTGCTTGGCGGCGCAATGATCTGGAACGGTGGTGAGTAACCATACGAAGCGGCGGCGGCTAGGGTAGACGTCTGCCGAACTATATAGTGCGGGCCGGGTAGGTCGTGGGAATAAACCCCACGTCCGAGTCGTCACGATCCAAAAGAATCGGAAACGGTTTAGTAATTAACGCGTCCGTTAATTATTAATTAATGACTCATTAATTTTCCCGAGCAGCAAAAATATAGACAACGTGCATAGCTCTGTCCTCGGCTCGGCTCAATCCCGCAACCCGCGGCGCGTCGTGACGAGGCGTGGCGTGGCGAGGCGAGCGAGGAGGAGGAGCGCGCGTGTAGGTCTCCTCTTCTCATGCTCATACAAGTGGTAGAAGAGCTCACCTTATAAAGAGGTGCAACTCTCCCTCAACTTATGAGATGGGACTAAACTTTAGCCTCACTCACTCCACTCACATGTGTGCATGAATGGGCCAAGAGAATTTCAGAATTTTAGTTGGGCTTTGGGCCAAAGGCCTACTAGCAAAAATTCCAACAATCCCCCACAAAGTCTCATTGGCACATCTCATCATTTAGTTCCAAAACATTGTTTATATACCGGTGCTTAGTGGAGACTGTGAAGTTGAACTTCCACTTAGAGATTTATGCTACACTAGATCACAACTTGAATAGTGGACTATGCCTTGAACTACAAGTTTTCTGCGAGACTAGTTTCACACAAGTTCTTGACCGATACTTGGCTACCGCAAGGCTTCCCCGCGGGTGGAGCGTATACGTCATACTCCAGGGCCTTTTCATGAATTTATTAGAGAACACCCAATTCTCACAGACTGCGACGTTAACAGTCAAATTCATATAGGTGTGTTCCTCAGAAGATGTTCTGCAGGACAACATCTCTGCTTACCCGAATAAGCCACTTGGAACACATTAAGATAAGTATCAACCTGCCATGCAGATCAGAAGAGTATTGCATCATCACGGAGTGGGATAGTTAATATAGGGATACTCTCCTCCCAGCTGACCAACAGCTTGTCTCCCACTTCTACTTCACGGGATCTCCGATCACATAGAGTGGGTTACCACTATGGACAACTCATGCGGTGGGTCTCAAACCCATCTCCATCGATGCATTGTCTATCACATTACGTGATAGACCCTTTGTGAAGGGGTCTGCCAAGTTTTTCGACGTTTGGATATAATCCAACGTAATAACTCCGGAGTTCCTCAATTTTCTGATAGATTTTAGTCTCCTCTTCACATGTCTTGAGGACTTCATATTGTCCTTCGAACTGTTTATCTTGACGATCACAGTTTGATTATCACAGTTCATCAGGATAGGGGGTATTGGTTTTTCAACCATAGGTAAGTCCATCAAGAGTTCACGAAGCCACTTTGCTTCAACAGTGGCAGTGTCCAATGCTGTGAGTTCTGCTTCCATAGTTGACCTCGTTAAGATGGTCTGCTTGCAAGACTTCCAGGAAACAGCTCCACCACCAAGTGTAAAAACATAACCACTTGTGGCCTTTATCTCATCAGCATCAGAAATCCAGTTTGAGTCACTATAACCCTCCAGTACCCTTGGATACCCGGTGTAGTGAATTCCATAGCTCGCGGTGCCTTTCAAATAGCGCATAACTCTCTCAAGCGCATGCCAATGATCATCTCCTGGTTTTGACACAAACCGACTCAGCTTGCTCACAGCAAAAGAGATGTCAGGCCTCGTGGCACTGGCCAAATACATAAGCGAACCAATTATCTGAGAATACCTCAGTTGATCTCTAGCAATCCGTCGATTCTTTCGAAGCAACACACTAGCATCATATGGAGTTGGAGAAGGTGTGCAGTCGCTATACCCAAAACGACTCAAGACCTTTTCCACATAGTGAGACTGAAGCAGTGTGATCCCACCATTCTCATCTCTCAACAGCTTGATGTTTAAGATAACATCAGCTACTCCTAGATCCTTCATCTCAAAACAGCGAGATAAGAAATCCTTAACCTCCTTGATTAAATCAAGTTTGGTTCCAAAGATCAATATGTCGTCGACATACAGACAAAGAATAACTCCTTCGCCCCCACCATAGCGATAGTACACGCACTTGTCACCATCGTTTACTACAAAGCCGGCATCAGTTAATGTTCTTTCGAACTTCTCATGCCACTCCTTAGGAGCTTGTTTAAGGCCATATAAAGACTTTAATAACTTGCACGCCTTTCCTTCCTGACCAGATACTACAAAACCATCTGGCTGATCCATGAAAATTTCCTCCTTCAACTCTCCATTGAGGAAAGCTGTCTTAACGTCCATTTGATGAACGAGAAGACCATGTGAGGCAGCCAGTGATAGTAGCACCCGAATTGTGGTCAGTCTAGCCACGGGTGAGTAAGTATCAAAGAAGTCTTCACCTTCTTTCTGGGTATAACCCTTGGCCACAAGCCGTGCCTTGTACTTTTCAATCGTACCATCAGGTCTAAGCTTCTTCTTGAACACCCACTTACATCCTACAGGTTTGCACCCATAAGGACGGTCAGTGATCTCCCAGGTACCATTAGCTAAGATGGAATCCATCTCGCTACGTACAGCTTCCTTTCAGTAGTCAGCATCAGGAGATGCATAGGCTTCTGAAATAGTCCTGGGTGTGTCATCCACTAGGTACACAATGAAATCATCACCAAAGGACTTTGCAGTCCTCTGTCTCTTACTCCTCACAGGAGTTCCATTGTCACCCTCAACAGGATTCTCAACGTGTTCCATCGCAATGGTGGGTTCAGGAATTACAGTGAATTCCTCACTAGATGGAGTAGGTATCTCCTGATTTGATGAACTCGACATATCCTTCATAGGAAATATGTCCTCAAAGAAAGTTGCATCATTTGACTCCATAATCGTACCAACATGCATGTCGGACACCTCAGATTTTATTATCAAAAATCTATAGCCGATGCTGTGGAAAGCATAGCCCAGAAGAACACAATCCACGGTTTTTGGTCCAAGCTTGCGCTTCTTGGGAATTGGTATATTGACTTTCGCCAAACAACCCCAAGTACGTAGGTAAGAGAGTTTCAACCTTTTCCTTTCCCATTCCTCAAATGGAGTCATGGTCTTATGCTTTGTGGGAACCCGGTTTAGGACATGACACGCAGTCATTAGCGCCTCCCCCCACCATTCCTTGGATAGACCCGAAGTGTCTAACATGGTGTTAACCATATCAGTTAGAGTTCGGTTCTTTCTTTCGGCTACCCCATTTGACTGGGTGAGTAGGGAGGCGTCCTCTCATGGATTATACCATGTTCCGCACAAAACAGATCAAATTCATTGGAAAAATACTCTCCACCACGATCGGACCTAAGCCGTTTAATTTTTCGATCAAGTTGGTTCTCTGCCTCAGCTTTATAGTTTTTGAAAAAGGTCAAAGCCTCATCTTTTGATTTCAGAAGATACACATAACAATATCTAGTGGAGTCATCAATCAACGTCATGAAGTATCTCTTTCCACCTTTTGTCAACACGCCATTCATCTCACAAAGATCAGAATGTATAAGCTCTAGTGGCGCCAAGTCTCTTGCCTCTGCAGTCTTATGGGACTTGCGAGGTTGCTTAGCTTGCACACATACTTGGCACTTAGAGCCCTTGACAATAGAGATTTTCGGAATTAAATTCATATTGGCTAGCCGCGTCATGCATCCAAAGTTAATATGACAAAGTCGTGAATGCCAAATATCAGACTCATTATTGTGGCAAACATTATTAATAACTTTAGTGCAAATATCTGACAAAGATAGGCGGAACAAGCCTCCGCACTCATAGCCTTTTCCAACAAATTGTCCACACTTAGAAATTACAACTTTATTGGATTCAAAAACCAACTTAAAACCATCTCAACATAAACGGGAACCGCTAACGAGATTTTTATTGATGGACGGCACATGATGAACGTTCTTCAGACGCACGGTCTTCCCCGAAGTAAACTTCAGATCGACCGTACCAACACCTCGAACGATGGCATGTGACCCGTTCCCCATCAGCACGGGAGAAGTCCCAGTGACCTGGTAAGAAGAAAACATGGAGGCGTCAGCACAAACATGTACATTGGCACCGGTGTCAATTAACCAATCAGGGGATTGAAATACTGAAAGGATGGTAGGAAAAATACCGTACCCTGATTCCTTCATATCAGTATCACCGATGACAACATTAGCGGACTTGCCGCTCTTCTCATGTTCACGCTCCTCATAGCGGTTAGGACACTTCGGAGCCCAGTGATTAGGATCACCGCAGACATGGCAAAGTCCCTTCCCCTTCTTATGAGAATTCTTCTTGAAGTTGGTAGAATGTGATGGCTTGTTCTTTGTATCAAACTTGCCTTTGCCCTGAGTTTTGTTCTTGTTGTTTTTGAACTTATTGGGCTGGAAGTTCTTCTTCTGTACCATGTGGGCACTAGAACCTCCCTCAGCAACTCGAGCACGTGTGTCCTTTGCTCTCGCCTTCTCTTCAACATCAAGAGTACCAATGAGATCCGCAACGGAAAACTCCTGTCTCTTGTGTTTCAGGGAAGTAGCAAAATTGTTCCACGAAGGTGGAAGCTTGGCAATGATGCCCCCGGCAACAAATTTGTCCGGCAACACACACTTGAAGTACTCAAGTTCTTTTGCGAGCGACTGTATCTCATGAGCCTGCTGTACAACAGCGCGCTCATCAGTCATCTTGTAGTCATAGAATTGCTCCATGACGTACAACTCGCTGCCAGCGTCCGAGGCACCAAACTTGGCCTCGAGCGCAGCCCACATGTCCTTGCCGTTGTCAAACGACATGTACGAATCCACAATTGAGTCATCAAGAACACTCAGAAGAGCACCTTTAAAGAGGGTATCGATCTTCTCAAAAGCTTCCAACTGTGTCGGATTAAGATCGCCCTCAGGCTTGCCCTTGGTGGCGTCATAGCAGCCCATGGTCTGAAACCAGTAGACTGCTCTCGTGCGCCACCTCTTATATTGCGCCCCCTTAAAGGCAGGCGGCTTCAGATGCGCAGCAAAACCACTCGGAGTAAATTGCCTATAATCAGGTTTTTGGATTGTTGGAAATATGAGCAAATTACTACGAGATTTAATCCGAATAAACAGAAGATAAGTCATGACGGCAGCAACAGAGATTAAACTAATCATGTGAACTAGCATAGCAGATGAACAGATCACATCTAGGGCACATACTAGAAACATGAATTCTACCACGATCTCGAACAGGAGGGATAGAATCACATACGGTGCAGCGGGAGCAGCACCGCCGGCGTTGACGTTGTTGCCCATGTCGTCGTCGAGGATGAGGTTGCTGAGGTCGGGGAAGAAGTCGTCGTTCGCGAAGTCGTCGCTGCCAGCAGTCGCGCGAGTGCGCTCCCCAAAAACCTGATCGCCCCTCTCCCGTACAGGATCACGAGAGGCGGGGTTCCGGAGGCCTGCTGTCCCTTCTCCCGGTGCACGCCGAAAGGAGGGATGGAGAAGACTTGCTTGGTGGCGCAATGATCTGGAACGGTGGTGAGAAACCATACGAAGCGGCGGCGGCTAGGGTAGACGTCTGCCGAACTATATAGTGCGGGCCGGGTAGGTCGTGGGAATAAACCCCACGTCCGAGTCGTCACGATCCAAAAGAATCGGAAACGGTTTAGTAATTAACGCGTCCGTTAATTATTAATTAATGACTCATTAATTTTCCCGAGCAGCAAAAATATAGACAACGTGCATAGCTCTGTCCTCGGCTCGGCTCAATCCCGCAACCCGCGGCGCGTCGTGACGAGGCGTGGCGTGGCGAGGCGAGCGAGGAGGAGGAGCGCGCGTGTAGGTCTCCTCTTCTCATGCTCATACAAGTGGTAGAAGAGCTCACCTTATAAAGAGGTGCAACTCTCCCTCAACTTATGAGGTGGGACTAAACTTTAGCCTCACTCACTCCACTCACATGTGTGCATGAATGGGCCAAGAGAATTTCAGAATTTTAGTTGGGCTTTGGGCCAAAGGCCTACTAGCAAAAATTCCAACAGGATGCTTGATAATTGTTTTGAGATATGAGGATAGTGATATTAGAGTCATGCTAGTGGAGTTATTATGAAATTGAGAAATACTTGTTTTAAGGTTAGTGATTCCCGTAGCATACACGTATGGTGAACCGCTATGTGATGAAGTTAGAGCATGAGGTATTTGTAAAGTGCCAACCTTTGTATGGAGGTCGGGGGGGCGCGATGGTTAACTCCTACCAACCTCCGCCCTAGGAGCATGCGTTGATTGCTTTGTTTTGATGACTCGTAAATTTTTGCAATAAGTATATGAGTTCTTTATGACTAATGCTGAGTCCAAGGATTATACGCACTCTCACCCTTCCACCATTGCTAGCCTCTCTTGTACCGCGCAACTTTCGCCGGTACCATAAACCCACTATATATCCTTCCTCAAAACAGCTACCATATTATTCCTCAAAACAGCCACCATACCTACCTATCATGGCATTTCCATAGCCATTCTGAGATATATTGCCATGCAACTTTCCACCGTTCTGTTCATATGACACGCATCATATTCTCATATTGCCATGCATGATCATGTAATTTACATTGTAGTTGTGGCAAGGCCACCATGCATAATTTTTCATACATGTCACTCTTGATTCATTGCACATCCCGGTACACCACCGGAGGCATGCATGTAGAGTCATACTTGTTGTAGTATCGAGTTGTAATATCGAGTTGTAATTCAATAAAAGTGTGATGATCATCATTGTTAGAGCATTGTCCCATGTGAGGAAAGGCCAAAAAAAAGATGGCCAAAAAAAATAGAGAGGGGCTAATAAAAAAAGGAAGAGAAAGCCCCTCCAAAAAAATGAGAGAATAGAGAGAAGGGACAATTGCTACTATCTTTTTCCACACTTGTGCTTCAAAGTAGCACCATGTTCTTCATGATAGAGAGTCTCATGTTTAGTCACTTTCATATACTAGTGGGAATTTTCATTGTAGAACTTGGCTTGTATATTCCAACGACGGGCTTCCTCAAATGCCCTAGGTCTTCGTAAGCAAGCAAGTTGGATGCACACCCACTAGTTTCTTTTGTTGAGCTTTCATACATGTTTAGCTCTAGTGCATCCGTTGCATGGCAATCCCTACTCACTCACATTGATATCTATTGATGGGCATCTCCATAGCCCGTTGATACACCTAGTTGATGTGAGACTATCTCCCTCCTTTTGTCTTCTCCACAACCACCTCTCTATTCCACCCATAGTGCTATGTCCATGGCTCACGCTCATGTATTGCGTGAAAGTTGAAAGGTTTGAAAAAATAGAGTATGAAAACAAGTGCTTGGCTGAAACCGGGGTTGTGCATGATATGAATATTTTGTATGATGAAGAGGGAGCATAGCCAGACCATATGATTTTGTAGGGATAACTTTCTTTAGCCATAGTATTTTGAGAAGACATGATTGCTTTGTTAGTATGCTTGAAGTATTATTATTTCTTATGTCAATATAGACTTTTATCTTGAATCTTTCAGATCTGAACATTCATGTCACACTTAAGAGAATTACATTGAAAAACTATGTTGGTTAGCATTCCACATCAAAAAATTTGTTTTTATCATTTACCTACTCGAGGACGAGCAGGAATTAAGCTTGGGGATGCTTGATACGTCTCCAACGTATCTATAATTTTTTATTGTTCCATGCTATTATTTATGATGTTTTGGATGTTTAATGGGATTTGTCATACACTTTTATATCATTTTTGGGACTAACCTACTAACCCAAAGGACGAGTCTAGATTGCTATTTTTTTGCCTCTTTCAGGGTTTTGCAGAAAAGGAATATCAAAAGGAGTCCAAACGGAATGAAACCTTCGGGAGAGATATTTTTGGATAAAATCACACACGAGAGACTTGAGAACCACGGAAGGGGAGCCACGAGGTGCCCACGAGGGTGGGGGGGCGCCCCCCTTCCCAGGGCGCGCCCCCTGCTTCGTGGGCCCCTCGAGCGTCCCCCGGTGTCCTCCTTCCTCCTATATAATTCTACGTACCCCGAAACCATCAGCAACAGAGAGAAAACCCTAATTCCACCGCCGTAACCTTCTGTTCCCGTGAGATCTCATCTTGGAGCATGTTCCAGAGCTCCGCCGGAGTGGGGATCCATCACGGAGTGCTTCTACATCATCATCATCGCCCTCACCATGAGTTGTGAGTAGTTTACCACAGACCTTCGGGTCCATAGCTAGTATCTAGATGGATTTTTCTCTCTCTCTGGATCTCAATATAAAGTTCTCCTCGGTCTTCGAGGAGATCTATTCGATGTAATCTCTTTTTGCGGTGTGTTTGTCGAGATCCGATGATTTGTGGGTTTATAATCAGGATTATCTATGAGAAATATTTGGTTCTTCTCTGAACTCTTTATGTGTGCTCATAATATTCTTGCAAGTCTCTTCGAATTATTGGTTTGGTTTGGCCTACTAGATCTATAGTTCTTGCAATGGGAGAAGTGCTTGGCTTTGGGTTCAATCTTGCGGTGTCCTTTCCCAGTGACAGTAGGGGCAGCATGGCACGTATTGTATTGTTGCCATCAAGGATAAAAGGATGGGGCTTATATCATATTGCTTGAGTTTATCCCTCTACATCATGTCATCTTGCTTAAGGCGTTACTCTGTTCTTATGAACTCAATACACTAGATGCATGCTCGATAGCGGTTGATGTGTGGAGTAATAGTAGTAGATGCAGAATCGTTTCGGTCAACTTGTCTCGGACGTGATGCCTATATTCAATGATCATGCCTAGATAGTCTCATAATTATTCGCTTTTCTATTAATTGCTCGACAGTAATTTGTTTACCCGTCGTAGAATTTCGCTATCATGAGAGAAGCCACTAGAGAACACTATGGCCCCCGGGTCTATTCTCAACATATCAATCTACATCTACTTTACTTTTACCGCTTTTACTTGCTGTTCTTATAAACAAAAATACCAAAAATATAAACTATCATCGCTATCAGATCTCACTTTCGTAAGTGACCGTAAAGGGATTGACAACCCCTTATCGCGTTGGCTGCGAAATTCTTATTTGTTTGTGCAGGTCCGCGTGGTCTCCTACTGGATTGATACCTTGGTCCTCAAAAACTGAGGGAAATACTTACTGATACGTCTCCAACGTATCTATAATTGTTTATTGTTCCATGCTATTATTTATGAAGTCTTGGATGTTTAATGGGCTTTATCATTCACTTTTATATCATTTTTGGGACTAACCTACTAACCCAAAGGCCCAGTCCAGATTGTTGTTTTTTTGCCTATTTCAGGGTTTTGCAGAAACGGAATATCAAACGGAGTCCAAACGGAATGAAACCCTCGCGAGAGATATTTTTGGAGGAAATCACGCTCGGGAGTCTTCGGAGCCAAGTCAGGGGACGTGGGACCAGCCCTCGAGGGTGGGGGCGCGCCCCCCTTCCTCGGGCGCGCCCCCTGCCTCGAGGCTGGCCCACACGGCCCCCGGTGCCCTCCTTCTTCCTATATATACCTACATACACCAGAAACTCCATACGCAGAGAGAAAACCCTAATTCCACCGCCGTAGCTGCTGTTCCCGTGGAGATCCCATCTTGGAGCCTGTTCCGGGAGGGGGATCCATCACGGAGGCCTTCATCATCATCATCATCGCCCTCAACATGAGTTGTGAGTAGTTTACCAAAGACCTTCGGGTCCATAGCTAGTATCTAGATGGCTTCTTCTCTCTCTTCAGATCTCAATACAAAGTTCTCCTCGGTCTTCGAGGAGATCTATTCGATGTAATCTCTTTTTACGGTGTGTTTGTCGAGATCCGATGATTGTGAGTTTATGATCAAGGTTATCTATGAAAGATATTTGGTTCTTCTCTGAACTTTTTATGTGTGCTCATAATATCCTTGCAAGTCTCTTCGAATTATTGGTTTGATTTGGCCTACTAGATCTATAGTTCTTGCAATGGGAGAAGTGCTTGGCTTTGGGTTCAATCTTGCGGTGTCCTTTCCCAGTGACAGTAGGGGCAGCAAGGCACGTATTGTATTGTTGCCATCGAGGATAAAAAGATGGGGTTTATATCATATTGCTTTAGTTTATCCCTCTACATCATGTCATCTTGCTTAAGGCGTTATTCTGTTCGTATGAACTCAATACACTAGATGCATGCTGGATAGCAGTCGATGTGTGGAGTAATAGTAGTAGATGCAGAATCGTTTCGGTCTACTTGTCTCGGACGTGATGCCTATATACAATGATCATGCCTAGATAGTCTCATAATTATTCGCTTTTCTATCAATTGCTCGACAGTAATTTGTTTACCCGCCGTAGAATATCGCTATCATGAGAGAAGCCACTAGAGAAAACTATGGCCCCCGGGTCTATCTTTATTATTTTACTTTCCCGTCGACTAGCCTATTTCTGTCGCCGTTGTTTATTTGCTTTCTTTACTTTCTGTTTCTATACCAAAAATACCAAAAATATAATTATCATCTCTATCAGATCTCACTATCGTAAGTCACCGTAAAGGGATTGACAACCCCTTATCGCGTTGGCTGCGAAGTTCTTATTTGTTTGTGCAGGTGCGAGGGACTGGCGCGTGGTCTCCTACTGGATTGATACCTTGGTTCTTAAAAACTGAGGGAAATACTTACGCTACTTTGCTGCATCTCCCTTTCCTCTTCGAGGGAATACAACGCAAGCTTGAGAGGTAGCAAGAAGAATTTCTGGCGCCGTTGCCGGGGAGGCTTACGCAAAAGTGTTTAGGCTAAAGAAACTAGTCTTCACATGGTAGACATCCAATGTCAATGTAGTAAAAAAATGCACATCATGTGCATTGAATAGAAAGAGATGTTGGATGCTTGATAATTGTTTTGAGACATGAGGTTAGTGATATTAGAGTCATGCTAGTGGAGTTATTATGAAATTGAGAAATATTTGTGTTAAGGTTAGTGATTCCCGTAGCATGCACGTATGGTGAACCGTTATGTGATTAAGTTAAAGCATGAGGTATTTGTAGAGTGTCAACTCTCTCCTGCGCTTCAAGTGTGTTAGCGAGGCCTGGCGCGCAACCATATCCAACCCATTCTTTGTTCGGTCGCAACTCAAGATATCCACCTCGTCTAGATGGGAGGGAAACTCGTCCTTGCTCATCATCCCGCAACGTTTGCTTTCTCCAACTACTTTCTCCGGCAGTATCAGCTTCCACCGATGGCAGCAAGGCGCGCGCTCGTGCACGCTTGGGACTTTGTCGACGAGTTCCGCTCGGTTAGAGGTCAGGAGTTCGAGCGCATTAAAAAGATCGCTCGCCAAAAATTACACGCGTCGAGGGATGGAACCTGCGACGTCGACGCTCGGGAAGTCTGGGCCTAACCAGTTGAGCTGATATGTTCTAATAGTTTCCAAGCAATGCGCGAACTTAAAGTACAAGACAGCTTTTGAAAAAAGTTCGAATAATTCACGAAAATCCAGAACAAAAACAAGAAAATTATGAACAAAATTTGACAAGCACGAAAACGTTTTAAAAACCATGAACAAATTTTGAAATTCGAACAAACTTTTCAAACATGAACAGTTGAACAAAAAATTCGAACTTCCAAAAAGATGAGCAATTTTTTAAATATACATTGAACATTTTTTATTATACCCGAACAATTTTAAATACATACTGAACATTTTTTTATATGCCGAACAAAATTTTAAAAATACGTTGAACATTTCTGCAATTTATGCTGAACAAATTTTGAATTGTGAACAAAATTTCAAAACTATGATTTTTTCTGAAATAATGAAGCAAATAAGGAATTTGGAACTTTTTTGAATACAAAAAAAGATAAAAGATAAAGAGAAGGAAAAAATAAAAAGAAACAGAAACAAAATAAAAAACAAAAACAAAAAGAATAAAAGAAACAGCAAAAATCACAAAACCGGCAAAAAGAAAAAAGAAAGAAAGAAACCAGTTCAGAGAATCCTCTAGAAGGTTCCCAAAACTGGTTTGAATGCATTACTCTAACTGGCGAAGTGGGCCAGCCCGTTGCGCGCAGCAGCTCCCGCGCTTCAGCGAAGCCGCGCCTCCTGGACGCACGCGCGCGTCAAATAGGATTTGCCGGAAGTACCCCC
>LR738711.1:21006987-21058255 GCA_902687465.1 Secale cereale
TTTTTTGGGCTGGCCTATTCCGAGTTCTTCCTCCTACCGGTTGTGTGATGGTTCTAGAACCTTCTCTAAAGTGATTTTTTTTTCTTTTCAATTGTTTTTTCTACCTGTTTTTTCTTCTTTTTCTCTTTTAGTTTTTTATTTATATATTTTTGTTCTTTCTTTTCTTTTATGTTGTCTTTTTCTTTTCTTTTACATCCCTGGTGGTGGAGAACAAATCAACAGCTCCGACCTATTCCGATGGATTGGTAGGATCTGAGGTGGAGAGTTTCCCTTGCTAGTTTATTTTTCCACACATGTGGTAGAGAAAAAGTCATGCACAGGCACGCACGATCACCGCCATAGTAACAGACTTATCCTGCGCTACGCACACGTAAATCCAATCCAAATCCAACACCGCGTAGCCTTGTTTTGTTTCAAAAAAAACTCTTCAAAAAAATCTAATCGGAGGCTGCCGTGGACACCGTCTTCAACTGGGAAACCTCATGTCTGTTGTTAATATATACACACACACATATGCCCAGTTCCCCACAACTTGTAGCTATCCCGAGCTCTCCATGGACGCCATGACGATTTCCAATAAGGAGAAAAGGAAAAAGACGCCGACTCCTGAGCTGCCGGGCGAGCTGGTTTCAGAGATCCTGACCCGACTGGCGGTCAACTCTCTCCTGCGTTTCAAGTGCATCAGCAAGGCCTGGCACGCAACCATATCCACCACCTCCTTCATCCGACGACACCTCAAGATATCCGCCCGTAGATGGAAGCAGAACCCATCTTTTATCATCACCCGGCACTACCTGGATCACGACATCAAAGGAAACATTGGGTTATACCAGTGGCAGCAAGGCGCCTCTGAGGCTTGCATCGTGCACAGCAGGGACTTTACCGACGAGTTTCACTTCGCTCGCTTCTTCCCCCATTGTGAAGGCATGGTGCTTGTCCCCACAGACACCAAGGCATACCTTTTCAACCCCGCCACCAGGGACGTCGTCACGCTGCCAGAGAGCAGCCACGGCAATTTCAGCAATTAACATGGCTAAAAGGTTTCCAGAGGAATTTGTGTGTAAATTTTTCAAAAAACCTTTTGACCTGGCAGCATATGAACCTATGATCTTTTTTGTTCCTGGTGAACATGACTGGATAAGGACACCTGGACCAAACATACAGCCACCTGAATTTCATGTCAAGAGAGGAAGATAAAAAGAGAAGAGGATCAAGGGCAGGTTTGAAGTGCCAAAGCCAAAGGACAGCAGTAGAATGGCCACAATAACATGCTCTAACTATAGGCTCCAAGGCCATAGGTACACCAACTGCAATAAACAATTGAAACCAGATTTGGCAATGAGGAAAATAAGCATGTGGTAATACCAATCTCACTTCTTTTGTATTAGTTGACTAGTGCATTTGTTAATATTTTGTATGTTGACTACTAATACCAATATCACTTCTTTTTTCAAGACACCTGCAAGATCACAGCAGCTTCCACCTGCAAGATCACAACCATCACCTTCAAGATCACAGTAGCAGCCTCCACCTGCAAGATGACAACCCCCACCTGCAAGATCACAGCAGCAGCCTCCACCTACAAGGTCTGGTGCAAGGTCTGGTGCAAGATCACAACCATCAACTAGGGGTGCAAGGCCTTTCACTGCCCCAAGATATTCAGCTCCATTTTCTAGGGAACCTTCTACATCTTCTGAACCAAGAAGTCACTCTGGTTGGATGGCCTTTTTTACTGCCACTGGTAACACATGAGTGTTATGAGTTGTTGTTTCTCTAAACAATGTCCTGATCAATGTTATGTGTCCTGAGTGTACTGAGTGTACTGAACGATGTTATGTGTCATGAGTGTCATGAATGTCCTAAACTATGTTATGCTATCAACTATCTTACCTATGATGATGAGAGTTGATGATTATGTTTGAGCAATGTTAACCTATGATGATGTGAGTTGATGATTAATGTTATTGGCAATGTTAATGTTTGAGGATGAGATTTGATGATTAATGTCAAACGCTTCAGAGGCTCCATGCGCGGGCAATCGGGGCATCTTGTCAACGGCAGTGGACCGTACTGCGTCCATGATTGGCGGGTGGCCGAAGTCGAGCTAGACATCACTCGCCGGCGGCGCGCTTCGTTGCCGGAGCAGAGGAAGAAGAAGGTTGGAAAGGAAAGGGGCAGGGCAAGCAATGGAGGGGGGCGGGCTGGCTTGGGCTCGTGGCTGGCTCGGGTCGGGGCGCGATGATGAGCACGGGCATGCTTGTGTGGATAAGTTGTGGGTCCCATCCGCATGCGAGTAACTGGTGGGTCCCGTGTGTCATAACTCAAATCGCTAACCCCTCGCGTTTTTCATTTCACGGTTAAACAGAGCCATGTCGCATTGGAGCTATTGTTGGCTTCGAAGACGTCGCATCACAGCCATTCATTCGAACTACAACGCACTCCTTCCAATTCGCATGAAAAACGTCGCACAGGAGCTATTGGCCCCTTCAAAAATACGCCACTCATTATCCCGGAGGAACGCCGACACGGGCCAACTCCAAGTTCAAATTCATGAAATTTACGCCTTGAAGCCTTGAAGAAGGGCTAAGTAGATCCATAGAGGAGCGTCGATCTCATTATGTAGCAATCCTGAAGATGACTTAGAGCATCTCTAACAGGCGAACAAAAGTTTCGCGCCATAAAATAGTTTTAGTGCGTCACTGTAGCACTTTTAGCGTGTCGGACTTAACATTATTTACCAGATGCCAAAAAACGTGCACCTAAAAAAACATGCAGTGTAAATTATGAAGCACGCGCAATCCGGTTCCTCAAATTTGCAGCATGCGATAGAATTTTTCAACGTGCGCCCAACCCTTTTTTGCGCGCACACTATTTTACAGCTTTTGCCGGGGCTGTCCGGCATCCAAAAAATCCAAATTTTAGTGCGTGGAGCAATTTTTGGGTGCCTGTTGAAGATGCTCTTATGACAAAATTTTAGCCACCTGTCCAAGTGGACACAGATGCCCTAATGTCAAAATGGTGATGACTTGGTGCTATATGATCTACGTGCATGTCTTTGCATGAAAATGAGTTTGAGTGTTGTGGATTGCCGGTACACAAATGAAGGACCGGGCGGTACTGTCGACAGGGCCCGAAGCGTCCGCATACATTTAAACGATCGGATTTACTGGCATGTATTTTCTGAATGCAGATGGTCGTAGTCGAAAAATACACCCTCGGAAACTAATTAAAGAAGCCACATATGCAATAGTATTGTTCATTGTTACTCCCTCCGTCCGAGAATACTTGTCATCAAAATGGACAAAAGAGGGTGTATATAGAACTAAATACATCTAGATACATTCATTTTTATTTATTTTGATGACAAGTATTTCCGGACGGAGGGAGTACTATCCATGCTTAGTTTTGTTCACCGGGATGAGAGGAAATTGTACAAACCACCCACTTTTAGTGCTAATGTTGCTGAAAACACATATTTTACAGGTTTGTTGCACAAAACACCATATATTGAGGTTATTCGTTGCAGCTAGGTCAAATCTGCCATTTAGGTGGGTAGACATGATTTCTCGCAAGTGTGGTCAGTTTTGTAAGTGGGAAAGAAACGGCAACATCAGCAGCAATTAGAACTGTCAATATCTCACAATCCTTTGTTCCGACTGAGCTGAATTTTCCCCAAAATATTAGTGTGCGCATTTTTGATTATTTGGACTATTCTTGCATTTTTCGCACAAAACATCTGACAAAGAAGAGCAGGCGGCGGCGGCTGCTGCCGTACCTTCGCTCTTGAAGTGTCCGCCGGTGATGGAGATCGGTCAACTCTTCTCCTAAGCCTGTCTTCGCGCCCCCTCCCCACCCCAAATGTCGGCTCGCCTCCCCCCTACCTCTGCATGTTGGTTAGGTATTCTTCTCCCTCTGTCCCTCTCTGGCTCGGGCATGTATCGGAGATGATTTGCGCACTGTAATGGAAAAAAAATCCTGGTTCTACATGTCATGTATGGACAATCTTTCCTATCAACCAACCTGGAAAAAAAACAATGTTTCATGGTCTTTTCTTTGGTCTACATGCGCAAATCGAATGGTTTTTTTGGAACGTAGACGCTAGGAGCGTCCGGCTTTAAATTAATAAAGCCACAAGGGCATCGTCGTCAACAGGCAGAGTTCGTTAATACAGACCAGATAAAGTTTGCATACGAGGTCCTCTAGACCCCTCCCAAAATAAAACCAACCGAAACACAAGGAGGGGCACACTCTCCAAAAACAGCAGCATCTAAGTGGAACGAGGAGGTGATCCGCCATGGTGTCGTGACTGCCTCGTCACCGTCTTGATCTTCTCCATCACTGCTAGCATGTACTGCTCGTCACGCGTTTTCCCCAACGGCATCCACACTTGTAGAAAAAGATGGCATTTGAAGAAGATATCAGCTGGGTGGTTTGGGAACTTATGCTCGATGGCAATCTTGTTCCTAACCGTCCAGAGGGACCATAACAGTGCCCCAACGCATCGTCAAAGAATACGAGTATTGGTCCCTTTCTGAGCTTTAAGAATAGCTAAGAGATCCGTAGTAGACTGGGGGTTCCAATTTTTGGAAAACGACTCACGGACCGCACTCCATGCAAACCTGGCCAGCACACATCTGAAAAAGACATGGTTTGCGTCTTCCCCCATTCCGCAAATAGAGCAAGAGCCGTCGGCCGGCCCGTTACGTTTTGCCACATTATCTGAGGTTGGTAGCCGTTTCTGCAACAACTGCCACATGAAGATCTTGATTTTCAGTGGCAGGCCCGCCTTCCATAGCCCCCTAGCCATGTCCAACACGGGGCCCTCGGACATCTTGGAGTACAGGGATTTAACCGTGAATTGTTTTGATGCCGAAAGTTTCCAAGAGATGATATCTGGCTCGTTAGATAGGCTAATATCCCTCCAAGCCGTCACGAGGCTATCCCATCTAGAAGCCTCGCCCTGACCCAGGGTGCAAATCGAATGGTTTAAGAATGGATGCATGCCTTTCATTAGTAAACATATGACCTCCAATTGAAGGGTTTAAAAATGGATGCTGGCCTTTCATTGATCAATTTTCTTTGTTCAAACATAATATTTTAAAAAATGCAAAAAAATAATAATAGATGATAAATGCACTCACTAATATTCCAAGGAAAATTCAGTTCAATTGGAGCAAAGGATTGTGAGATGTTGACAGTTTTAGTTGGCGGCTGATGTGGCTGTTTGTTAGCCACCGGTGCACTTGCAAACTAAACTCAGTTGTCAGAAATCAGGTCAACACACCTAATTGATGGATTAGACCTAGCTGCAATGAATAGCCCCAATATATGGTGCTTTGTGCAACAAATCTGTAAAATAGGTGTTTTGTGCAACACTGGCACCAAAAGTAGGTGGTTTGTGCAATTCCCTCCCAGGATGATGAATGCAAAGATAGAAAAAGTCATGCACATGAGCACATGGCAGTGCTACCTGCAGGCACGACCACCGTCTCTGTAGACTGCCCTGCGCACTCGCTGGCCGGAGCTACGTTTACCATGTAGCAAAGCGCCTTCCGCCGTCCAATCCAGCACCGCTGGTATTACCATGTAGCAAAGCGCAAAATCGAAGGCGTCCAGGACTCCAGGTCCAGGTAATCCTAGAAAACCACGGAGTTTCACGTATACGCGCGCTAGGAGCACTTTGTTGGGCATCTACTTGGATGATGATGCTACTAATTAGCTGGTTTCTTACGAAAAGCATGGTGTCGATCTTGCTCAATGTCAGTACGTTGGACTGCAGAGCCCTTCGCTGCTGTGTGCCCATCACCTGCAACTAGCAGAACAGAGCAGAGGAAGGGGATTATATTATCCGAGCGGGCAAAAGAAGAAGAAGAAGAAGTACTGGCTCTTCCTCAACCGAGCCTCCCTTGGCCTCCTGCCTGCTTCTCCCGAGCCGATGGAAGAGCTCCTCTGCCTCGCATCCGAGCAGCCGCTCCTCCTCAGAGCATCTCTAGTAGAACCCTCAAACCCTTAAATCCAAAATCAGTTTTAAGGGTTGAGAATTGGCCATTTTTGACACTTTTAAGGGTTGAAAAATAGAGGCAAAGACTAGAACCCTCAAACCCAACCCTTATAACGGAATCGGATAATGGGAACACAAAGTGCAGGATCAAAAGGCAACAATAAAGCAGAGTAAAATAGCCTAGTTTTGAACACTATGAACATGCACGCGGAGGAACAGAGGATACAAAAACGGAGGCGCTGCGACGGCGGCCGGAGCAGGCGCGGCGGAGGGCGGGGGCGCGGCGCCGGCGGCCGCGGCAGGCGCGACGGCGGGGCGGGGGCGCTGCGACGGCGGCCGGAGCAGGCGCGGCGGCGGGCGGGGGCGCGGCGGCGGGCGGGGGCGCGGCGGCGGCGGCCGCGGCAGGCGCGGCGGCGGGCGGGGATGCGGCGGCCGGGCCGCAGAGGGGCGGCGGGGCCGGGGCCGGGGCGGCGGGGCGGCGGGGCGGCGGCCGGAGCGCGGGGGGCGGCGGGCTGGCGGCGGCCGCTGCGGATTCCTCCCGCGCGCGCGAACCAACTGCCTCCCGCGCGATGTGAGAAAAGGAGTGCGGGTTGGGGGGAGTTTTTCCTCCCAACCCTCACTTCTACAGGCTGGGAGGAGGTTTGAGGGTTCGACCTCTATTTTTTTTACGGATTTGAGGGTTTAGGGGTTCTAGTCTACGGGTTTTTTTGGACGAAAACTGTAAAAAAAAAACGGTTATTTTTAGAGATTTGAGGGTTTGAGGGCTCTACTAGAGATGCTCTCACGCCGCGCCGGAGCCCCCGTGAATTCAAACCAGTTTTACGTGTCGTATTTTGACAGTAAGTAGCCCCTTGCTCGTTTGTAGTATGACATAGCCGTGCGCCCGTGGATTTGAAATGTGCGTGAGCGTTCCTTGGCAGAAACCATGTCACGAATAATCTGTGTTTAGCGGCATCCATTCAAGTCGACAAGTTCATGTACACCGACAAAACATTCTCGGAAAACCAAATTTGTTTTTGCCCGGGAAGGCAGGGCGTGAGGTCCACGTCGGTCCACGGCTCCAGATCGCCCAGTATGTACGCCTCTCTGCATCTGCTTGGAGGGATTCCTGCCTCGTCGACCTGCCAAACGCTAGGCGATGGGTCGCAGCCTTCGCTCCGGCCCCGCCTACGATGCATGCATGGGACCCCCCCGACGCGCGTCGTCGACGAAACATGGGTGCAGAGGTCGATCGGTCGATGTGCCGGAACCTCTCATGTGGAGGAACAGGCGCCCATCAACAGTGCACGGCCAACTTCCGCTGTTGGATTCTCTTCACCCAAAAGCCACACATATTATCTCCTTGACGCCAACGCATCGTGTCAAATGTGTTGGAAATCGAACCATGGAAGGAGCTACCACAACCTACTCGGATTGATCGACGAGACTGGACAGGCACACGAGGCCGGCTCTTGCCTTTTCCTTCACTTTTGCTGATGCAAAGGTGGCCGGCCTGCACGGGCTGAATTGCTGTGGCTGATACTACTATAACCACTTCACTGTGCGCTGCTACCGCCATGGATCACTGGCCGCCACCAGTGCTAGCCGCAGTGAGTCGCGGGCCACCCACTCCGCTCGCGTTGCACTTGCACGTACTGGACCAGTGTGTCGCATGCAACTACGCGAGGAGGCGCTCTGGGCTGGGAAAGTAGTCAAAGAAAATGTGAACTGGGGATGGGAAATGCTGTATTTTTTCTTCTTTTCAATGATCATTATGGACTTGTTGATTGCTAGATTTCGCAATACTCATTTTCAACTGGTCATTGCTTTCACTAGGCTCGTACTACTCCACTGCCAAGTAGAGCAGGGCAGTTACTAACGAACAACGAACTACTTAATGCTTCAACTGCCAGCCCCGTCAACTGGATCTTCCAAGGTGCAGAAAGCTCGCGGCAGTCAGGAAGGGCTCCACGTCCTCTATTATCATGGCGCCACAAAACTAGAACGACACGAGTAGAAAGATTTTCCTGCTTCCTTCGTGCTCCGGTGAAAATGAAACATTCACTACTAACGTGTCGTATGATACAAGGGGATGCCGATTTTTTTTACACATTATCTTATCGAAAAAAGGCCCACCGTTGGAGATGATGCTGACTAGGGAGTGACACGATCTATACGTGCTACAGTAGCCGTTTGCGAAAGCGCCAACCACAAGCTCCAGGAACAATTCGATCTTGACAACTTGGTTTTGATTCTTGCCGACGCACCCTTCTGATTGTTTATTCATGTGTGTTAATCCAATGATCAATGATTGATTCAGTCGAGAGACAGAGTAGAGGACAAATCCGTTGCATGCATGATGAGCTGCATGCCCAACTGCTGCAGCTTTCCGATAGCGCAGCTATGCAAGCAGAAAACAGCTCGCAGTTGCAGTACTGCGTCTCCTCCTCATGCGCGGCCGGCCGTGCTCAGCCATGCTACGCTGCCTGCCTGTGCGGCCGTGCCCCGTGCCCTAGCGCCGTCTCCTGCACCGCACAGAAGTCCAGTCCTCTGCATCGGGCGCGGAGCGGCCTCGCTCGCCTCCAGGGCTGCCAAAACAAAAGATTTACCGTCGGGTGTGGCTAACTCTCAGTCAGCTGACATACTTCCTTTGTTTTAAAATATAAGGTGTGTTAATTTTTTCAAATCAAATATGTGCTTGTTTGACCAAATTTCTAGTAAAAAATATCAACATCTACTATACCAAAATTCAGGGACGAAGCTAGAAAAAAAGCTTGATGGGGTCATATCCATGGCAATGGGGTCATCTTCGAGAAATCAACAGCGATTAATACTAAATTGATGAAGGCTTTAGTAATTTCATTGGGGTCAATTGACCCCAATGCCTACATGCCAGCTCCGTCCCTGCCAAAATTGTATCATTAGATCCATCATAAAAAGTATTTTCATATCTTATTTATGTTGTATTGTAGATGCTGGTACTGTATCCTATAATCTTGGTCAAATATACATAAGTTTGACTTGCACGTAAACCAATACATCTTATATTCTGTAATGAAGGGAGTAGTATATGAGGGCATCCCTCAACGCGGCAGACGAGGGGATCGTAAGTTTTGCTTCTTCTTCCTCAACTTGTTGATTGAATCATTCATTCGCTCAATGTTGCTTTACAAATTGTGTAGCCTGTACTCGCTGCCTTGATCTACCACAGGACAGACGGATGGCCATTTACGTACACACATTGTTGGATGAAGCTGAAGGGCCGGGCAGTATGTGTGGGACGATATGTCTCGTTGGAAAACTTGTTGGACATCAAATTTGAGACACTAGACTTATTTGCATGTTATGTGTGGATGATTTGTGCTATTTTCTTTCCGAACTTTGATGAATATTATGTGTCGGACATAAAAAACGCCGGCTCACCGCAGGACGCGTTTTTTCGGTGTCCTGAGGGCAAACGGCTGGAGATGCTCTGACATGCTCGCACGGCCACCCAGACTGCCCTAGGCGCCGGACCTATTGTGCGTGAGGTCCATGGCTCCTATTCCCGACCCAGATCCCCGCTGTCTCGTCTACCTGCCAGAAGCCAGGCATGGCTCGCAGCTTTCACTGCGCGCGGCCCCGCCGGCGCCGGAGGTCCCCGACGACGAGATCGATCAGAGGTCGGTCGACCTGCCGGAACCTCATGTGGAGGAACAGCCGCACTTGAACAGTGCCCGCCTACTTCCGCTGTTGCATCAACACAAAATGCCACACAAGCATCTCGCACGCCAACGCATTCGCGTCAAAGGTGTTGGAAAATCGAACCACGGACGGACGCCGAGCCGCTAACAAGTCCACTGTAACGTACAGCATGGCCACCTCTCAAGCGAGTCACCGTTGGTCCACCGGACGGTCGACCCGCCACACCGGAGCACAGTTAACACGGAGCATGAAAAACTGTCAAAATGCAAAGCTTGGGGATGGAAACGTGGCCCATTCAATCACTGGAAACAAACGGGAGAATGATCATTCCTCCGGTAAGATCTTTTATGGAGACGAGGTGGATTGGGAGGATCTTGCGAGTGAATGATTGCTGGGGCTAGGTCTGTACTCACTGAATAGTTACTACAGACCAGAGTAGCTAACGAACAAACCAACTAATCAATGGGTCGATTGCCGGCCTTGTCGACTGTTTCTGCCAAAGTGCAGAGGGCCGGCTCGCAGCGGTCGCCGGCCGGTCAGGGTCCAGGCTTATCAAGGCGCCGCAAAGCTGGAATAACAGGAAATAAAAGGATCTTTCATGGTTCTTTTGTGCTCCTCCGTCCAGTGAAAACGAAACATTACTTTGCTCAAGAGTCATGTGTGGCGTCTAGTTTTTACCATTGGATCCGCAGATGCAGGTCCATTCATGGGCCGAGGTCATGGGAAGCATGTGCTGCTGAGTAGGAGTGACACTATTACTACAGTACAGAGGTGTCCGGGAAAGCACCGGCCATAGGCTCCAGTCCATGGGGAACAATTCGATCTTTGCAACAAACTTTTCTTTTCATTCGTGCCCTCTTTAATATAAGTTGTATATAGGTGTGTGTTATCCAACGCTCGTTATACCAGCGTTTTCATCCGTCCAAAAAGAAACATGCAGCATCTCGACAGAATAGAATATAATACGTCCCGTGAAAAGGTCTAGCCTTGACTCCTCCTCAAGAAAAGTTTAGGGTTTTCTTGCCTCCCGCCGGCGCCGCCGTCGGTCCGTCTCGTCTCTAGTGGCCTCAGGGTCATGGCAGCGCGGTGGATCTCGACCCTTGCCAGAGGGAGGGCTTCATTTTCATTTGTCTTTTCGCGTTTTGTTAGGGTTTGTGTTCTACTCAGGAAGACGAGACGACGGCGTTTCCCCGAAGATGGAATAATGTTTTCCCCGCCTAGCCCCCGTCTCGATGGTGTGTCTAGCGTCATTGGTGGGCGTGTGGAGGTGTGTCTCTAGCGGATCTATCCTTGGAGGATTTGCTCGGATCTGGTCGTAATTTGTCTACGTTCATGTGTTTTCAGGTTTGATCCTTCCGATCTACACTGCTCTTCATCGGCGGCGGTTGCTCTTCTGTTGCGCTAGTCCTATGGGGCCTTAGCACGACGACTTCCCGACTGTCTACTACAACAAGTTTTGTCCGGCTCCGGCGAGGGAGGGGCAATGACGACGGCGCGCCTTCGGCTCACTTCAGTGCTTGTAGTCGTCGTTAGGTGGTCTACGGATCTGGATGTAATATTTATTATTTCTGGAGTTTGTTTTACTGCCATGATTGAATATGAATAGATTGAAAGTTTTGTAAAAAAAAAAAGGTGTGTGTTATCCAACGGTGGATTGATGCAAAGACACACCGCACGGGAAGAATCCGTCTCCGTTCACTATGAGCTGCACCTGCACGGTGCTGACAGGAAAGCTACCACTCGGCCACATAGCACGTACGTACTGCAAGTCCAACTCGGCGGACGAGGGAGCACGACCACATGTTGCGCAGCTTTGCGAGAGCCCAGCGATGCGAAAGGACTCGCAGTTGCAGCCTCGCCGTCAACTGGCAGGCAGCGACGATCGACGAGTGGTGCCGCGGTCCTCCCGCCTGCCTGTGCGCATGTGGCCGCGGCCGTGGCCCAACCTCTGCTGCACTGCACCGCGCTCAACTGCAGTCGCGGCGGGAGGCATGAGGCCAACTCCAGCGCACTACGCCAAACGGACGTCCCGTTTGGGCCTGCTGTTGTCCATTTCGCACGGTAATGGGGTCGTCCATGTCCACTTGGGCCGTTGCTTTGTCGGTGCGTACAACGCGCGGCCGCATCTCAAATCATGTTCGGTGACATGATTAAAAAAAAGCAAAAACTAGAATAAATGCCAAAAAAATAAAATAAACGCAAACATAATTAAACATCACGGCCTCAGGCGGCCCCGTTCCACAGTTCATATAGACATAATTAACATAAAAAACAAAAGAAAACCGCAGCCCGCGCGCTCCTGATGTGCCCGTCGATGCCGCGGCCGTCGCCGTCTTCTCACGCATCGTCGTTGTCGTCCTCGTCGCTGACGAGGTAGATGTAGGATGGCAGCGTCTAGAGGTGTGACGGCGGTGCCTGATAGGCGGGAGCTGGCTGGAAGGTGGGAGGTGCCTGCACCACCACCACCACACCGTCCCCCGGCACGCAGCGACGTCTCGCGCTCCGGTGACCGCGGCGGCGTCGGACTCCAGTTGACAGGGGCGGAGACAGGGGGGCGAGCAGGGGCTAGACCCCCCCCCCCCATCGATCGGCCCCCCTCAACAATACGTACAGGTATTACTGCTGATTTGATGGCTAATTAGCCTTACTTTTAGGGAAATTCGGGCCTTTTTAGGGGAAATTCAGCCTTAACACATGGCCACATGCAAACACCCACCACGGACGTGATGGAATGGGCCAAGCCCAGACCTATTACTCTATTAGCCCATAGGTCTTCGATTCAGTTCTGCACAACGTACATATTTGCCGTTCGCATCCTGTTCGCTTTGCCCTTGGAAGTCCATCCTCGATCTTCGCCGCCGCCGTCTACGCCCGCTAGGTTTTCTTCGAGTACCAGACATGGCGAGCCTCCACGCCGGTGACTGTCTTACCGGTGAACTGCGGTTGCTGCACGCCGGTACAAGACTATTACCAGCCGATCCAATTGGGGAAGGTCCCCTGTCCGAATCTCCAATCTCGACGGTTCAACCGTGACAGCATGCCTCTAATCTACCCTGAGTCCCAAGGTATACTACAATACAGTAATTTTGCAGGTAGTTATAGAAGCCATCAGTTGAAATTGCTTTAGGATCAATTGCGAACTACTTCCTCCGTTCCGATTTACTCGTCGTGATTTTAGTTTAATTAGTTCAAATTTAAACTAAAATCAAGACGAGTAAATCGGAACGGAGGAAGTATATAATTGAGGGTCCCATAGCTGAGTCACTAGACTAGAATTGCATTAAGCATGGAGGAAGATACCACCAAATTATTCAAGTCGTTCGTTTTACCCTCCAATTATACCACTATAAAAATGCAAATATATTGTATATACATCGAGGAAATAATTACAAACATTGTTCAGATTATTGGCGACTTGTTTGATGGACCTTGTTGACATAGATCTCTGTAAAAATCAGTACATAAATATACTATTTTCAATTGCAAAACATGTATTCACAGCATTTAACATCGATGCTATATTAAGAATAAACATCTTTTTAGGTTACATCTCTTGTACGGACTTAGTTTTTTTCCGCCCCCCCCCCCCCTATACCCAATTCCTGGCTCCGCCCCTGCCAGTTGACGCCCCACACGGCGCCGGCCATGTTCGTGGCCGGGCACGATCAACTTCACCACTGGCCCACCAGGCCCGGGAGGAAAGCGGCGACGGGCTGCTCCTCCATCACCTCCTCTCTCATCTCCAGCTCCGGCACGGCCACGTCACCGCCCGCAGCAAGGGCCATCATGGTCTTCAGGCCCTCCCATTGGCGCTCATCGTCCGTGTTCATGGAATCTACCATGACACGTTGAAGGAGCCGGGCCTCCTCCTCCTCTGTCATGCGAGGAGGTGGTGGTGGCGACGGAGAGGGCGACGGCGTGATGCCGCTCATCACCCTACGCCCGCGCATGTGGGGAGGGCTCGGACCACGTGCACGGTGCTCATGTGGCCACCGCGGCCCCGATGAGGTGCCGACAAAGAAGGACGTGCGTCGCATGTCGTGCTCGTCCCGAAACCACGTGTCCCAGAGGTCAGAGTCGACGGCGTACCTGGGGTCATAGTAGAGGTCGTCTGGCAGGAGGCGGCGACGGCGTTCGATCTCCTCGCGGCACGCATGGCCACTCGTCGGGACCGGCGGGATCGGCACCCAGTCGGCGGACAGATGGCAGTTATTTGGGAGGTGAACGTCACTCCAGGGGAGCGGCATCCTCGTCTCCCAATAACGACGGCAAACATCCGCGTGGATGTACTGCCGGTCGCGCTCGCCGCCGGCCGTAGGGCCGATGGTGAATGGAGCAGGCGCAGGGACCCTCCGTGGGGCGTGCCGTGGGGGTGAGCGGGCTCTGCTTTGACGCTACGGCGGCGGCGGTCCGAGGACGAGCCAGCCTCGTGGTTGTAACTACAAGAAATATGTCAACTTGTGACCACCACTATTGGTCACTGAATGGTCACAAATTTCCATATGTGACCTTTTTGTGACCAAAAACATAAGGTCAAAAGCTGGTCGTCATAAACTGACTATAGCGACCTTTTCTGTGAGAAGGTCATAGACGTTTATGACCAAAATATGCCTACTGTCGTGTTTTGGTCACTAGCAGCCTCCCCAGACCACGTAGGCATCCAGCGTGGCAAGCTGATGTGGCACAAGAATCGGCCCGGTCCAATTCGGTGTTTTACATGGGCCGAGCCCAACAATTCGGCCTTTTTAATTTATTTTTTCCCTGTGCATTTTGTGTCGGCTTCATGGGCCAAGCCCAACATTGCTGCATTTTTTATTGTTGGCCCATGGCCTTTTATTGTTTATTGATTTTCTATTTTCAGCCATTATATATTCAAGCTGGTCCCACTAGTCAGATGGGTCCCACTTGTCATGATCATCTCTCAAATTGGTCCCACATGTCAGAAATGTACAAATTTGACAGATTATTTTCATAAGTGGCCCCATTGGTCAAGTTTCCATTTCACAAATTTTCAAATCACATACATAATCAAAAAGCACACATAAAATTCATCAAATATACCACTAAATAAATCGATTACAATCTTTACAACACATATATGCTACAATATGCTACTCTTCACTGAGTACGACTTGATGGCTTCACACTTCACGGCTTCACACTTGCTTCACACTTCACACTTGAGCTTCTGTAAAACAGGAACAACCACAACTTTAAATCTCAATTGCAGTATAGGCCATATACAGAAGCAGTTCAAAGTTGAAACAACATCAATTAAACAAACGCGCATAGAAACATATGAGTCAAAATGCAGTATAGTCACAGGACAAGGACACTCCTATTATCAAATCAACACACATATGGTGAGTTTGGTTGGTGTCCTGAGCTACTTGCTTAGAAAAATAAGTTGCCTG
The DNA here is from genome assembly GCA_902687465.1 of Secale cereale. Classification (NCBI taxonomy): domain Eukaryota; kingdom Viridiplantae; phylum Streptophyta; class Magnoliopsida; order Poales; family Poaceae; genus Secale; species Secale cereale. The sequence continues at coordinate 21,022,066 of LR738711.1, forward strand.
GTTTGTGCCTGATGTGTTCAGCGTTTGCTGCCTGGTGAGGCAAGCCTGGACAAGGCAGGTTTGGTTTCTAGCCTGGACTGGTAGAGCTACACGCATTATAATAATGTGGATGTCTCATGTGAGCATCATGCTGTGGTTTTATTAAACAATGATACAACAACATAATACGATATCTTCAATGCAAATTATGGTACTTGTAGCAAAACAGTTTGAAACAACAAGTACACAATACATTATAACGAGAGTAAGCTTGAATCAAACAGAGAAGGAAACATTTTCGAGTTTAAAAGTTACAACGTTTGCAAGATATCCCAACTCGCAAGTTCAAGAGGCATAATTCAGAAACTTGCATCAGGGCGAGTAGCATTCCACTTGACACAACTGCATCTTCAGGTCTGACAAGGCAGGGAGAGGGAGGGGGTTACCTACAGCTGCATGCAGGAAGATGGGTGGGAGTTGGGCGACGTCCATGGTGACCTTTCGTGCTTCCTCCCTCCCTCCTCGAGTGGTTCTCCAATCCAACACATACATATATATAGAATTCAGCATGAATCATTGGTCTTAGTTGTATATGAGACTAGTTGGGCTGTGTATTCTAAGCTCCAAGCAAGTTACAGAAGAAACTGAAGATGAACCGTATATAACAGACTAAAAAATCAAATAGAAACCCAAAAATTAAATACAAGTAGAACAGAAAGGATTACAACATGTTCAATTCAATCAATTCCTAAGCATTGAATCAGTAGCATAAGCATGCAGCAACAACATAATCATTTAATCAACATCAGCGTGAGCATAGGCATTAAATCAGAAGCAACAACTGATTGAAACCAAAAGGTTTCAGATCATGTACGCTGGTCCTATACTTCTATCTTCAATAGAATGTTGCAATCAAACATTCTGGAATCTGATAAACACGGACATCAAGCAAACTGTGCATGTAGGACGATTCACCAGCTAAAAAAGAGAGGCATTTTGGGTGATTACCAAATACAGCCTTCTTACGACACGTAAACGAAAACATGATTCATAAACTGGGGAAACACAAATAAGATGCAGCTAATACGAACATAGAAATGGCAATATACTATCGCTATGGAAATATACACATTAATTTTTTTAATATTTGTATCTCTTTTTGATTCAGTGTTGTTAAGAAAAGGAAGATTAATCAAACAATTTGTACAACGGGAGGCATCACTAACTTTTAGAACTGCAGTAATTAAAAATAAACATTAGACATTCAAGCGCCTTGGCATTTACGTTGTGCCGACATAAACATCAGGGGAAAATAGTGAGAATGGAATTGCAAAGAGAGGCAACATAGCAGGTCCTGGAGTTATCTATTTTGAGAGAGGCTTGTTGTTAGCCATCTTCACTGGGATCTTTTAAAACAATGAGTGAGGATTAGGACACATGTCAAGCAGCATACATATTACAAGTATCTTATGTCAATGATCATTCATATGTAACTGAATAATTGCTGTAGGTTCGGTGCTTCCAACTTGAGTTCCAGTGGCAGCGACCCCTAAATGAGCATCACCAACAGAGCAGAAGGGAGGGGGTTTGGGGGTTACCTGCCCTGACGTGATGCCGACGCCGGTGGTGGAGGCTGCAGGTCCCGGTTGCTGGCGCGCATGAAGGCAGGAGGAAATTGACCCTTGGTGATGTCGACCCTCCGTCTTCATCTTCGGCGTCGAGCATCCACTGGAGCCGCCTATGGCGGATCGAATGGATGGCTCCGTTCCATAGAGGAAGTGGGGGAGCAGCAGACATGCATAGACAGATGAAAAATAAAAAAAAAGTTTTGTCATCAGCTATCTGAAGGAACAACAAACAGTGACAATCGACAGCAACTGAAGAAAAATATGATCCTACTGCTACTCTCATCCATTAAACTGACATCATATAATACTAGCTATCTCAGTTATCGACAGCAGCTGAAACAATCTGCCACTTTGGCCCCTATTTTTTGTAGCACTTTAGTTATAGAAACTGTAACTTTAATTGCTAAAACATGTCGCTATACCAGGATGTAAGTTAGAAAAATTGAGCAGCCGGGGGGGAATTAAGTGGAGATGCTACATCCTCTTCATAGGAGGCAATTCATAGGCAGCACTCAAGGTTTTTTTGGTGGCAATTGTTCATGATCTAATTGTGCAAATGAATTTAAAACATCAAATGTATTGCAAATGAATTGATTCCAGGATGCAAATCAAAACATCTAAAGACGGACACACAGAGCATGGCAAGGACCAGATGCTACGCAGAGGTACCACCTTGGCAGATGGGATCGAGCGGGGGGCAAAAAGAGAGAGAGGAAGGTGGATGACCGGCGACCTGAGTGTTGGGTAACGTAGCATAATTCAAAAATTTCTACGTCTTCACCAAGATCCAACTATGGATGCATCTAGCAACGAGCAAGTAAGAGTGCATCTACATACCGTTATGAAGATTGCGTGCGGAAGCTTTCAACGAAGCAAGGATGAAGTAGTCGTACTCTTCACGTTCTTCGTCACCGATGATCTAGCGCCGAACGGACGGCACCTCCGCGTTCAACACACGTACGGTGCAGCAACGTCACCTCCTTCTTGATCCAGCAAGGGGGAAGGAGAAGTCCTCAGAGATCCGGCAGCACGACGGCGTGATGACGGATGCAGTGGAGATCGCAGCAGGGCTTCGCCGGGCGCCCTGCGTTAGGAGTTGGGAGGTGTGACGGGAGGGGGAGAGGCGCCAGGGCTGAGGTGCGGCTGCCCTCTCCCCCCCCCACATATATATAGGGGGCCAGGGGGGCGCCAGCCCCTTGCAGATCCAATCTGCAAGGGGGGGCGGCTGCCAGGGAGGAGTCCCCCTCCCCCAAGGCAAGTGGTGGCCCCCCTCCCCTTAGGGTTTTATCCCTAGGCGCATGGGGAGGTGGGGCCCCCTTGTGGTGCGCCAGCCCAGAGGGCTGCACACACCCCCTTGCGGCCTAGGGGCCCCACCGGGATGGGTGGCCCCACCCGGTGGACCCCCGGGGCCCCTCCGGTGGTCCCGGGACGCTCCCGGTGACCCCCGGAGATCACCCGTTGGCCGAAACTGGACTTCCCATATATCAATCTTTACCTCCGGACCATTCCGGAACTCCTTGTGACGTCCGGGATCTCATCCGGGACTCCGAACAACATTCGGGTTTCCACGTGCATTAATCTCTACGACCCTAGCGTTACCGAACCTTAAGTGTGTAGACCCTACGGGTTCGGGAGACACGTAGACATGACCGAGACCACTCTCCGGTCAATAACCAACAGCGGGATCTGGATACCCATGTTGGTTCCCACGTGTTCCTCGATGATCTTCATCGGATGAACCACTGTGTCAAGGATTCACTCAATCCCGTATGTTATTCCCTTTGTCCATCGGTACGGTACTTGCCCGAGATTCGATCGTCGGTATTCCCAATACCTTGTTCAATCTCGTTATGGCAAGTCTCTTTACTCGATCCGTAATCCATCATCCCGTGACTAACTACTTAGTCACATATTGAGCTCATTATGATGATGTATTACCGAGTGGGCCCAGAGGTACCTCTCCGTCATACGGAGTGACAACATCCCAGTCTCGGTTCGTACCAACTCAACAGACACTTTCGGAGATACCCGATGCGTACCTTTATAGCCACCCAGTTACGTTGTGACGGTTGGCACACCCAAAGTACTCCTACGGTATCCGGGAGTTGTACAACCTCATGGTCTAAGGAATAAATACTTGACACCGAAAACCTTATGCATTACGAACTATACGATCTCGTGTTATGCTCAAGTTTGGGTCTTGTCCATCACATCATTCTCCTAATGATGTGATCCCGTTATCACTGACATCCTATGTCCATGGTCAGGAAACCGTGACCATCTGTTGATCAACGAGCTGGCTACTAGAGGCCTACCAGGGACTCATTTTGGTCTATGTATTCACACATGTATCGCTGTTTCCGTACAATACAATTCAAGCATGAATAACAGACAATTATCATGAACAAGGAGATATAATAATAATGCTTTTATTATTGCCTCTAGGGCATATCTCCAACAGTCTCCCACTTGCACTAGAGTCAATAATCTAGTTACATTGTGATGAATCGAACACCCATAGAGTTCTGGTGTTGATCATGTTTTGCTGGTGAAAGAGGTTTAGTCAACGGGTCTGCTACATTCAGATCCGTATGCACTTTACAAATATCTATGTCTCCATCCTGAACATAATTCCGGATGGAGTTGAAACGGCGCTTGATGTGCTTGGTCTTCTTGTGAAACCTGGGCTCCTTGGTAATAGCAATAGCACCAGTGTTGTCACAGAAGAGAGTCATCGGGCTTGACGCGCTTGGAATGACTCCTAGGTCGGTGATGAACTCCTTCATCCAGACTCCTTCCTGCGCTGCTTCAGAAGCAGCTATGTATTCCGCTTCACATGTAGATGCTGCCACCACGCTTTGCTTGCAACTGCACCAGCTGACTGCCCCTCTATTCAAAATATACACGTATCCGGTTTGTGACTTAGAGTCATCCAGATCTGTGTCGAAGCTAGCATCGACGTAACCCTTTACGACGAGCTCTTCGTCACCTCCATAAACGAGAAACATATCCTTAGTCCTTTTCAGGTACTTCAGGATGTTCTTGACCGCTGTCCAGTGTTCCGTACCGGGATCACTTTGGTACCTCCCTACCAAACTTATGGCAAGGTTCACATCAGGTCTGGTACACAGCATGGCATACATGATAGAACCTATTGCCGAGGCATAGGGAATGACACTTATCTTTTCTCTATCTTCTGCCGTGGTCGGCGACTGAGCTTTGCTCAATCTCATACCTTGCAAAACAGGCAAGAATCCTTTCTTTGACTGATCCATATTGAACTTCTTCAATATTTTGTCAAGGTATGTACTTTGTGAAAGACCAATGAGGCGTCTCGATCTATCTCTATAGATTTTGATGCCTAATATGTAAGCAGCTTCACCAAGGTCCTTCATTGAAAAACTTTTATTCAAGTAGGCCTTTACATTTTCCAAGAATTCTATATTATTTCCCATCAGCAATATGTCATCCACATATAATATGAGAAATGCTACAGAGCTCCCACTCACTTTCTTGTAAATACAGGCTTCTCCATAAGTCTGTATAAAGCCAAACGCTTTGATCACCTCATCAAAGCGAATATTCCAACTCCGAGATGCTTGCACCAGCCCGTAAATCGAGCGCTGGAGCTTGCATACCTTGTTAGCGTTTTCTGGATCGACAAAACCTTCCGGTTGCATCATATACAACTCTTCCTTGAGGAAGCCATTAAGGAATGATGTTTTGACGTCCATTTGCCATATCTCATAATCATAGAATGCGGCAATAGCTAACATGATTCTGACTGACTTCAGCATCGCTACGGGAGAGAAAGTCTCATCGTAGTCAATCCCTTGAACTTGTCGATAACCTTTAGCGACAAGCCGAGCCTTGTAGATGGTCACATTACCATCCGCGTCTGTCTTCTTCTTAAATATCCATTTATTTTCTATGGCGTGCCTATCATCAGGCAAGTCCACCAAAGTCCATACTTTGTTTTCATACATGGATTCTATCTCGGATTTCATGGCTCCAAGCCATTTATTGGAATCTGGGCCCGCCATCGCTTCTTCATAGTTCGAAGGTTCACCGTTGTCTAACAACATGATTTCCAGGACAGGGTTGCCGTACCACTCTGGTGCGGAACGTGCCCTTGTGGACCTTCGAAGTTCAGTAGTAACTTGATCTGTTTCTTCATGATCATTATCATCAACTTCCTCCCTTGTCGGTGCAGGCACCTCAGGAATAGTTTCCTGCGCTGCGCTACTTTCCGTTCCAGGAGGGGTGACTGTCACCTCATCAAGTTCTACTTTCCTCCCACTCACTTCTTTCGAGAGAAACTCTTTCTCCAGAAAGCATCCATTGTTGGCAACAAAGACTTTGCCTTCGGATCTGTGGTAGAAGGTGTACCCAATAGTTTCCTTTGGGTATCCTATGAAGACGCATTTTTCCGATTTGGGTTCGAGCTTTTCAGGTTGAAGTTTCTTGACATAAGCATCGCAACCCCAAACTTTCAGAAACGACAGCTTCGGTTTCTTGCCAAACCAAAGTTCATATGGAGTCGTCTCAACGGATTTTGACGGAGCCCTATTTAAAGTGAATGCGGCAGTCTCTAAAGCATAACCCCAAAAAGATAGCGGTAAATCGGTAAGGGACATCATAGATCGCACCATGTCCAACAGAGTACGATTTCGACGTTCGGACACACCGTTATGTTGAGGTGTTCCGGGCGGTGTCAATTGTGAAACAATTCCACAGCTCCTAAGGTGTGTGCCAAATTCATGACTTAAATATTCACCCCCACGATCCGATCGCAAGAATTTTATTTTTCTGTCACGTTGATTCTCAACCTCATTCTGAAATTCCTTGAACTTTTCAAAGGTCTCAGACTTGTGTTTCATCAAATAGATATACCCATATCTACTCAAGTCATCTGTGAGGGTGAGAACATAACGGTAGCCTCCGCGAGCCTCAACACTCATTGGACCGCACACATCGGTATGTATGATTTCCAACAAGTTGGTTGCTCGCTCCATTGTTCCGGAGAACGGAGTCTTGGTCATCTTGCCCAAGAGGCATGGTTCGCACGTGTCAAATGATTCATAATCAAGAGACTCTAGAAGTCCATCCGAATGGAGCTTCTTCATACGTTTGACACCAATATGACCAAGGCGGCAATGCCACAAGTATGTGGGACTATCATTATCAACTTTACATCTTTTGGCATCTACACTATGAATATGTGTATCACTACATTCGAGATTCATCAAAAATAAACCATTGACCAGCGGGGCATGACCATAAAACATATCTCTCAAATAAATAGAACAACCATTATTCTCCGATTTGAAAGAATATCCATCTCGCATAAGACGAGATCCAGAAACAATGTTCATGCTCAAAGCTGGTACTAAATAACAATTATTCAGGTTTAAAACTAATCCCGAGGGTAGATGTAGGGGTAGCGTGCCGACGGCGATCACATCGACCTTGGAACCATTCCCGACGCGCATCGTCACCTCATCCTTCGCCAGTCTCCGTTTATTCCGCAGCTCCTGTTTTGAGTTACAAATGTGAGCAACTGCACCGGTATCGAATACCCAGGAGCTACTACGAGTGCTGGTAAGGTACACATCAATAACATGTATATCATATATACCTTTGACGTTGCCGGCCTTCTTGTCTGCTAAGTATTTGGGGCAGTTCCGCTTCCAGTGACCCGTTCCCTTGCAATAAAAGCACTCTGTCTCAGGCTTGGGTCCATACTTTGGCTTCTTCCCAGCAACAGGCTTGCCAGGCGCGGCAACTTGCTTGCCGTCCTTCTTGAAGTTCTTCTTACCCTTGCCTTTCTTGAACTTAGTGGTTTTATTGACCATCAACACTTGATGTTCTTTCTTGATGTCTACCTCCGCTGATTTCAGCATCGAATACACCTCGGGAATGGACTTCTCCATCCCCTGCATATTGAAGTTCAACACGAAGCTCTTGAAGCTTGGTGGGAGCGACTAGAGGATTCTGTCAACGACCGCTTCATCTGGGAGATTCATTCCCAGCTGAGACAAGCGGTTGTGCAATCCTGAAATCTTGAGGATGTGCTCACTGACAGAACTGTTCTCCTCCATCTTACAGCTGTAGAATGCGTCGGAGACATCATATCTCTCGACTCGGGCATGAGCTTGGAAAACCATTTTCAGCTCTTCGAACATCTCATATGCTCCATGGTGCTCAAAACGCTTTTGGAGCCCCGATTCTAAACTGTAAAGCATGCCGCACTGAACCAGGGAGTAATCATCACTACACGACTGCCAGACGTTCAAAACGTCTTGGTCAGCATCGGGAGCAGGTGCATCACCTAGCGGTGCTTCTAGGACATATGATCTCTTGGCAGCTATGAGGATGATCCTCAGGTTACGGACCCAATCCGTATAGTTGCTACCATCGTCTTTCATCTTGGTTTTCTCTAGGAACGCGTTGAAGTTGAGGGAAACTGGAGCGTGGGCCATTTGATCTACAAGAGATATTGTAAAGAATTTATACTAAGTTCATGATAATTAAGTTCATCTTAATCAAATTTTAATGAACTCCCACTCAGAATGACATCTCTCTAGTCATCTAAGTGATACACGATCCGAATCGAGTAGTCCGTGTCCGAGCATCACGTGAGACGGACTAGTCAAAAACGGTGAACATCTTCATGTTGATCGTATCTTCTATACGACTCGTGTTCGACCTTTCGGTCTTCCGTGTTCCGAGGCCATGTCTGTACATGCTAGGCTCGTCAAGTGAACCCTAAGTGTATCGCGTGTGTAAATCTGTCTTACACCCGTTGTATGCGAACGTTAGAACCTATCACACCCGATCATCACGTGGTGCTTCGGAGCAACGAGCTTTAGCAACGGTGCACAGTCAGGGGAAACACATTACTTGAAATTTTAGTGAGAGATCATCTTATTTACTACCGTCGTTCTAAGTAAACAAGATGCAAAAACATGATAAACATCACATGCAATCAATTAAGTGACATGATATGGCCAATATCATCTTGCTCCTTGGATCTCCATCTTCGGGGCACCATGATCATCTTGTCACCGGCTCAACACCATGATCTTCATCATCATGAACTCCATCATCGTGTCTTGAAGAAGCCGTCACGCCAACTATTACTTCTACTACTATAGCTAACGTTTAGCAATGAAGTAAAGTAATTACATGGCGTTATTCAGTGACACGCAGGTCATACAATAATAAAGACAACTCCTATGGCTCCTGCCGGTTGTCAAGTTCATCGACATGCAAGTCGTGATTCCCTATTACAAAAACATGATCAATCTCATACATCACATATATCATTCATCACATCTTCGTTCTTGGCCATACCACGTCACAAAACACATGCTGCAAAAACAAGTTAGACGTCCTCTAATTGTTGTTGCAAGTTTTACGTGGCTTCTATAGGATTTCTAGCAAGAACGTTTCTTACCTACGCCAAAACCACAACGTGATTTGTCAACTTCTATTTACCCTTCATAAGGACCCTTTTCATCGAATCCGATCCGACTAAAGTAGGAGAGACAGACACCCGCCAGCCACCTTATGCATCTAGTGCATGTCTGTCGGTGGAACCAGTCTCACGTAAGCGTACGTGTAAGGTCGGTCCGGGCCGCTTCATCCCACAATACCGCCGAATCAAGATTGACTAGTAACGGTAAGAAAGTTGAACAAGATCATACGCCCACAACTGCTTTGTGTTCTACTCGTGCAAGATGCTACGCATAAAACCTAGGCTCAGATGCCACTGTTGGGTAACGTAGCATAATTCAAAAATTTCTACGTCTTCACCAAGATCCAAGTATGGATGCATCTAGCAACGAGCAAGTAAGAGTGCATCTACATACCGTTATGAAGATTGCGTGCGGAAGCTTTCAACGAAGCAAGGATGAAGTAGTCGTACTCTTCACGTTCTTCGTCACCGATGATCTAGCGCCGAACGGACGGCACCTCCGCGTTCAACACACGTACGGTGCAGCAACGTCACCTCCTTCTTGATCCAGCAAGGGGGAAGGAGAAGTCGTCAGAGATCCGGCAGCACGACGGCGTGATGACGGATGCAGTGGAGATCGCAGCAGGGCTTCGCCGGGCGCCCTGCGTTAGGAGTTGGGAGGTGTGACGGGAGGGGGAGAGGCGCCAGGGCTGAGGTGCGGCTGCCCTCTCCCCCCCCACATATATATAGGGGGCCAGGGGGGGCGCCAGCCCCTTGCAGATCCAATCTGCAAGGGGGGGCGGCTGCCAGGGAGGAGTCCCCCTCCCCCAAGGCAAGTGGTGGCCCCCCTCCCCTTAGGGTTTTATCCCTAGGCGCATGGGGAGGTGGGGCCCCCTTGTGGTGCGCCAGCCCAGAGGGCTGCACACACCCCCTTGCGGCCTAGGGGCCCCACCGGGATGGGTGGCCCCACCCGGTGGACCCCCGGGGCCCCTCCGGTGGTCCCGGGACGCTCCCGGTGACCCCCGGAGATCATCCGTTGGCCGAAACTGGACTTCCCATATATCAATCTTTACCTCCGGACCATTCCGGAACTCCTCGTGACGTCCGGAATCTCATCCGAGACTCCGAACAACATTCGGGTTTCCACGTGCATTAATCTCTATGACCCTAGCGTTACCGAACCTTAAGTGTGTAGACCCTACGGGTTCGGGAGACACGTAGACATGACCGAGACCACTCTCCGGTCAATAACCAACAGCGGGATCTGGATACCCATGTTGGTTCCCACGTGTTCCTCGATGATCTTCATCGGATGAACCACTGTGTCAAGGATTCACTCAATCCCGTATGTTATTCCCTTTGTCCATCGGTACGGTACTTGCCCGAGATTCGATCGTCGGTATTCCCAATACCTTGTTCAATCTCGTTATGGCAAGTCTCTTTACTCGATCCGTAATCCATCATCCCGTGACTAACTACTTAGTCACATTGAGCTCATTATGATGATGTATTACCGAGTGGGCCCAGAGGTACCTCTCCGTCATACGGAGTGACAACATCCCAGTCTCGGTTCGTACCAACTCAACAGACACTTTCGGAGATACCCGATGCGTACCTTTATAGCCACCCAGTTACGTTGTGACGGTTGGCACACCCAAAGTACTCCTACGGTATCCGGGAGTTGTACAACCTCATGGTCTAAGGAATAAATACTTGACACCGAAAAGCTTATGCATTACGAACTATACGATCTCGTGTTATGCTCAAGTTTGGGTCTTGTCCATCACATCATTCTCCTAATGATGTGATCCCGTTATCACTGACATCTCATGTCCATGGTCAGGAAACCGTGACCATCTGTTGATCAACGAGCTGGCTACTAGAGGCCTACCAGGGACTCATTGTGGTCTGTGTATTCACACATGTATCTCTGTTTCCGTACAATACAATTCAAGCATGAATAACAGACAATTATCATGAACAAGGAGATATAATAATAATGCTTTTATTATTGCCTCTAGGGCATATCTCCAACACTGAGAGCGTGCCAGGCAGCGGAGCCGGGGCCGGGAGATCTCCGCGACGACGACCACAGTGCTCTGCGTGAGGATGGAGGGAAGCCATGGCACGTCAGGTAAGGGAATGGAAGAGAAAGGAAGAGCAAATCGGTAGAATATCTTACCTCGACGAGCAGCAGAAGGACGCAGACGGCCGAGCGGAAGCACACGACGCCATGGACATGGAGCACCAGGTCCAACCCATGGGGGCGCGGATCTGGAAGCCGTCCAGGAACCCTAGCTATCGCGCTCGGGCATGGGAGGAAGACAGCGCGCGGATCTGGCGAGATCTGGCGAGAAAGGGAGACGGCTCCTAAACGGTTGTTCATGTCGATGTCGGCCTCCTTGCAGATGATGTTGGAGAAGCGGCGGCCCACCAGGTCCTTCTGGTGCTCGTTCCCGAGCAGCGCGCAGAGGAGGTGGGGCGCCGTCGGGTCGCCGCTGGACGGGGAAGGGGCAGAGGCGTCGGCGAGGAGCGAGCGAAGATGGCGGTGGAGGTGCGGCGCCGAGGGCGGGATGAGCGCGGCGGCCCTGCGGCGGAAGGCGATGAGTGAGGCCTCCGGGGCGGGGTGGGTCGGCGGGCGGAGGAAGAACGGCGGGCGTCCTCGGGGAGGCGAGGAGGAGCGGGTGGTGGTCGCGTGGGCGCGGGCGGCGGGATCTGATCTGAATCGGGTGGACCGACGGGAGGAGGGGAGTTAGGGTTTGGGCTGCGGGTGGGTGGATGGATGGATGGATGGATGGATTTGTGCCATGTCATCAATCCATGGCAGAAACATCTCCACCAATGAGAATTAAACTTATGTAAATGTGTTTTTTATTTTTGTTTCTTTTCCTTGTTCTCACCTATGTGAAGAACCTACCAAATATTAGTTACAAAATTGCACCGCAACAATTTTCAAAAATATTCGACCGTATTTTATGTACAAATTGACCAAATGGTTCCTTCTTAAAAGTTTTTCATCCACCTCCCGTCCCTTTTCCAAGTGCCCAATATGATTTTTTTTAAAGAACCTAGCAAATAGTTGTTGCAAATTTGGACCAAATCAATTTTATAAAACATTAGGCCATAGTTAATGTACAATTGACCAAATGGTTGGGTGTCAGAAACGAGCTATCAAGCGTGAAGATTCATGGCTTTCAAGCCAAATGATCAATCTTATGGCCACATTCATGGCATAGTTTGTTCAAATGATCTCATATTATGCACAAGGGTGCATCTTGGAATGACAAACAATATTGCCTAAGGAAGTTTTCATTTTCTTTGGACGAAAAAATCATTTTCCATTTTTTGAGTGCCCAAAAGGAGGTTTTTTTGTGAAGGACCTCCCAAATAATTGTTGCAAAATTTGACCAAATCAATTTTCTAAAATACTAGGACATATGTAATGCACAATTGACAAAATGGTTGGGTGTAAAAAGTTTTGATCCACCTCTCGTGAAAAAGACAAATTTCCGCCGATTCAGCTGGAACCGGGTCAAATTTGAACTGCGGCTGCCTCATAGTTTGCTATTTATTTTTTCCAAAAATCATTTCTAGGTACATAAGTACCTATTTAATCATAAATACATGGTTTGGTGGCGATACGTCGAGGTTTGGACGGTGGTCGAGGGCCCCAACTCTAGAGCGCGTAAACTCGCATGCCCGCTGCGTGGTCATCGCGTGACTGTGGCGTTGCCATGTGTTCTGTGCGGCCTAGGCATGTCTAGTGGGTTGGCCACTCCCCAGGTAGGTGCTAGGAAGAAAATTATAACATAAGATTCTCACGAGGAGACCGATCGATGCTCAAACATGAATTAGCAGCCAAGTGTTTGATTAGCGGTACGGAAAATGCACATGGCTAATGGGCGTGAGTTTTGGTTGAGGATGATCAGTTACTAAGAAGACCGTCTTCACAAATTTTCAGCTCAAAAGGAGGAGTCTAGGTGGTACTTGCTTTGCAAAGTACCACACTGGACATAAATACGAATATTGAAGATGGGCTCAAAATAATGAATGGATTGAGCTGGCATTTGGTGGAGGATAGTTATTTGGGCATAGGAAAGCACTGTAGAAAATGGATACCATTTGGACATGCCAAAGTGGTACTTCCTTCACAAAGTGTTTTTTTGAACAGAATAGGAAAATGAATATTTTTGAATTATTTTTGAACTAGGCAAGGAAGGTTTTTTACATATTTGACGAAGATATGACCCAAAGAATTTTATGAGATTTTTTGGGGAATTTTGGTAATGACAGGAATATAGGTTGCTTCACAACCTAGGGCAAAAACTGCCACATGGACATGACACATAGGCAAAACTGATGAGGTGGCGCCTAGTCGTAGCAACCCACCACAATTTTCAAGGTTATGACCATCTATATTGGTCATGAACAGCTAGAAATAAGGCAGCGAACCAGTGCTATCTGCTTTGTGACCATTTCGTGTTAAGGAAATTATGACCTTTCTAACCAAAATGGTCGTTATAGTTTAGGGTTTGGAGGCCCCCGGACAGCTTTTGACCAATTGGTCTGAAATGGTCATAGATCTATGACCAATTCTTCCAGGGTCACTAACAAAAGGTCATAAGTTGACATATTTCTTGTAGTGTGTGCGCGCCCCTTGTGGCCGGTGTTCCATCACCCCACGGCTGCCAGGCGGCCGGCCGGCAAGCTCGAGGAAGGGGAGAGGAGAGCTAGCGTTTGTGGAGTGTCGGATTTCGAGGAGGCAGCAGCGACCGGAGTGGGAGCGTGGACTGCAACTGGTCCATGGCTTCCCATTTTAGAAGGACGCCTACCGCGCGCTTGGGAGAATGACAGGTGGGGCCGACCGCGTGCACATTAAAATTGGGCGATGGGAGGTAGGTGATCGCCACCCACGCGGCCCCGAAACGGATGAGCGTCACGTCCTTTTGCTGTCCGCCTGGACACCCAAACCGGACGCATATTTACGCTCGAAATGGATCAGGCCGGACATAAAACAGACAAGATTGATCCAGGCCATCGCGCGCAGAGCCATCTAGTTAGTCTCTTTTGCCACAAACGAATGGAGCCGGACATGATCGGGTCATGCGCCGGAGTTGGACCGAAGTGCAGGGGCTCCATCGCCTATCACCAACGAAGCCGCAACTTTCATTCAGTCCTTAGTGTTTTCCTTCCTGACGAAATCAGTCTTCAGTTCTGGCTCTACACTAATCAGCAATCTCGGAAAGAGAAATGAAACTCCACGGTCCACGCCCATCAAATAAAACCTTCGTAATCAGCTACGTAGTGCTCTGTCTCAAAGAAACCAAGAGTGAACAGCTGTTAGAAATAAAGATTCTTGTTTTTTTTCCTTGGCTGAAATGCCTGGTCTTCATATATGCATTTTGATTTTCGATATTGGATATTCCATAGAGTAATGAATAATAGATAAATATTATTTTTTGTTAAAAACTAAAACACCTATAACATTTGCTGAAATGAATGATTGTCAAAATAAGTTTTGCATTGACTTTCTACAAAGTAGACAACACACGTATTTTTGTGACTGTTTCAGAATACTAGTTCATCCATTTTAATCATTTTAGAATATAGTTATTAAATTGAGCTCATCCATTTCAATCACTTTCACAACACATTTCACTTTTCAAAGAAAGAGACAAGTTATTTCAGAGAAGATTCGATTTATTACAAATGATTTCACTATTTTCTAAATGATTTCACTATTACAAATGATTACACTATTTCAGACAAGATTTAACCGCTCAAAAAATAATGATTACAATCACTGAATAAATGATTTCACTATTTCAAAAAAAAAACAACTTCACCCATTTTAATTAAATCTATTGGAATTAACATTTCACTAATAATAATGAAAAAGAAGTGATTTCAACTTTAATTCCGTAACATATTTCAGTTCCAATTATTTGAGAGCACATTTCACTGCTACGTAATTCTGAGTGTTTCAGAACACGTAACTACACTCATTTCATTAACTCGAAAACAGTGAACAGTTTGAAAAATAAAACGTTTCGATCCACCTGAATTTTATTTCCACTTACCGGCAAATGAGATCCCAACGCAAGCGGACGAGCGAGACGACGACGGATGCAGCAGGGTGGCGTTGCGGGCTCAGCTGTGGCTGCTAAGAGCATCTCCAACAGCCGCGCGCTATACTAGCGCCGCGCCGCAAAAAACGCCATTTTAGCGCGCGCGCAACGCGTCGGACAGCTCCAGCGGGCGCGCAAAAAACGCGCGCGTGCTAAAACGAGTTGGACGCGCTGGTGAAAGCTCCATCCCGCGCTGTTGATTTGGTGCGTCCACTTCCGCGCGCGGCACACTCGAGCGCGCGCGCGAACTCTCCTTTCTTCCTTCTTCCCACTCGCGCGCGCCGGCGCTCGCGCCCCTTCCGCCATGGATGCGCACACCGGAACCCCTCTCACCCCGCTGTACAGCCGCGACCCCCCCGCCGCCGCAGCCGCCGCCGCCGCCGAAAACCCTAGCGCGGCGAGCGTTGGCGCTGGCGCTGCCGTCGCCACCGGAGCTCCGCCATCGGTCGGGCTCGCGCACAGCCTCTTCTTGCCGCCGCGGATGACCAGGCCGACGAGTGGCGTTGCGCCGGCGCCGTCCCGTGCTACCGCCGCACCGTCAAAGCTCCCCAATGCGTCGGAGGCGAAGAAAAGAAAAATATCCGCGAAGAAGAAGGCGGCGGACGGCTCCGGCACCTCGAAGAAGAAGAAGCTTGCAGGGCGGCGGATGGCTCCGGCATCTACCGAAGCGCCGGCGAGCTCAATAGTTGAGCCGGCGGCCGACGCGCACCACGTGCTCGACGAAATGCCCCCAAGGTGAAAAAAATTCCAACTTTTATTTTCTTGTTATTTGTTCAATGCATCATCATATAGATTTCTTAATATTTGCATTTGTAGTCTCAACGATGATGCATACATGTCAACTATGGGTGTTAGGTTCAACAATTCGCATTGGTCTCAAACCAATGAAATCCATTTGGACGACCATGAGTTTGAGGTGGACGAGGAGGGTGAGGGCATTGTCGAGGCGCCGAAAGGAAGAGCGGGCAATTACACCATCAATGATGACAAATTACTATGCAATACTTGGTTGCAAGTGTCGAGTAATCCATCCGTTGGAGGTGATCAAAGGAGAGATGCTTATTGGGGGCGAATGAAAGAACACTTTGATGCTCAGAACGTGAGTGGAATTGACCGCTCCGAGAGATCACTTCGGTCCCGATGGTCGACAATCAACTCGGATTGTCAAAAGTGGACGGCCGCACAAAAGGCAGTTGACAAGTTTAACCCAAGTGGGACAAATGAGGATGATAGAGTAAGTGGCATCTCATACATGTTCATCATACTTTTTTTTGTGTCCGAAGTGCTAACTTGTTTTGTTTTTCTTGTAGTACAACATTGCACAAAACTTGTTCAGAGAAGAGACGAGGACAACCAAGAAGGGGAAGATCAAGAAAGGAAAGATCTTTACCTTGCCTCATTGCTATGAAGTGTTGAAGGATGATGAGAAATGGAAGAAGCGTGAAGATTTGGATGATTTGCATTTGAGCAACAAACGCAAGCGCACAATTGAGTTGAATGATGATGAGGAGGAGGATGATGCATCAAGTGAGGACGGCAAGAGAAGCCCCACACCCAACTCGGTTTCATACTCGAAACCAAAACGACCGGATGGGTGCAAGAAGGACAAAACCGAAAAGAAGAAGAGGAAAGGAGATGATGAGCTCACAAATGCTATGGAAGCTATTGTGAAGGCAAGAAAAGAAGCGAACGAGGTGAGGAAAATGGCAAGGAACCAAGATGCCGCGGCCGAGGAGAGGAGGTTGGCGGCCGAGGAGAGGAGGGTGGCCGCCGAGGAGAGGAAAGTGGCATTGGAGGAGAGGAAGGTTGGCATGGAGGAGCGAACTAGGTTGATGGAATGGGAAAAAAACTTGTTCTTCTTGGACACATCTTTGTTCAATGAAGCGCAAATGGAATATGTCAACCTTGCCCGTCAAGAAGTCTTGATTCAAAAAAGAGCCATGATCAACACAATGGGTGGCGGCATGGGTGGCGGTGGCCTCGGCGGCATGGGTGGCGGTGGCCTCGGCGGCATGGGAGGCATGGGCCTCGGCACCATTGGAGGCTTGGGTGGCTTCGGAGGCATGGGTGCACCTCCGGCCGCCATGGGAGGCATGGGTGCACCTCCGGCCGCCATGGGAGGCATGGGTGGCTTTCGAGCACCCTCCAATGCTATGGGAGCCATGGGTGGCTTTGGAGCACCCTCCAACGTTATGGGAGGCATGGGTGGCATGAGTTTTGCTTCTCTCATGGGAGGCATGGGTGCACCTCCGGCCGCCATGGGAGGCATGGGTGCACCTCCGGCCATGAGGAGTGGAATGTCTTTCGATGTGCCTCACACACATACCCATGCAAATGCCGTTGAAGAACTTGCCAAGACCGTCGGAGTTACAAGTGATGCGGTGCGTGATGAAGAGGAAGATTCATCGGCGAAAGAAGAGGAAGAATCGTCGGCGGAAGAAGAGGAAGAAGACGAAGAAGACGAGGAAGATGGTTGATGTGTTTATATATGTCTTGAACTTTGTTGGTTGAACTTGTATTTTGAACTTGGTTTGCATTTGGACTTGGTTGGATGAACTTGTGGGCCTGACTTTTTATGTATTCATCAACTTGTTTGTATTAAATTTCACATGTTCATTGCATTTTGATTGAATGTTTCAAATTATTTCGTGTCCAAATGCCATATTTGACGCTGCTGTAGCGGCGCGCGCGCTGCATTTTTGCGCGCTGCTGGAGCGGAGCGCGCGCGCTGCATTTTAGAGCAGCCGCTGAAGCCAGCGCGGCGCGGCGCGGCAAACCAGCCGAAGCGCGCGCGTCAAATGCGATTTTTGGGCGCGGCGCGTAGCGCGGCTGTTGGAGATGCTCTAACCACCTCTATGAGCGCCGCTGTTGCCATCGCTGTGGATCACGGACCGCCTCCCAGTGCTGCACTGCACCGCCGGACTCAGCTAG
The DNA here is from genome assembly GCA_902687465.1 of Secale cereale. Taxonomy (NCBI): domain Eukaryota; kingdom Viridiplantae; phylum Streptophyta; class Magnoliopsida; order Poales; family Poaceae; genus Secale; species Secale cereale. The sequence goes on from LR738711.1 coordinate 21,040,191, forward strand.
CGTTGGACCAGTGCGGCGCATGGAACTGCATGCGCGAGCCTTTCGGGCGATCCCGATCCAGCGGCCTCTGGTGTAGCTTGCTGGACCACTGGCTCCGATCCAGCGGCGCGCCATGCGTGTTGGGATGGAGGTGGAGCGCCTCAATAATTGTGCTACGTGCGCGCGGGCGGGCGGCGGCGCTGCCCATCTATCTTTCTCTGTTACCGCCAGCCCGTCCGACTCACTCACCGTGTGGCGTGTGCCAGATTGCAATGGTAATGATCAGTATAGCTCCTAAATTATGCCCCTCCGTGTTACATTTTGCAGTGATCATTTTGAGATGGTGCCTGCCTCCGGTTAGATCTTTTTTTTATTGAGACGAGGTGGATTGGGAGGATCTAGCGGGCGATATGTCCGTACTGAGTACTAGAGCAGGGCAGGTACTGAGTACTGGGGAATGTATCTGGTGCACCGGGGCAATTGGTGCTACCGGTGCACCGGCCCCATGTTGCACACTTAAAATTGTTCGAAAAAATCCGGACAAAAATTTAGTGGATTGACACAACATCAATGTAAGTTGTCACAAAAATTCAAGTCAAAATTCGAAACATTGCTCGAGATACAAAAATGACAAATTCGACACTTTGTATCTCGAGCAATGTTTCGAATTTTATTTTTGTATCTCGAGCAATGTTTCGAATTTTGACTTGAATTTTTGTGACAACTTACATTGATGTTGTGTCAATGCACTAAATTTTTGTCCGGATTTTTTCGAACATTTTTTAGTATGCAACGGAGTCCGGTGCACCGGTAGCACCAATTGCCCCGGTGCACCAGATACATTCCCCTGAGTACTGAGGTGGATTCGCTCGCTCCAGGGCTGCCAAAACAAAAGATTTACCGTCGGGTGTGACTAAGAGCAACTCTAACACACCCCTCATCCGGCGCGAATCCGCGTAATTCCGGCGATTTTACAGGCTCAGCCCATTTTTCTGGCGTAAATATTTTGCCGCAGCCCGCAAACGCTACCCCCGAATCAGTATAATTGCGGGCTTGCGGGGCAGATGCGGGTCGAAACTCTATCCCCTGCAGCCGCGTTCGCGCCGCTCGATTTGTCGTCGCCGGCGAGCCTGCGAAAACCATGGACGGCTCCGCGGATGAGGCGGAGCGCCGCCGCCGCGCCAGATCTGACGCCGCGCGCAAACGTGGGGCGCGTCGGTGGCTCAACCGCGGATCCTGGCCGCCGCCAGCCTTCGACCACCGCGAACTCGACGACTTTGATCGCGAGCTCGCTCGTCGCCGCCATGCATCCTCCGGCAACTGGTCCGCGGGGAGCTCATCCTCGGGCGCATCGAGCTCGTTCCGGTGAAGAAGGAGCCGGAGGAGGCCGTGCACGATGCGCCGCCACGCCGTGGCCTCATCGGGCCCGAGGACTACCTCCCACCGAGGCAGGAGGAGCTCCTCGAGCGCGTCGTCCTCGAGCGGTCGGCGAGGGATCAGGAGGAGATGGAAGAGCGCATCCGGCGCGAGCTCGAGTACGAGCGCCTCCTCTTCCAAACGGGCGTCGCGGCATCGCAGACGCAGGCATCGAAGGAGGATGACCTGCGCGTGATGAAGGCGGAGCAGGCGAAGCTCTACGTCAACCTCGGCTCTGACTCCTCCGACTCCCAATGAGCGCCGGCGGTGGGCAGCTACCGCAGGAGCTCCGGTGAGCTCAATTTTGTTGTATTGGTGCGGTAGCGTAGGCCATCTCTGACCTTTAATATGTATGTATGTATGTATGTATGTATGTATGTATGTATTTGTTGTGTACGAACTTTATGCAAAGAAGAACCATCTATGCGAGCAAGCTCCGGCTAGCTGTTGCTTAAATTTCTCCCGCGAAACAATGTTTTTTTAATTTTACGGGTTTGTTTGCGGCTTCTGTTCTGCCGCCGCGTTTTGCAGCCTGCATAAGCGCCCTCGTGCGACCTGCAAACGAAGTGTACGGTTCGGCAAAATGCGGGTCTGCTAGAGTTGCTCCAACTCTCAGTCAACTGACATACTTTCTTCATTTTAAAATATAAGGTGTGTTAATTTTTTTCGAATCAAATATGTGCTTGTTTGACCAAATTTCTAGTAAAAAATATCAACATCTACTATACCAAAACTGTATCATTTGATCCATCATAAAAAGTATTTTCATATCTTATTTATGTTGTATTGTAGATGCTGGTATTATATCCTATAATCTTGGTCAAATATACATAAGTTTGACTTGCACGGAAACTAATACACCCCTCTTTAATATACGTTGTTTATTGGTGTGTGTTATCCAACGGTGGAGACACGGTGACGGTGGACTGATGCAAAGACACACCGCACGGGAAGAATCCGTTTCCGTTCACTATGAGCTGCGCCTGCACGGTGCTGACAGGAAAGCTACCACTCGGCCACATAGCACGTACGTACTACTAGTACACTGCAAGTCCAACTCGGGAGCACCACCAGACGTTGCGCAGCTTTGCGAGAGCCCAGCGATGCGAAAAGGACTCGCAGTTGCAGCCTCGCCCTCAACTGGCAGGCAGCGACGATCGACGAGTGGCGCCGCGGTCCTGCCGCCTGCCTGCGCGCATGTGGCCGCGGCCGTGGCCCAACCTCCGCTGCACTGCACCGCGCGTTTACCTGAGGCCAACTTCAACGCACTACCTCAAACCGACGTCCCGTTTTGGCCTGCTCTGGTTAGGGCCTGTTTGGTTTCAAATAAGTCACCAACTTATAAATTGAAAAGCGAAAAAATAACTTATTTTATCAAACAGACCCAACTTATAAGTCACCCCAACATAAGTTGCTCCATCTCAACTTAAAACTTATAAGTCACCCCCTTTTGCGTCGGTCTCACCACCTTTTCGACTTTTGGTTCCAAAAAACAGGATGAAAAGGTGTGGTCAGGAGACTTATAATTGTTCCCGCAAAAAAAAAAGATGACTTATAACTGAGGTGACAACCAAACAGGTGTGACTTATAAGTAACTGATAAGTCACATGACTTATAAGTCAGGTTACTTATTGAAACCAAAAAGGCCCCTAGTCTGTTTTACCCCAAACGGATGGAGCCGGACGGGATGAGATCATGCACTGGAGTTGGCCCCAAGAGCAGGGGCCAGGGCCGCCGTCGGCATCGCCATTGGTGCATCGGTTGAGGCGCCGCCTCCATCGCCTATCACCAACGAAGCCACAGCTTTCATTCAGTCCTTAGTGTTATCCTTCCTGACGAAATCAGTCTTCAGTTCTGGCTCTACACTAATCAGCAATCTCGGAAGGAGAAATGAAACTCCACGCCCATCAAATAAAACCTTCGTAATCAGCTACGTAGTGCTCTGTCTCAAAGAAACCAAGAGTGAACAGCTGTTAGAAATAAAGATTCCTGTTATTTTTTCCTTGGCTGAAATGCCTGGTCTTCATATACGCATTTTGATTTTCGATATTGGATATTCAATAGAGTAAGGAATAATAGTATAATATTATTTATTGTTAAAAAATAAAACACCTACAACATTTGCTGAAATGAATGACTGTCAAAATAAGTTTTGCACTGACTTTCTAAAAAGTAGACAACACACGTATTTTTGTGACTGTTTCAGAATACTAGTTCATCCATTTTAATTATTTTAGAATACAGTTATTAAATCCATTTCAATCACTTTCACAACACATTTGGCTTTTCAAAGAACTAGATGACCCGTTGCGCCGATGGCGCAAGGGGCGAGAGCAAGGTAAGTTTTGAAAGAGTAAACATAAATATATTTAGGGGCAGATTAGAACACATGGATTATTCCTGATACATAGTGTTCTAAGAAGTTTACGATAAAATATTTACAATACTATTAGGAAGATAGATAGGGATAGATACATCTTATAGAATTTAAACCATATGTATATGTGACTGATTTAAAATTAACTTAATAGATACTTGTATCCTATTATTATATTGTACATGCTAAAAGGAAGTAAGATAAGTAGGAATAGATCGCACCAAACGGTACAGATCATACCAGTACATGCAGTACAAATTAGCAAGAAAAACAAAATTAAAACTATGCCATTGGGACAAAGAACCGCACATTCTGGAGACCTATATGTGGTTGACTGTTGGTCTTGTTCCATCCACCAGTTCGTCTTCGTCCCATTCCTTTCGCCATTCTACTCGTACTGAAGTGAGAAAGCACCTGGTGGAGGCCGCCCCTGCTGACACTTTGGGCTCCATCTTGGCGGCGGCTGACGCTGAAGCTCACAGGAAGAGCGGGTCCATCTGCATCTTGGTGGCCCGACAGCTACCGCTGTAGCTTGGAGCCGCGGAATCGGCAAATGGTGCCGCTGTCCTAACCTGACCACTTGATATGCAACAATGGCATGTAGGATTTATACGTTAATGAACTCTTAATACCCCAAGTTCCAAACAACTATTTCTAAACAAAACTGCAAGTACAATATAAGAGCTCACTGAAGCCATCAGAAGATAAGTAGAAATAGAATTAAGAAACTTACACTAATAATAGAGCACATGGGGACAGTAGTCCCCGCAATTGTTTTTTTTTCTCTTCTTAGCCAATAAAACTAAAATCGTACAAAGCACAATTATACTTGGAAACCATGCTTACTATTGCACAATGGCAAAGAACAAGGTGCCTTCAATAAAATAATGAATCTGGAGATGGATAATGGACAGGCAATGCTTTTCTAAGAAGTTTGAATACCATCATTGAAGCTTTGTTCTGAACATTGTTCTAAAATTTAAGTCAGTCAACCAAAGGAAGTAAGATGGTAGAATAATACCTAGCTGCATATTTCTTTCATGAAAGCACAGCCGTACATGTTGGTGGCATCTAAGATAGCATGAACAACCTCTTTACAAGAGGCATTGAAGCATGCATCCTAGTTAGTACCATCAGGCTACCGGGTCATGCCAATAAAAAGGCACCGTCAGGTCACTGGTCTCAGGGGAGTTGGCCCTTACGGTTCCTTCGATGAGAAGTTCCTGTCAAACAACAACACATTTAATAAGATTGGTTGCGATCGCACAAACCCCCTTTTAGATGAGTAACAAAATTATCTGAATTCAAATGACATTAGGATATTCCGAGTGACAAAAATTTCAGCAATAAAGGGGAGAAATAGCAGTTCACCACTGTCCAGATTCCATTGCCGCTTACATCAAACTATGATATGGTTACCACCCACTGATTTGCAACAAAAATGTTCCCAAGCATATAAACTCTAGTGAATAGCCCTCATCTTGTTTATCAAACTTAAACAGATGATGCAAGCTTTGTTCCTTCAGCTAGGATCAAAGTCCACCATAGTAATACCATTAGTTTATCCCGGAATTAAAGGTAAGACACAAGCCTAACTTTCTATAAACATCATTCATCTTAAGAACCTTCATAGCATCCACACTGCCAGAGAACACAAAAAGTATATATAAACTGTAAAACATTCACACTACAACCAAAACCATGATAGGTTGAGCATATGGAGGCATCAAAAAAGGAAATAGGGAAGAACTCAGCTGATCAGAGCCAACAGAACAATGAGAACATCCAGCTTACATGCAACACCATCTGTGGTAGAACTGCTGTCGTCCCTAAACTGAAGAAAATATCAAAGAAATTAAAACATCCTGTCCATAAGCAACGAGTGGATTTGTAAGAAAGCCAACAACATGAAGATGTCCCTTGATGTAGTACTAATTAATAGGATATGTATACGAAGAGAACAATAATTAAATCATGCATTGATAATCCAACATAGGTACGTACAAAAGAACAAACAACTTTCGTAATATTTGGTCGAAAGTAATCCAGACATTAATGACTAATTATTAGATGTAGGCCAACTGAAAAAACACAACCATCTACAAATAGAAAACATGGGTTGGCATACAACAATCAGAAGCGGACGGTGCTGATTTTCGCTTGATACCAAAACTTTCATTGATGCAGAATTTACTCAACCCTGAAAACAAACTACAACAAACAACTGAAATCTAATACTCTACACATGCTGGAATCATGTTTTTTACTTTAAAAAAATGAAGGAATAAACAAAAAAGTGGTGTTTGTCGCCTCTGCTGCTATCCTTGTAGGAACCAGCCCCATCCAAACCCTAGATGACTGCAAAAATAAATTAGAAGGACATGAATTAGAGGGAGGAGCTCACACAAGGAATTGCATTTAAAAGGGAGGCGGAAGTAAACCTAGCTGTGCTCCGGTGGGAGAGGCGGGTCGTGGATCTGGACCGCCATGGCCATGAAACGACGTACAAGCACGGGGAGAGGCCGACAGCGAGGGCGTGGTGGCAGCCGCCGACTGCCCTAGGCCCCTAGCATGGGCATGGGGCACCGGCCACTGCCTTCCCATCCCCGCGGGTCACAGCTCGCAGCCTCGTGAAGGGGCACGAACGCATCGGAGGGGGTGGGGAGGACGGCGACGAGGAGCGACGAGAAGGGCTGCCACAAGAGCGACAGGGAGAGAGGATGGGTAGGAGGAAGATGCGGGGTGTGGCAGTGGAAAGAAGGGGATTTTTAGGAGGCGGCTAGGGTTCATGACGCTCGCTCCCCTCACCTTTTTCTTTATGCGGTCTCGCTCTGCCCGCTCCCCTCCCGTTTTTCTTTCTGCGGTCTCGCTCTGCCCGCGTTGCCCGTCAGCTCTTCACTGTTCATAGCGACGTGGAGGCCTTGGTTGTGACTAGCAACCAGCTCGACCTTTATATGTTCAACGAGACAAGTTATTTTAGAGATGATTTCATTTATTACAAATGATTTTACTTTTTTCTAAAAATGACTTCATCCATTTCAGTTATTTCAGACATATTACATAGTTTAAAAAATCGGGTTCATGTCTTTCAGTTATTTAACAACATTAGTTCCCCATTCAAGCAAAAAACAAGGACATATTTCAGTTACTTACTTCAGAACATATTTCACCCTTTTCAAAAAAAATGAGGTCACTTATTTAAGAGAAGATTCGACCGTTCCAAAAATAAATTCACTTCCTCAAGAAAATATTTCACTCTATGAAGAAAAAAATGAGTTCATCCATTCATTAATTCCAGAACACATTTCATATTTTCAAAATTCGAGTTCACCCCTTCTATAGTTGATTGGGAGTAGGTTTCATTGTTCCAAAAAATGTTTTCCCTTGTTCCAGAAAATATTTAATATTGCAAAAAATGACTTTATCCATTTCAATTATGCCATAAGTTTTTTTTTTAAAAGACGAGTTTGGTTATTTCAGACAAGATTTAACCGCTCAAAAAATAATGATTACAATCACTGAAGAAATGATTTCACTATTTCAAAAAAACAACCACTTCACCCGTTTTAATTAAATATATTCGAATTAACATTTCACTAATAATAATGAAAAAGAAGTGATTTCAACTTTAATTCCATAACATATTTCAGTTTCAATTATATGAGAGCACATTTCAGTGCTATGTAATCCTGAGTGTTTCAGAACACATAATTGCACTCATTTCATTAAATCAAAAACAATGAACAGTTTGGGAAATAAAAATGTTTCGATCCACCTGAATTCTATTTTCACTTGCCGGCATTTCACTTTCAGAACATGCCGTTTAACCTCAGAACATGCATTTCATCAGGACCACAAATTCGCGTACCACAGACCATTTTCGATTCTCGTAAATCTGCACACCGATGTCACGTGCAAAAAAAGCTCACAACTTGGACGCACGGAAAGACAGAGCCGTGATAAACTCACGCGATAGTCCGGAGCGAGGTACATGTATTCTAATTAGAGCGAGCAATCGTCAACATGTACAAAAAAGACCTTGAGCAAATCAGGGGTGTGTTTGGTTTGTGCCTCTATTAGCCCAACCAAAATTTTTGGCATGACCAAAGTTTTGGCAAGCTATATTTGTTTGGATCATAGCCATTGTACCTGCCAAAATTTTGTCAAAATTGTTGAGCCTCCATTTGGTTTGCTACCAACTGAGTTACCAAACAAATTCTGTAACTGCAGATGTACAGATGTACAACATATATGTAATTGTGAAAAAAAATACGTCACCATGCAAAGAATATTGATATCCAAACAACTCTCTTTTCATTAGCTTTTTTTAAAGATAATAATCTCTTTTTAGCTGAACCGTGACATGTCCGTCATCGTAAATTTTGAAGTCCAAGATTTTGCTGGAAAGTAAAGGCTCACCGCGTTACAGAATATATTAGAATCAAGACATTAGTGCAAAAGGTATGTTGCCCTTGCAAAAAAAAAAAAGGTATGTTGGTAAACAAGTTTAGATTTCGCGGCCGCATACAATAAATTGTTCAAGGTAATCCCCTGGTTCTGGGTAACCGTGTACGTGTACTAGTTCCTAAAAAAAGTAACCGCGTAGCACGTATGCTTTCACTTCCCTGTTAGAGTTCCTCGCCGGTTAATCAGCACCACAGATCGTTTTTAGCGTCATTGAATAGACCCAGCGGCGCCGCCAATCTTTTGACGAGCAATTTCGGCGCCCAGCGCACGCCCATGAGTTGGCGAAAAAACAACAGGAGCTTCGGGCGTAAAGGGTCGAGCCAATTTTTTGGCATTAGTCCAAACAGCGGCCAAATATGTGGGGCACGCCAATTTTTTGGTTTGGTAAGTATTGGCTGAGAACCAAACGCACCCCAGATACCAACGCAAGCGGACGAGCGAGACGATGGCGGATGCAGCAGGGTGGCGTTGCGGGCTCTGCTGTGGCTGCTAACCACTTCACTGTGCGCCGCTGTTGCCATCGCTGTGGATCACGGACCGCCTCCCAGTGCTGCAGGGCACCGCCGGCCTCAGAGCATCTCCAGCCGCGCTCCCAACAGGCCTCCCAGGCCACTTTTTCGGCGCCGGCGCCGAAAAAATGGCCCACTCGCGCCTTCAGGACACCGAAAATCGCCGGTTTGGACCTTTTTTCCGCCCGGCGGTCACAGGCCGAACCCGACGTACTGGGGAGTAGTTGGGGGCTCCGGCGCTAGGAAAAATCGCGCCTGGCCCACACCGTCAGGGGAAAAGTCAAGGTTTTCATCCCCGACTCGCCTTCCACCTCCCGCTCCCTCGGCCACCACTAGCTATATCCCGGCGCCGGCCGCCGCCCTACTCTGCTAGATAGCCATTCCCCGCCGGAAAATAGCAGCGCTTCACCGCGCAGCCCCTCCAACAGCAGCTGGGCGTTTTCAGCCGCCGTTTCCGGCCGCGGAGGCGCGGTTTAGCGACGGGTACACGCCTACCGAGCGCAAGGTGTTCGGCGATTTGCCTGCCTCGGCGATGGACTCGGATGACGAGGAAGAGCTCGCCGCGCTGCTGGAGGAGGAAGCCGAGGCCGACGTCCAGGAAGAAGAGTATCTCATGGTGCTCGCCGCCCTCGCCCAGCTGCTGGCGAGCCATGAAAAGCCGCGGCGAGGTGGCTCGGCGCCTGGGCGGTTGAAAGCAAAGAACCGGCATCGTCTCGAAGGCTACTGCATGCTCTACTCTGACTACTTCGCCGATGCTCCACTTCACGACGAGAAAACATTTCGGCGCCGTTATCGGATGAGCCGAAAGCTCTTCCTCGGGATTGTGAATTCCATCCGGGTGTTCGACAACTACTTCAAGTGCAAGATGGATTGCACCGGCGCTCTTGGATTCACCTCCATCCTGAAGTGCACGACAACGATGAGGATGCTTGCATACGGAGCTCCCGGTAATTCACTCGACGACTATGGGCGCATGGCCGAGTCCACCAGCATAGAGTGTTTCTACAAGTTCTGTCGAGCAGTGGTGGCAGTGTTTGGGCCACAATACTTGAGAACACCCAATGCGGAAGACACTGCTCGGATCCTAGCACAGAATGCAACAAGAGGATTTCCTGGGATGCTTGGAAGCATCGACTGCATGCATTGGAAATGGAAGAATTGCCCATTTGGTTGGCAGGGGATGTACAAAGGCGCCAAAATGCGGTTGCAGTGTGGTGCTTGAGGCGGTAGCCACACAGGACATCTGGATTTGACACTCCTTCTTTGGTATGCCAGGAACTCACAATGACATCAACGTGCTGCAGTGCTCTTCTGTCTTTGACAAGCTTGTTAAAGGTCATTCTCCTCCGGTGAACTTCGAGATCAATGGGCGGCACTACAACAAGGGGTACTATCTAGCTGACGGCATCTATCCGAGATGGTCGACATTTGTGAAGAGGATCTCAAATCCTGCGGCAGGAGGCAAGAACGCCTGGTTTGCGAAAGTTCAGGAGGCTTGCAGGAAGGATGTCGAGCGGGCATTTGGTGTGCTCCAATCTCGATTTGCTGTTGTTCGGTACCCCGCTCAGACCTGATCCAAAGATCAAATGTGGGAGATTATGACTTGTTGTGTCATCTTGCACAATATGATCATCGAGAGCGAGCAAGAAGACCCAGTGTTTGACACTGAACCATACTACAGGCAGGGTCCTCTAGCCGAAGTTGATCACCAGCTACCGGCAACTTGGACTGCCTATCTCAGTATGCGTTAGGAGATCCGAGACCCACAGGTGCATCATCAACTGCAAAAAGATCTGATTGAGCACCTATGGAGGCTCAAGGGGGACGCCGTGTGATGAACTATATAATTTGTATTGAACTATTTGTTGTTGTACTATTTTGTTGAAGTATTTGATTTTTCTGTGATGAAATATGTGATAAGAAATAATAGTGTTGATAATTGAACGCCGAGACACGGAGAAACCACGCCGAGTATGTGCCTATTCTCGCCCATATGGGCACTTTATTCGCCGAAATGGGGCTGCAAAGTGGACCAATTTCGGCGCCTGGGGACGAGCTGAGGGCGACGACTGGTCGTAAAACCGCTCCAGCGTCGATTGTATCGCCGGCTCACTACCAGAATAGCCCCCTATGCCGACGGCCAGGGCCGTCGGCATAGCCCTGAGTCCCGTCGGGACAGACCTATGCCGACGGCCCCCGTCGGCATAGGGCCGTCGGCAACATATACGTCGGCATAGCCTGGTTGGCCGTCGGCATAGAAAAGCCGTCAGCATATATGCTATGCCGACGGCGGCCGTACATCAATGCCGACGGCAACGACCGTCGGCAAAGTCCGTGCCTAACGGCGCCCACAGCCGTTAAGTTCGCCCAGCGACGGGCCGCCACGTGGCACATGGCTATGCCGACGGCCTGCCGTCGGCATAGGGCAGCCACGTGGCGACCAGTCGCTGCTCGTGGACCAGGTCTATGCCGACGGCAAGCCGTCGGCATAGGGAGCCACGTGGCGGCCCGGCGTTGCTCGTGGACCAGGGCTATGCCGACGGTCGTCGTCGGCATAGGCCTACCACGTGGCGGCCTGCCGTTGGTCGTGAACCAGGGCTATGCCGACGGTCGCCGTCGGCATAGGCATGCCACGTGGCTGCCTGCCGTTGCTCGTAGACCAGGCCTATGCCGACGGCCCGGCCGTCGGCATATATTGAAATATAAGCCGACGGCTATGTCGTCGGCTTACTCATTCATACGTAGCTCCCAGTAGCTGACGCGTGGCAGCTATGCCGACGGCCTGTATAAATTCTGTGCCGACGGTCAGGCCGTCGGCATAGATGCCACGTGTCAGCTACTGGGAGCTCACAGCATCCCTATGCCGACGGCCTTGCCGTCGGCATAGTTTTCTTCTGCTTTTTTTTTCTGTTTTGTTTCAAATGAATTCAATTCAAACAACAGCACATATATATGATAGAATAGACATATAAAACAGAATAGACATATAAACAACATCACATATCAACGGGATATCATCCGGCACCATCACAACAATATATGCATAATTAAGCATCATCACACACAAATCTCTAAATGATCATCAACACAACCAACACTGCCGATAGTGATCACATAAGCATATAGATAAGCACGCAAGTCATCTAGGACTATCATCGAGCACCACGGAGGTCGTCACCGCCAAGACCGCCGAAGCCCAAGTCGTCACTGCTAGCAGCAGAGCTACCACCAAGACCGCCGAAGCCTGCACCTCCGCCTCCGCCTCCGCCTCCGCCTCCGTGGATCGGAGTGGTCGGGCTCCGTGTCTCCGGAGTGCTGCGAAGACCACCGCCAACGGTAGATCCACCTGTTCCCTGGATGTTGAAAAGACATATTAACGGGATATATGACTGTGTTGAAAGGCATGACATGCTTTGGATGAATAGATTGGGGATGAACTAACCGGCGAGGGGCCAGCGGTCTGTGCCACAAACTCCTCAAAGGTCAGCAGCACTGGTTGCGCTGGAGGGCATTGTGCTGGCTGCAACTGAGGACACCTGCCGGCCGCCATTTCCTGAAAAGCCTGCTGCATCTGGAGATCCCTCTGCACTTGGTGTTCATAAAGCCTCTTATGCCACGCCATGGTCTCCTGGCGTGTGTACTCCAGGTAGGCCTACGGTATGCCATGATGGAACTCATAAAACTAATAAATGCGGAAAATAAAATGAGCAATGAAGATAAGAGGGAAAATACTTACAGATTGTTGCTCCTGGAAGAGGGACTGTGCACTGGTCACTGGCTGGCTCGTGCGCTGGCTCAGGCTCGGGTCGATCCGACGAAGCTGTGTGTAGGAGATACTAGGAGTGATCACAGCATCGAGAACCGCCTCCCGACCGTGCTCCTTGGGCCCCATGCTCACCACCGCCCTTTCGTCCAGAGGCGTCGCAATGGGGTCAGGTGTGTCAGGATGCAACTTTAGATAGGCTTCAGAGTAGGCTTGCATGTTCCCCGCGGTCTTCTTGCCGTAGTACTTGTGCTCGCCAGGCTTGGGGTCCTTCCGCGTATGGGCGATCTCCCACGCCTGCATGTCTGACAGCGGCCGCTTCAGTTTCTCCTCCTGCACCACCAAACAGAGGTTAGTCATACATAAGAAACTGATGGTAAATAGAAGAAGAAGAATGTTTAATGGGGTTAGTCATACATTAACTGCCTTGTGGAGATAGTGGTTTCGGTTTCCCTGAGCATGTACTCCCTCCGTCCCTCGGTTAGCCTTATTTTTGGTTCTCATAGCCGCCCAGGCTCCAGCCTCATCACACCAAAGATCAACCAATGCCGCCCAGGACTCGTCTTTTCCATAACACCAATTTGGACACACCTACATAATAAAAGCATAATGGCATATAGGTGTGTACAAATTGGTGTTATGGAAGCATAAAGCATAAAGCATAATAAAAGCATAATAAAAGCATAATAAAAGCATAATGGCATAATGAAAAGCATAATGGCATAATGGAAGCATAATGGCATAATGGAAAATCTTTTATACTTACCGCCAAGAACTCGGGCTTCTCCAAGGTAATGCCCATCCTCCGCGCATCTTCCTTGGTCATCTTCACACCAAGAACGTCGTGGTAGTATGTGGAGATGGCCACATAGCGCACCTCGTACTGCAGCTGGCGGGCCTTCTTCTTGCATTGGCGCAGCACAATCTGGTCCGCTCTAGCCCTATGCTCCGGAAGAACTCGATAGAATTTCTACAAACATGCATGAAACAAGAATGGAAGAAGCCCTGAGTTAAATCATTCATGAAAGTAGAATGGACTTCTGAAGAGAACTCACCCAAAAAGTAGTGATCACGGCCTTGGCATGGGTGTCATGGTCCGCGTGGGGGGCCGCTTCCCAGTGGTCCCAGCTCGTGGCCAAAACCCGACGATCCGGCTGCCTGACTGGATCCGGACAGTACAACCCCGGCCAGTGTAACTTCAGCAAGACAGTGATGAGGCCGTTGGGAATACGGACCCCTTTAGAATATATCCAGTTGCTGCAAAAGAATGAATTATTAGCATGTGACAAGCAAAATAAATAACAACCGGAATAAGCATGTGACAAGCAAAATAATGAAATTATTACAAAGTGGCGCTTACTCTTTTCCCGTGGGCTGAATGAGCCACTTCTGCTCCTCAGTAGCAGGAACCTGCTTTGGTAGCTTTGTGTTACCACGCAGCCACCCCTTGTTGTCAACCCCGTTCCCGTCACCACCATCATCCCCGCCACCACCCTCCTCCTCGCCTGCCTCCTCCGCCACCTCCTCCTCCTCCTCCTCCACCTCCACCTCCTCCTCCTCCTCCTCCCTAGAGTGTACCTCACTAGAAGAGGGTACCTCACTAGAGGAGGGCCTCGAAGACAACACCCCTAAGTCGGTGAGGGTGCGCTCTTTCTGGCCGCGACCCCCTGTAGTGGCTCTCCCCCCAGCACCTCGTCCTCTAGAGGATTTCCCTCCTCCTCCTCTAGGGGCACCTCTCCCTCGACCTCCTTGTGAGGAGTCATCATCAAGTAGCCGAGGGGGAGGATTACGTGCTCGACCACTCCGACTAGCCCCCCCGACGACCTTGCGTAGGAAACCCACGCCGTCGGCCTTCCCCTTGCCCATGTTCCACGAACCTGCATTGAAAAGAGAAAAAGCAATTAGTAAATTAATGAAATGAAGGAAAATGCATGATAATAAACACATTAATAAAAATGCATAAAAAGGCATATTCCTAAACTATAGAAAAAAAATACTTGAAACGTACATCTGCTAGAACCCATATGAATCATCACTGTTGTAACCTCTTTCTCGGTCCGTCTCATCATCACTATCAATCATATCATCTTCGTTGTCCGACGGAGGTGGAGGCTCTTCCTCGTCGTCAGCGGCTTCGTTTAACTTTTCTAGCATAAGTATGTCATTTTCATTGACAATGGTCTCACCATCATTCCGTGTATCGTCGATGTTTGGGTCCACATCATCATCACCCAATGGTCTAGCGTCATCGTTTCTAACCACACCATCATCATCATCATCATCATCAGGTTGCTCTTGATAGAACACTCCCTCGTATGTCATGGGGTTAATGTTGTAGTAATCGTCTTCATTCGGGTCTGGCAGCTTACCATGTGGCGAAACCTTGAACACAACTTCCCAACCCTTTAGATACGCTTTCTGGCATGGGTAAGGTAGATAATATACTTGTGTAGCTTGGGTAGCCGCAATGAAGAGGTCGGCTCCGGCATAGACGGTTGATGGTTTAACTTCTACCAAACCAATGGAAGGCGTATGTTTTACCCCCTCCCGCGGATCGAACCATCGACATTTGAACACAGGAAGACTTAGGGTCTCACGCCCCTGGCGGAATTTAACCTCGTATATATTTTGTACCCTTCCGTAGTAGTCTACTGAATTTTGACCGGGGGTGTACACTCCGGTATTTATAGTTTTGGGATCGGGGCGGCTGTTTTGGTGCTCCTCTGTATGGAAGCGATACCCATTCACATCATACTTTTTACATGTCATGACGGCAGGGTCAAAACCCATGGAAACCCATCTCAATTCATCATCCATAGATATGTTCGGATCTTTTCCCTACAAGTATAATGGAAATTGTTGCGTGCATTAGTTTGGTTAACTAATAAATGTTGAAGTAGGTATTTAATAGGGGAGTGTGGAAAATTACTTTCTCCATGAACCAAGCAACAAAATTTTTACGTTCAGGGTTTCCATGACGGAGAAGAGTAAGTGCCTCTGCCTCAGTAGGAGGATTCACTCCCGTCCATTCCACTTGAACGAAATCACTAAAAATAAGAAATGCGGTGTTAGACCGGGACTAAGTGAACATGGAACATGATGATGTGGAAGACATAAAGGAATGGTGTAGTGGTATTACCTCATCCACACTTCCTCAACTTCCTTGATGTTGTGCAAGATATAGAACATGAGGTCCTCCCACTCTTGTCGTGGCATGTTATAAGATTTCGAGGCCCCAGCCCTCCCACCTTGCGTGTTGAATAGATCGAGCCTGGGTTGATACTTGGGCTCTTCTATATTGTATCGAGGCACCTTGTTATGCAGATGGGGAACATGGTCTGGATAGTATGATGTCCTGAGGTCTGACACCTCCTCTAGGATAACCGCCTCAGCTATGGAAGCTTCAATCTTAGCTTTGTTTCCACATTTCCGTCAGAGTTGCTTGTTCTGCCTCTCAGGGTCGTACTGCCAGCGATTCTGCACAGGCCCCCCCAACAATACCTCGTTCGCGAGGTGCAGAATGAGATGTGTCATCGGAGTAAAGAAGCCTGGCGGAAAGATTTTCTCTAGCTTGACTATCAACTCCGGTGCCTTCTTATGCAATTTTTCAATCACCTCTTTACTTACTTCTTTAGCACAGAGTGTGCGGAAGAAATGGCTAAGCTCGGCAAGCACTCGCCAGACATGCTCGGGGACATAGCCTCGAACCATCACCGGCATTATCCGCTCAATCCATACATGGTAGTCATGACTTTCAGGCCGGTCACTTTGCCCGTTGAAAGATTGACTCCCTTACTTATATTCGATGCATAACCATCGGGGAACTTCAAAATTTGTTTTAGCCAGATAAGTACTTCTTTTTTTCCCGGTGGTTTAAGGACAAAGTCAGCATCTGGCTTGAACCAGTTTTTTCGACCGTCTGTGGGAGGCTTCATGTTCAGCCGTGGTCTATCACAAATTCTCTGTTGATCGGCTCTAGCTTTAACGTTATCCTTCGTCTTATCAGTAATGTTGAGGATCGTTGTGAAAAGGGACTCTGCCACATTCTTTTCGGTGTGCATCACATCAATATTGTAAGGAAGTTTGAGGTCCTTGAAATAGGGAAGCTGCGAGAACGGGGTAATGTGAGTCCAGTTGTGCGTCTCACCATATCCCTCGAAGCCTTTGCCTTTGCCTTTGCCTTTGCCTTTGCCTTTAGGCTTGAGAGCTTTTAGCTGAGCAAGAACATCTGTCCCCGAAAATGTTGGAATCTCGGTTACTTCATGAACAACCCGGCCTTTCGTGAAGTTCTTCTTGTCTTCCCTGTCTGGATGGTCTGGAGGGAGGAACTGTCGATGCAGGTCAAAGGCTACATACTTGCCACCCTTACTCAGCCAAATCATTCGCAGAGCCTGCATGCACACTGGGCATGGCATCTTACCACTTGTACACCATCCGCAGAATAGAGCATAGCCGGGAAAGTCATGCATGCAATAGTGCAACCAAACTTTCATCAAGAAATTTCTCTGCAGATCTCGGTCGTATGTCAACCTCGGAAAGTACCAAGAATGGTGCAAAGCATCCACAAGCGGCTGCATAAACACACCCAATTGCTTCCCCGGGTAGTCAGGCCCCGGAATGATGAGCGACAAGAACATGGTCTTCCGTTGCATTAGGGCACCGGGAGGAAGATTGAGCGGAATTACAAACACAGGCCAGCAGCTGTATGGATTGGACGACATACCATATGGATTCAACCCATCACCTGATATGGCTATTCTGACATTCCCAGCCTCGGCTGCTTCCTCGGGGAATTCTTCATCGAATGACTTCCATGCTTCCCCTCCCGATGGATGTACGATTTTATTTGGATTGTACCTTATACCTTCCTTGTGCCACTTCATCATTTTGGCAGACTCCTTCGTGATGAAAAGGCGCTGCAGTCTTTTTATAAAATCAAGATACCGAAGAACCTTAACGGGGATGGTTAGCTGCTTTTTCTCACCATCCTCACCGACCACCTCAATGTACCGAGACGAACCGCACTTCCTACAGTACTTGTCATCCGCATACTCGTGCCTAAACTAAAGGCAATTCTTCGGGCAAACATCTATTTTCTCATAATCCATAGAGAGTGCCTTCATGATTTTCTTTGTATCGTACATGCTTTTCGGCAGTTCATGACCCTCAGGGAGGCTGTTAGCCCATACTCCCAGGAATGCTTCGAAGCATTTCTGGCTACAGCCGTACTCAGCCTTGACTGCAATCAGTTGCGAGATGGCATCCAGCTGAGATATTTTCGCACCCGCATAAAGAGGTTTCTTCGACGAGGCCAAGACCTCCAAGAAGGCCTTTGCAGTTGCCTCCGGCTCCTCCGGTTCATTCTCTGAAGGTGTCGCATTTGCCGTTTCTGCAACAATGACATCATCTAGCATGTCCCTGACCCCGTCGTCCTCATATCCATCGATGCGTTGTCGCATCACCTCCTCTCTACCACGGTCCTGCTCGGCTATGTTTATCGGCGGCATGTCAAAGTTTGGCATATATCCGTGCGTGCGAAGGTGCTCACTCATGT
>LR738711.1:21079329-21098365 GCA_902687465.1 Secale cereale
GGAACGGTTGAAGATGCTCTCAGCTAGCGTTGGACCAGTGCGGTGCATGGAACTGCGCGAGCCTTTCGGGCGATCCCGATCCAGCGGCCTCTGGTCTTGCTTGCTGGACCACTCGCTCCGATCCAGCGGCGCGCCATGCGTGTTGGGATGGAGGTGGAGCGCCTCAATAATTGTGCTACTACGTGCGCCCGGGCGGCGGCGCTGCCCATCTATCCACCACCTTTTTCTCTGTTACCGCGAGCCCGCCCGACTCACTCACCGTGTGCCAGATTGCAATGGTAATGATCAGTATAGCTCCTAAATTCTGCCCCCGGGATCCCCTTAGTACGAGAGTGAGGCCCTCGCGTCGCTCCCTCCCCAGGGGCGACTCGAGCGGCGACCAAATCGCCAGGACCTCCGGCCGCCCCCACCCAATCCCACTCCCTCGCCGTCGCCGGCGCCTCCCGCGGGCAAAGCCCTCGTGGAGCAGGCGGCGGCGGGGCTCCTTTTCTCTGCGGCGGGCGGCTCCTCTCGAGCGGGGGATCTCGGGGCGGGGCGACGTCGGGCGGAGGGCAGCGACCGGTGCGGCGTCGCGGCTCTTGCGGGCAGCGGGTGGGGCTCCGGGGCGGCGGCCTCGGCCCAGGCTCCTGATGTGGCCGGGGAGTGGACGGCGCGCGCTCGCGCAACGGCGGCTCGGATCTGGCTGAGCGCAAGGGGCGCGTTGACCGGCCGGGAGGTCCGGCGCGGACGGCGCCGGGCGCGGGCGGGAGTGTGCAGGGGCTGTGGCGCGTGGGACTTCGCTCGTGGGACGACCGCTGGGAGGCGCGGGCGCGGATCTGGCGTCTCCGATCGTGGGATTCGGCGCCCTGTTCCGGAGTTGTCTGAGGAGGCGTCTCGGTCTGGCGCGGGCGGCGGCTTTGCCCTCCGTCGTGGGCGTGGTGGCCGGATCTAGCGCGGGAGGCGGGCGACCGTGCGAGTGCTGCTGCTCCAGCAGCGTGGATCTGGAGCGCGTGATGGCGGGGTTGTGATGCTCGGATGCCGGGGCGGCGGCCCCGGACCTCTTCTTCGGCGACGGCGGCCGTGGTGGCTGCATGGGCAGCGCCACGGTTGGAGCTCGGGGCGCCGGTTCTCTGCGGCAGTGCGTCAGCCCTCGGTCGTGCCAGGGACGCTTGGTGTTGGCCGGTGGGTTGGCTGTCGCTGCTGCGTAGGGCGCCGGATCTGACCAGACGTGGCTGGTTCTGGCTCCTGCGGTGGTGATGGGGTGGCCTGGTCGGCGGCTCTGCGTGGTGCAGGTGGCGGCAGCGAGGCTGTTCTGATCGGCGGCTCCTGGCTCTGGTGGTAGGTGGTGGTTCAGGCGGGTGGTGGCTCTCGTGTGCCAGTTCGAGGGGAGGGCTTCCGTTGGCTGCTCGGGGTGAAAGCCTTGCTCCGGCCTTGGCCGTAGCCGGCGGCGGCGACGCCTATGGGCGCCGCACACCTTCTTGGAGGCGTCGTCGTTCGAGGGCCTTCGACCTCTTCTCTCGTACTCCGGGGGAAACCCTTGCTCCAGGTTCTTGGAGCGGATGATGGCGGCGCTCCGGTGTCGCGGTCCTTCTTGGAGGCATCATTCTGGAGTGGTCTTGGCCTAGGAGAGTCATCGGCTCGGGTGGTGCGCGGCCTCGGGGCCGGCGTGGAAGTCGGAGTGGCGGCTCCGGATCTCGTCGTCATGGAGGGGTGTCGGCATTGGTCACGTGGGTGGCAGTGTCGTTGGCCAGCCTGGTGCGCGGCCTCGGGGTCGGCGTGGATGTCGGAGCGGCGGCTCCGGATACGGTGGTTGGGTGTCGGCTCCGGTTGCTCGGGTGACGTAGCTGACGGCTCGCCTGGTGCGCGGCCTCGGGGTCGGTGTGTGGGGTTTCTATCTGTACGTCGGAGCGGCGGCTCCGGAGATGGTTGTAGGGTGTCGGCTCCGGTTGCTCGGGCAGCAGAGCAGGCAGCTCGCCTGGTGCGCGGCCTCGGGGTCGGCGTGGATGCCGGAGCGGCGGCTTCGGTCTTGGTTGTAGGGTGTCGGCTACGGGCTGCTTGGGTGGCAGAGCCGGCGGCTCGGCTGGAGCGCGGCCCTGGGGTCGGCGTGTGTTGATGGTGCCCTGTTGAGGGCGTGTGTTGTAACGGTTTTCGCCCGGGTTTCCGTTAATTAACCGGGCAACTCTCTTCTGCTTAATGAATGAAAGTGGCAAATCTTTTGCCCTGTTTCAAAAAAAAAAAAAAAATTCTGCCCCCCGTGGCCTGCAATGATCATCTTGAGATGGCGCCTGCCTCCGGTTACATCTTTTTTATTGAGACGAGGTGGATTGGGAGGATCTTGCGGGTGATTGCTGTCCGTACGGAGTAGTAGAGCAGGGCAGGTAGTAACGAATATCCAACTCATTAATGCGTCGGTTGCCGAATGGATCTGGATAATTGCCGGCTCGCATGAGCCAGGGGTCCACGTTTTATCAGGGCGCCGCAAGAGTTGAAGACTGACGTAAATTACACAGCTACTCCGACCACTATGAACCTGACGAGGCAACGAAAATTCCATCAGATTTCCGTGTTCCTCTTCTTGTGCTCCAGTGAAAACATACTACATGGCTTCGTGTGTGTGTGCCAGAACGACGGTTTGGTGACTGCATGCATGGCTCCGTGCAAGAACCTGGATGCATCAATGGGCGGCGACACAACGATCTAACCGGAGGCGTTGGTGGTGCCTTTATCCCAACGATCAACGAGCACGCAAACGACACACCGGGTCGAGCCACACAGCAGAGGACAAAACCGCGAGCCAATCCACAGAGCAACAGGACGGAGCCGTTTTGTACCAGGCGCATGGCGAGCTGCTGACAAGGAAAGCTACCACTCAGGCAGCCAGGTAGTGCTGCGGCGAGCGCAAGGAGGATCCGACCGACCGACCAACAGAGCGAGCGCCACCACGTTGCGCAGCCCTGCTGCGGCCTCGCCAGAGCCCAGCGATGCCACATGCCAGCACAGAAAGATTGCAGCCCTGTGCTGGCAGCTGCCGACGAACGATCCACGAATGGCGCCGTGGTGGTGTGGTGGTGGTCACCGCGCTCCGCTGTGTGCCCGTGCCCCGGCGTGTCCGGTACCGCGCCGAACTGCAGTCGCCCTCCCCTGAGGGGCACCGAGCAGGGGGCAGCCGGGATATCGCCTCTATCTGCATCGGGCGCTGCGCCGCCACGGTCCAGGGAAGAGGACGCGGTCCGAATATAACGTTGACTCACGCCCTTGTGCTAAGAGCATCTCTAGTGGAACGTGTAAATTTGGACGTGTATATCTTCATATACACGTTCATATACACTTTGCTAAATTTTACACCTCCCAGTTTTTCAGTGGAACGTGTATACAGGACGTGAAAATCAGGACGTGTATATTCCAACGGCTATATTTTCAAACGGCTATATTTCCAACGGCTCTATTTCCAACGGCTCTATTTATAACGGCTATATTTCTGGTCTATATAAACCGCCCCAATCACCTCTCTTCCAACATTTTTAGTTGTGCCTCATCTTCTCACTTCTAGATTTCTCTATCTTCTCTCACGCAACACAATGAACACATCCTCTTGGGACATGAGTTCTTCGTCATCTTCATCGGGCGACGATGAACTCATACTTGCGGCATTAGCCGATCGCGAGGAAGAAGATAGGAAGAATGCTCGACACCATGGGGGTTCCAAGCATGGACGCCAGTCAATCGATCAAGGAAGAGTTGCCGGATTTATTCTTCTGTGGAACGACTACTTTAAAGAAGTTCCTCGCTTTCCCGAACATTTGTTTCGACGAAGGTTCGTATAGTACAATTCTCTGCTTTGGTCCTTTTTCATTTCCCTGTCTCATTTACTTTTTATGCACAGATTTAGGATGTCACGTACTTTGTTCAACCGCATAGCTGATGGTATACTTGAGCATGACTATGATGGTTATTTTACGCAAAAAAAAAGTGCTTCTGAAGTTTTTGGGTTACATCCTCTGCAAAAGATGACCGCGGCAATGCGGATGCTAACATATGGAATAGCAGCGACGAGCGACGGGCGACGGACGACGGGGGACGGGCGAGCGACGGGTCCAGACGAGCGACGAGCGTGGCGTGGTCGTGTTTATTTGCACGTCCAGTAGCTTCGTGGATGGACGTGGATATTTTGCACGCCCGTATACACGTTCCGCTGGAGACATTTTTTGACAAACATCGTCTATATTTAACATACACGTCCATATACACCATCCACTGGAGATGCTCTAACGTCCGCAACGGTCGGTCACGCCCTCGTGCTACTCATCATTTTTTTTTTTTTTTGAGAAATCGTGCTACTCATCATGACGAGCCCATTCATTCGATCCTCAGTGTATGGCTGTACTAATTGTCAATTTTGACGAGCACATTCATACCGCCATACCGGCCTCTGGTTCCGTCACGCATCAATGCCAATGAAGAAAGCCAGAACCTTTATTCGATCCTCAGTTTATGGATGTACTAATTGTCAATTTTGGCGGGAAAAAAACTCAACGCACCCAAAAACCCCTCCTTCGCCCCACACCCTTCCCACATAAAGACAGTTGCCCGCATACATGCCGCTCTAGGGCGGCAGCTCCACATTGATTTCGGAACAGAGCAGACGTGATCTCTCACGTGGTGCGGGCATTGAAGTTGCTCGTCGAGCAAGGTCGAGGGCTGGATAAACGAGCTGCTCGGCTCGTTCGGCTTGTTATCATTAAGCTCATTATCGTTAAGCTCGCTATCATTAAGCTCATTAATAATAACGAGCGAAAATGTTTGTTCACCTCGGTTCGTTATGGGCTCGTTATACTCGTGAGTGTTCACCAGTGCTCGGTAAGGTATTAACAACATAGAAGAATCCCATGATCCCATAAAAGATTCACAATGGAATAAATTAAACAATGAAGTAAAGGTAATAAACAACACATAAGAATCATATGATCCCATCAAAAATTCGCAACGGCATAAATTTAACAAGGACATTTGGTTCCTGGCGGCTGGCTCCTGGTTGACTCTAGGGTCTGCTGGTCGCTAGCTCCTAGATCTAGGAGAAGTTTCGAAGTGGGTTGGGGTGTTGGCCCCCTAGGCTGGTCAAACTAGCAACTCTTTTGTTAGTGTGCTCGTTTGATTTAGGGGCCTCATGCCAAACTTTTGAAAATTAGCGAGCTAAACGAGTTAGCTCATGAAACTCATTTGTTCGCTCGCTAAGCCCGTTAATCTTAACGAGCAATAAACATTGTTTGGCTTGGTTCATTAACAAATGAGCACGAGCCGAAACGAGCCGAACTATCGAGCTTTAATTATGCTTGCGAGCTTTGAGCTTTTCGTCTAACCCTAAGCAAAGACGCTGCCCACGTCACGTATTCAGTGTTCGCGCCTGTTCAATGCCGGAGAGACGTTTACCGGCCGAGACGAGACATATATCTATCACAACCTACAATGCCCGTCCATCTGTCTGTCGTTATTAAACAAACCCGCCACCCAAGAAACTAACTCCGGCGCGCGCGCATTGATGCACCAAGACACTTGGCCTCGCGAGCATCCACTATTTAAAGGCAGGCACACTCGGCTCACAGGTCACATCTACACCACAACCCATCCGCTCCCTATGTTTCTCCCATGACCGCGAGAGGGAAAGCCTCGTGGAAGAGCCTCTCGACCCAACAGAAGCACGAGCCGCGCTTGCGGCTATCTGGCAGAGCCGCCGTGCCACGCCGATAGCGGCCGGTATGCCGACCAGCTCTCTGGAGGTCTCCGACGACGACCCCGCGATGGAGACTGGCTTGGATGACGACTCCGCGCCGGTGCATGCCGACTTGACGATGGAGCATGAACATGTGCACTTCAACGACGCCATGGACGAGGAGCCGCCAGCCCGGGCGCCTATATCGTCGTTCTGGCAGGCGCTTGAAAAACGATGCTATAACATGTTTCTTCTCGAGCAACACCGGTTGACATACAGAGTATCAGATCTACGACGAACACGCGAGGGAGAAGGCCACGACGGCCATTGACGGTGTCACAGACCGTGGGTGGCTTACCAGGGAAGCCCCGTCAGATTGACGACAAAGCCATGATGCACTCACACAATAAATATGGTTGTGTAGCTATCCCAATCAAAGCGTGCAATCATCACATGTTAGTGACCCAAAAGATCTTGTATTATTAGTTTACAGAGGAAGCAGAAAAGACCATCAAAAGACCAGATCCAACGGCTCACACAAAAATCCACCTGAAAATGAAAACACAGGCAGATAAGCAAAATCACAAAATCATATTGTAAACTCCATGTAACAGAAGGCTCCCTCCAACTCACTCTCGAGACGCCGGAGGACAGCATGGCATCGTGTCAAAGTGTTGTTGGAAACCGAACCAGGGACGCCGAAGACCAAGCTAGCACGCACACTCGGTCGCCGCCCCAACACAAGCAGACGAACGAGACGATGGGCGGTGGAGCCTTTTGCTCTGTGGCGGGTGCAGCAGGGCAGCCGTTGACGGCTCTGCAGTGACTGCTAACCACGTCGTCACTGTACGCCGCTATTGCCATCGCTCTGGATCACCGGTCCGGCCGCTCTGCAGTGCTGCAGTGCAGTGCATCACCGGCCTCGTACGTCGCCCGCCCGCTCGCGTTGGACCCGTGCAGTGCATGGAACCACTCGCTCCGATCCAGCGGCGCGAAATGGGTGTTGGACTGTTGGTTGGTGCAGAGCGCCCCAATAATTGTGCAAGAATGACAGTGTGGTGACTGCATGCATCGCTTCGTGCATCAATCGGCGACACAACGATCTAACCGGAGGCGTTATCCATGATCAACGAGCACACCACACAGCAGAGGACAAAACCGCGAGCCAAAGCCACTAGCGCACAGGACGGAGCCGCTTTGTACCGGGCGCATGTGCTCTACCCCGTACGCTGCGCGCCCGGTGCGGCCACGTTGCGCAGCACGGCGACGCACAGAGCCCAGCGGTGCGGGCAGGGGAAGATCGCAGCCGCGGCTGCAGGCTGCAGCCTGTGCTGAGCTGCCGGGCATGGGCAGCACCTACCGACGATCCACGAACGGCGCCGTGGTGTGCTGGTGGTGGTCACCGCGCTCCGCTGTGTGCCCGTGCCCCGGCGTGTCCGGTACTGCGCCCAACTGCAGTCGCCCTCCCATGAGGGGCACCCGAGCAGGGGCTGGGGCAGCTCGCCAGGATATCGCCTATCTGCTTCGGGCGCGGCGCCGCCTCGCGCCACCACGGAAGAGGGAGGGGGTGCTCCGAATCACGTTGCCAACGGTCGGGCCTTGGGGTCACGCCCGAATCATGACGAGCCCATTGATTGATGGCGCCATACCGGCCTCTCGTTCTATCGCTCTTCAACGCCAACGAATGAAGCCACGCACTCTTCCTTCAAACCTCGGTTTATGGATCTACAGTACTATAATCAGTAACTTTGGCGGGAAATGAAAACTCTATGCACATCCAACACGATAAATTGACAGGTGCTCAAAGAAACCGGAGCGATTTTAGGGGCCGGGTGAAACTAAAACTCGGAGTCTTTTACAGTATCTATGGCCGGATTTGGCAAATCCGTCGGACCGGTCCTCTCATGTCCTGCATGACAGTCACATTTCTCAAAGTCGAATTATCAAATACATGTAAATTCATGCACACCCATCATATAAGTCAATGTCCACGTGCATAATAAATGTTGGTAGTAAAAATACATATACATAAAATTGTATTAAGTACACAAAATTGTATTAAGTACACAACACAAAGGTAAGCTATTTTATTTTCTCTGTGGTCCACATATGCTCCGAAAGGTCTTTGACTGCGCGTGCACCCGTTGACCTTGAAGATTATGATGCATATGCAGAAAGTTCATAAGCTGATTTGCATCTCAATCTTTTGGGATTTGGACTTGTTCTCCAGACGCTTCAAAATTATTGGTTTGGGGTACCCATTATCCTTATATTGTGTAAAATAACCCAACATGTCATTAGCCCACTACTAGGAAAAGGCCTACTAATGGCGCACCTAATTTGGCCATTAATGACGCATTAGTGGTGTGCCATTAGTGCCACGCCATTAGTATATTTTACTAATGGCGCACCTCTGGTGCGCCATCAGTATCTGGTATACTAATGGCGCACCTCAGATACGCCATTAGTATATACAGCAGTGCGCCATTAGTATGCCTCCCAGGGGGCCATGTATACCCAGGTGCTTTGGCATACTAATGGCGCACAACAACAAGATGCGCCATTAGTAACTTCGGCATAGTAATGGCGCACTGTTTAATGATGCGCCATTAGTATCCTTTGGCATACTAATGGCGCACTGTGATGTGATGCGCCATTAGTAAGAATATTAGGGTTTTTTTAATTTTCTGTTTTTTGCACAGGTTACAAAATGTATAATTGGACAGAATATAGACAGCACAAATCAACAACAGATTCACCGAATACAATAGAAGATTAGTCTCTGAATACAATTCATCATATTAGTCTCCGAATACAATTCATCATATTAGTCTCCGAATACAATTCATCATATTAGTCTACGAATTGAAAAGACCGAACAAAGATAGAACATTATATTACAAGTCTCGAGACCGCGAGTAGCGAGTTTGTCTTCACATTACAAGTCGATATCGATCATCTAAACTACCATCACATAGAAGAGAGCTGCGGTCATCACGATGAGCATCATCACGATGAAACTCGTTTTCATCCGGTTCCTCCAACGCTCCCTCCCCTCTCCCGCTAGATAGCGGGCGTATCTAGATTCGGCCTCGGCCCTAGTGGTGTACCCTTTGTAATTGTTACCGCTGAATCGGTGAACCTGTCTCCGACACTCCTCCCCGTCGTCGTAGACTCCGGGAACCTTACCCTTGTACACGACATACGACGGCATCGCTATGCACTAGCCAAACGAAACGTTAGTACCAATTCACAGACAATACATAAGCAATATATAAGTATGCAACAGAACGATCGAAAGAGAAAAGCAAGACATTAATAGCATCGATTACATCTAAGTTGAACGACTCTCGAAACCAAAGAGACATACTACAAGTTCATTAAAGTTTAATTACAACATGAGCCAATCGATGTTTCAGAACTAGACACAGCATCACTGCTTTCGACTCGACTCAAGGGACCGGAGCGTGGATGAAGCCGCCGTCTATCGTGGGAGTCATGAAATCATGGGCGTTGTCAGCCTGCATTTGTAGCATTGTGTCGATGTCACTGTTGGACGGTTGATTTCTGAGGTAGAACTGCCCCGAGGTACGAAGAACATCTTGATGGATGATTTCCACAAACTCCGACTGGATGCGAAAGAATTCTTGTCTGATGTCCGTGTCCTGGAATGCCGACACGCTCGCGGCCCAATCTTTGAGTTTACTCGGTAGCAGAAGTTGATGATGGTCCCGTACGATCGCCCGCATGTGATGGATGGCGTAGTAGGCACCCTTCTGACCGCCAGGCGGCTGCTTGACGCAGCAGAACGTCGTATTGTGGGAGAACACGTGCTTGCCGTACTTACGAACTGTCCTGGTGAAGGTTGATACGTCCAAAACGTATCTATAATTTCTGCTTGCTCCATGCCTTTTTTGTGTGATATTGCTATGATATTTATGCACTTCCATACACTTTTGATCATATTTGGACTAACCTACTAATGGTTGCAAAAGTGCACAATGTTCTTGTTTTACACTTTATTGTGTAGGAATTACTTGGAAATTGACAAAAACGCAAAAGGAGTCTTATTGGAGTAGGACTCTGACTTTCCTGAAATCTGTCTGAGAATGTTTTTTAAAGATGGTCACGTTCCGGCCCAAAGACGACGTCAAACGGAAAAAGTCTAGTGGCGAAAGTTCTGGGGAATTTCGAGGCGATGCTTCTGGATATAAAATTCGTCCAAATCGGAGTCCGGACGGCCGAGTAAAGCCCGTTTTACTGAGGCCCAAAATCTGATGACGGGAATCCGAGAGTCTATATAAAGAGAGGAAACCTAGGTCACCAAGGGCCACGAATTTTCCTCCTCCCGAGCCGCCGTCTTGGAGGGGAGGACCAGCATCATTGCAGCACCATCCACAAGGAAGAAGGGGGGCCAAGGAGCCGCCGCCCCGAGGGCCGCCGCCGCCCCCAAGGGCCGCCGCCATCTCCTCCTCGCCGCCGCCGCCTCCGTGGCCGCCGCCGGCCGCCGCCTCCTCGCGGGGCTGCACCTCTCCATCAACACCATCATCAACCTCCTCCTCACCATGTCCATGTGTGAGTAGTCTTCTCCGGGGCCGAGGGCTCGTACGTGTAGCTATGTGGTTATCTCTCTCTCCCATGATTTGATCTTCGTTGTGATCATAGGCTATGTTAATCTAGGGTGATCCCATGATATTTCCCCTTCCTCTATGTATTGGATTGATGTACTCACTTGTCTTTATCTAGTATAATCCCCGAGACCAAGGTGACAGCGGTCTATTGGACATGGATTAGAAAAATATTTTCATGAGTGATTTCCTCTCTTGTGTGTTGATTGAAGATTGAGAGTCTCTTGGTGCTTGTCTTTGACTATCCTTTAGATATGTTGTGGTGATTGTGGGACTCTCTTTGGATGGCCGCGGTGACATTGGGAAATCCTTAGATTGAGAACTACGAACTTTGAGGTGTGCTTTTGTAGCCCTACATAATTCTTGTCCTCTCTTGACCACGGAGGAATGACCTCCGGGTGCGTCTCCATTGCATGTTTTATGGAAATATCATGTGATTCGATTATGTTAATGTTGTTGGGAGTTTCCACTAGTGAAAGTATGATCCCTAGGCCTTGTTTCCACCATTGCAATACCATTTGTGCTCACGTTTACCACTTGTTTGCTTGCTGCACTTTTTATTACAGATTTATATTACTTTGTTTTGCCATCCATATCACTTGCCATTTAACATCTCTTCGCCGAACTAGTGCACCTATACATCTAACAAGTGTATTAGGTGTGTTGGGGACACAAGAGACTTCTTATATCTTAGTTGCAGGGTTGCTTGAGAGAGACCATTTTCAACCTCTACTTCCCTGAGTTCGATAAACCTTAGGTCATCCACTTGAGGGAAATTGCTGCTGTCCTACAAACCTCTGCGCTTGGAGGCCCAACATAGTCTACAAGAGTAGAAGCGTGTGTAGACATCAAGCCATTTCTGGCGCCGTTGTCGGGGAAGTGAGTGCTTGAAGGTATATCTTTAGATCTTGCAATTAAATCTTTTTGTTTCTTGTTTTTATTTCACTAGTTATGCTTATGGACAACCTTGCTATTGGATCGTTGCTTGTGGGAAGACGCCCCACACCTGTGGTGGTTGCTCCTCCCCCTACTGAAATTGTGCCCTATAAAATACCAGCTGGTATTATCGATTATGTTTTGGCTAATCGTTATGCAGGAGACAGACATCCCGGTGAACACTTGCGATATCTGTCACAATTATGTTCATTATTTAAGCTTGCAGGTGTATCAAGGGAGTTTGTCATGAGGAAATTGTTCGCCGTATCACTTATAGATAAAGCTTCAGATTGGTATAAGCTTCTCGATAACGCGCACTTGCTTGATTGGCAAGAGCTTATGTCTCTCTTTTATACTAAGTTTTATCCTCTTTATGAAATTCATCGAGACAGGAACTATATCTATAACTTTAGGTCTCGTGACGGAGAGAGCGTAACTCAAGCTTGGGGGAGACTGAAAACGTTAATGCTAAAAAGTCCTAACCATGGGCTCTCCAAAGATGCTTATGTGGAGAGTAAGAGTACCTTTTTGCATGTGGATCATGGTAACAATGCTTTATGTGATGCTTATATTGTTGAGTTTATTCGTGATCCCACTGAAAATTATTATGATAAGGGAACATATGCTTATAGATATTTCAATAATATCAAGTTCCCTCTCTTTATGTTGAAGGTTTTGAAGCTGCACTTGTTTTGTCTTCCTATGCTTATTGCTTTGTGCTTCAATGAATTATTCTATTGCAATATTCCTATGCATAGGAAGCATGTTAGGCTTAAATGTGTTTGGTATTTGCTTCTTGATGCTCTCTTTTGTTCTTCAACTCTTATTCGTACGAGAGCATCATTAAAGTCTTATGCCTAGCTTAAAGGCATAAAAGAAAGCGCTTTTGGGAGGCAGCCCACAATGAATAAAATTTTATTTTGCTTTTGTTGTGTCTTGATGTTGTTACTACAGTAGCATCATCATTGTATCTTTACTTTTCAGCTTTGTGCCAAGTGTAGCCTCTGATTGCAAGAAAGTTCAAAAGTTGTGACGTGTTGTCCAGGAAACAGATTCTGTCCTTGGACAGAAAAATTCGTATAAAATCACCAGATCATCTTTTTGGTCTGAATTTTTTCGACACCGTGCTCTATACAATTGGCTTTCGGGTGTCTGTTCTGAGTTTTTTGATTTGAGTTGCAGAAGTGCCCCGAAAAAAGCATTTACTACCTGCTGGTCTGTTTTTCACAGATTCTGCCCTGTTTTGCCTTTTCTTCGTTTTGCAAACCTTGAGCTTGCTTTTTCTTTGCAAAAACCTTTTGGCAATCTTGAGAAACAGTAGACCTTCAAGAATATCCTTATTTTCAGCAAGGAAAAATTATTTTATTATGGGTATTAACCTCGCTAATCAGATTATGATGAGTTATGTATGAAGGGAGTTTTCAAGTGTGCGAGGGAAGATGATAAAAAGATTCAGGAGTGTCAAACGCTCAAGCTTGGGGATGCCACATCCTTTCCCTCTGGCACCTTGGCCGCGAAAACCGGGTATGCCACATCATTCTCTCTGAGACGCCGCTTCTCCAAAGAAAGAACACTGTCATGCAGACTCCGCATAGCACCGGTTGCAGCATCGAGCATATTTCTCGGTAGCATCGGCCTACCTGCCACATGCACCCTCCTCATTACATCCTCAGGTGAAGGTGGCCCGTCCTGAGCACGGATCGTACTCGGTGCCGGCTGGCTCGCACCCTTGTTAGTCTTTCTTTTGCGTGCCTTCTTCTTCTCCTGTAATGGGACCGCGTTCTGCTCACAGACAGCCTTCTTGAGTGTGTTGGGGCTGATAATATTTCGCACCTCGCCTATCTGAGGCTCGGTGAAGTCGGCAGCTGGAGGCGTCTCCTGATAGCTGAACGGCAGACGACGCCTGTTGCAACTTGGCTTCTCCGCGGTACCAGCTAGATCGCGCACGTCTTTTGTTGGGTTGGGTTCTTGAGAAGGAGGCCCCATGAAGTCGCCACCGTACCCATGATCGGCAAAGTACTTACCGACGTTGGCAAATGTATCGTCATCGTCGTCGTTCTGATCCTGTGCCATATGCATGTTTGGATCCAGTGGCATAGGGATGTCCGGCACCGTTGCGGCGGTCTTGCCATGGGGCCGACTTGGCGCCGGCACGACTGGCGGTGTTGTCTTTGGGGTGGTGTCACCCGCCCCCAAATGAATCAGGCTCTTCGGCCAAAGCAGGGGCCAGCTCAGGCAGGCGCTAAGGGTCATCACGTCATCATCGTCGGCCTCGATGGGTCGAATCGGAAGTAACACCTCATCGCAGCCTGGCAGCACCCGAACCAGTTGAACCCTGATACGTCCAAAACGTATCTATAATTTCTGCTTGCTCCATGCCACTTTTGGGTGATATTGCTATGATATTTATACACTTCCATACACTTTTGATCATATTTGGACTAACCTACTAATCCAGTGCACCCCAGTGCCAGTTTCTGTTTTCGGCTGTTTTTGTATTTCAGGTTTTCACATTACGAGAACTGTCAGGAAAAATCCAGAAAAATTATATAAAAAATCAGCGTTCCAGAACCTACCTTGCGCCCGAAGTACAGCCGGGGGGGGGCACCAGGGCCCCAGGCGCCCTGGCGGCGCGCCCCCCCCTGGGCCGCGTCGGGGGGGCGCCTGGGCCCCCCGAGCCCCGTCTGGTGCCCCCCTTTGGCATATATTTAGAGCGTCCTTCGAAACCCTCGGGACGGGAACTCTTTTTCGCGATCTCATCTCTGTTCCGCCGCCGCCGCCGCTTCCAAGATCGGGAGCACCAGGAGAACTCTTCCCGGCACCCTGCCGGAGGGGAGGATCACCATCGGGAGCCTCTCCACCACCATGGACGCCTCCCGAATGAGTTGTGAGTAGTCTCCCTTGGACCATGAGTCCATGACCAGTAGCTATGTGATGTTCTCCTTCCGTTCTTGTGCTTCACTAATCAGTCCTCGTGAGCTGCCCTACATGATCGAGGCACATATGTAATCCTTATGCTGTTGCTATGATGAGTTTGCTGGGATCCGATGGATTATGAGATTATGTTCATATTGTGATTGAGTAATATATTTGATCTACCTCTTTTATATTTATGTTCATAAGTAATTCTTGCATGTTCTCCGTTGTTATTTATTGCTTTGGCCAAGTAATACGTAGTGACTCCAAGAGGGAACATTATGCTTGATTGTGGGTTCATGCCCCTCGATGACTAGCTTGAGTGACAGAAACATGAGTCTAGGGGATGTGCTGTTGCCACAAGGGGGAAAACAACGGTGCTTGTGCCCGCGGGTGCAAGGATTGTTTACTTTACGCAAAGTTCTTGTAATGCAGTTGTCTGTTGCTTTGAGTTTACACTATGGGTGGGGCTCGCAACTTAATACCAGCGAGATGTTCTGGATAGATATCTCAAGGTGGATGATTAGTAGTAGATATTGATGGATTTCGGTCTACTTACTTTGGCGTACCGCCCATGCTTTGAACCTCAACCTTTCTTGCAATGTAGTCAGCATTGGTTTGTGTTCGTGGTCCTGTCAATTGCCCAGCTGTAATTCGTTTACCTCACATAGCTGTTTTATCGTCTTTTGGGAGAGAGACATCACTAGTGAATATCATGAGACTCCGGTCCATATTACCATCATTTATCACATCCGCTATTTACTTTTCGCTATTACTTACTATTGCAAACATTATCTATCACTACTATCATTTGCGTTTAACCCTTTGTGAACTACAAGGCCGGAGGGATTGACAACCTCTCTGTACTCGTTGGGAGCAAAGTTATTTGTATCTGTGTGCAGGTCCACGTTGATTGCTAATATCTGGCGCCGTTAGCAGTTGACACCTACTTGTTGAACCTAGGAGTCTCTGGGGATTCGATCCTTGGCATCTTTGCTAAGGGAAAAACTTCCACAACACTGCATCTCACACCTTCCACTTGGGGTAACCAACGAGGGGTTAGAGGCCCATCAAGGAGTTTTTCTGGCGCCATTGCCGGGGACTCCACTCTTCAGGATAGGGGAGTTGCATGCTATCTTTTACCTTTGCTTTTTAGCCTTGTTAGTTTACCTTTCAGTTTTCTTTATGTCTTTCACTAGTTATGCTTATGGACAACCTTGCTATTGGATCGTTGCTTGCGGGAAGACGCCCCACACCTGTGGTGGTTGCTCCTCCCCCTACTGAAATTGTGCCCTATAAAATACCAGCTGGTATTATCAATTATATCTTGGCTAATCGTTATGCAGGGGACAGACATCCCGGTGAACACTTGCTATATCTGTCACAATTATGTTCATTATTTAAGCTTGCAGGTGTATCAAGGAAGTTTGTCATGAGGAAATTGTTCGCCGTATCACTTATAGATAAGGCTTCAGATTGGTATAAGCTTCTCGATAACTCGCACTTGCTTAATTGGCAAAAGCTTATGTCTCTCTTTTATACTAAGTTTTATCCTCTTCATGAGATTCATCGAGACAGGAACTATATCTATAACTTTAGGTCTCGTGACGGAGAAAGCATTGCTCAAGCTTGGGGGAGACTGAAAATGTTAATGCTAAAAAGTCCTAACCATGTGCTCCCCAAAGATGCTTATGTGGAGAGTAAGAGTACCTTTTTGCAGGTGGATCATGGTAACAATGCTTTATGTGATGCTTATATTGTTGAGTTTATTCGTGATCCCACTGAAAATTATTATGAGGAGGGAACATATGCTTATAGATATTTCAATAATATCAAGTTCCCTCTCTTTATGTTGAAGGTTTTGAAGCTGCACTTGTTTTGTCTTCTTATGCTTATTGTTTTGTGCTTCAATGAATTATTCTATTGCAATATTCCTATGCATAGGAAGCATGTTAGGCTTAAATGTGTTTTGTATTTGCTTCTTAATGCTCTCTTTTGTTCTTCAACTCTTATTCCTACGAGAGCATCATTAAAGTCTCATGCCTAGCTTAAAGGCATAGAAGAAAGCGCTTTTGGGAGGCAGCCCACATGAATAAATTTTTATATTTTGCTTTTGTTGTGTCTTGATGTTGTTTACTACAGTAGCATCATCATTGTATCTTTGCTTTTCATATTTGTGCCAAGTATAGCCTCTGATTGCTAGAAAGTTCAAAAGTTGTGAGGTGCTGTCCAGGAAACAGATTCTGTCCTTGGATAGAAAAATTCGTATAAAATCACCAGATCATCTTTTTGGTCTGAATGTTTTCGACAGCGTTCTCTATATAATTGTCTTTCGTGCGTCTGTTCTGAGTTTTTTGATTTGAGTTGCATAAGTACCCCGAACAAATCAATTACTACCTGATGTTCTGTTTTTCACAGATTCTGTCATGTTTTGCCTTTCCTTCATTTTGCAAACCAAGAGCTTGCTTTTTCTTTGCAGAAACCTTTTGGCAATCTTGAGAAACAGTAGACCTTCAAGAATATCTTTATTTCCAGCAAGGGAACAATTATTTTATTAAGGGTACTAACCTCGCTGATCAGATTATGATGAGTTATGTATGAAGGGAGTTTTCAAGTGTGCGAGGGAAGATGATAAAAAGATTCAGGAGTGTCAAGCGCTCAAGCTTGGGGATGCCCCCGTGCACCCCCAAGAAATATTCAAGGAGACTCAAGCGTCTAAGCTTGGGGATGCCCCCGTGCATCCCCTTCTCCATCAACATTATCAGTTCGTCTTTCGTTCCGCTATATTTTTATCACTTCATGTGTTAAGTGCTATGCTTGGAGCGTCTTGCTTTTAGTTTCCTTTTTAGTTTTTCATAACGAGTCGGAACTCAGCTTTCTTTATGTGGGAGAGAAACACACTCCACTTCTACCTAGAACATAACATAGAATTTTCATGTCTATCTTTGCTGTGTGTGTTCTTTGTCTTTTAATAGCTACTATCATGTTCAGCTCTTAGTATTCATGCTTATCTTTCCAAAAAGCTTTTGTTTAGTTGGTTGCTTGAACTCTCTTTAATTATCATGCTTATCTTATTAAGAGAGTTTGCTTCCGTTGCATTGGTTAATATGTCTATGATAAAGATGCTACGTGCATAATGGCGCTTAGTAGTTCAGGTTTTCTTATGGTTAGTCTCAAATAGCTGGGGGATTCCCAATGTGTTATTGGAGTACCAACATGATTTGTTTGCCTATGAGGTGGTATGGTTTAGTAATATCTTCCTTCGAGAATTTATTTTGATTGACTTGGCGTATGCTCATGCATATTTAAGACTGTAAAGAAAGTCTGTCAAGCCTTGATGATCTTTTATTTCCGAGTAGCGATATAACTACCATGCCTGATTCAATGTTGCTTTGTCGCTCTGCATGATTATGACCGTCATTGCTCTCTTAGTTGGTCGCTCCCAGTCTTTTGCTAACCTCCACCTGTACTAAGCAGACTAACTTTGCAATACATACCTCATGGGAAAGTAGCTTAAAAAACTATTGTGGTAAAGAATATGTTGCCTATGTATCTTATTTCTTATAAGTTGCTTGCTGAGCGGTAACCATGTTTCTGGGGACGCCGTCAACTGTCACACTTTTGTTGAATATCATGTGAGTTGCTATGCATGTTCGTCTTGTCTGAAGTAAGGGTGATTTGCCATGGGTTGAATGAGTATGCATATTATTAGAGAAGAACTTTGGGCCGCCAACCAAAGCCATGTATCATGGTGGAAGTTTTAGCTTGGACATTAATCCTCAATCTCTTATGAGAATATGCTTAAGCATTAAAGAGGAGTCCATCATATATTTTCTATGTTGTCCCGGTATGGATGTCCTCAAGTTGAGATCTATCAAAAACAAGAAATCAAATGCGATTTATCTCCTTGGACCTTTGTACAGGTGGCATAGAGGTACCCCTTTGTGACACTTGGTTGAAACATATGTAATGCAATGATAACCCATGGAAATCCGAGCTAATTAGGACAAGGTGCGAGCACTATTGGTATTCGATGCATGAGGCTTGCAACTTATAGGATGTCTTATGCATGACACATATGAAGTACTACTACCGTTGACAAAATTGCTTCTATGTTTGCAAAATAAAAAGCTCTAGCACATAACCATTCTTTTACTTTTCGAGTCTCCACCTTCTTTCTTCAAGCACCAACTACTGAGAGCATGATTGTCATTCTAAGTGTAATGTGCATTGTTCCAAAGTAGCATTGTCTTTTGCATGATTGTGATATAGTTTATTTTGAAATCATTGTATCTAGTCATCACTTAAACCTTGAAGGTGCCCCTGCTTTTATGTTTTGCTTCACTAAAGGGGGCAAGCTAGATATCACTTTATCATATTTGCACATCATGTTCATTGCAAATCTATTTGATGTTTCAATGTCATGTTGTAAAACTTTCAGTCCTTTGTGATTTTCTCATGAGGCAACTTAATTACTATAGAATCATTGTCTCAGTAAGCTTTTGTCATATGACTATAAAAGTCCTATATGGTTAATAGCATGTCACCTTAGAAATTATTCTTGTTATCATTTACCTACTCGAGGACGAGCAGGAATTAAGCTTGGGGATGTTGATACGTCCAAAACGTATCTATAATTTCTGCTTGCTCCATGCCACTTTTGGGTGATATTGCTATGATATTTATACACTTCCATACACTTTTGATCATATTTGGACTAACCTACTAATCCAGTGCACCCCAGTGCCAGTTTCTGTTTTCGGCTGTTTTTGTATTTCAGGTTTTCACATTACGAGAACTGTGAGGAAAAATCCAGAAAAATTATATAAAAAATCAGCGTTCCAGAACCTACCTTGCGCCCGAAGTACAG
>LR738711.1:21098375-21114809 GCA_902687465.1 Secale cereale
GGGAACGTTATGCTTGATTGTGGGTTCATGCCCCTCGATGACTAGCTTGAGTGACAGAAACATGAGTCTAGGGGATGTGCTGTTGCCACAAGGGGGAAAACAACGGTGCTTGTGCCCGCGGGTGCAAGGATTGTTTACTTTACGCAAAGTTCTTTTAATGCAGTT
The DNA here is from genome assembly GCA_902687465.1 of Secale cereale. Classification (NCBI taxonomy): domain Eukaryota; kingdom Viridiplantae; phylum Streptophyta; class Magnoliopsida; order Poales; family Poaceae; genus Secale; species Secale cereale. Next base: position 21,098,541 of record LR738711.1, read on the forward strand.
GTCTGTTGCTTTGAGTTTACACTATGGGTGGGGCTCGCAACTTAATACCAGCGAGATGTTCTGGATAGATATCTCAAGGTGGATGATTAGTAGTAGATATTGATGGATTTCGGTCTACTTACTTTGACGTACCGCCCATGCTTTGAACCTCAACCTTTCTTGCAATGTAGTCAGCATTGGTTTGCGTTCGTGGTCCTGTCAATTGCCCAGCTGTAATTCGTTTACCTCACATAGCTGTTTTATCGTCTTTTGGGAGAGAGACATCACTAGTGAACATCATGAGACTCCGGTCCATATTACCATCATTGATCACATCCGCTATTTACTTTTCGCTACTATTTACTATTGCAAACATTATCTATCACTACTATCATTTGTGTTTAATCCTTTGTGAACTACAAGGCCGGAGGGATTGACAACCTCTCTGTACTCGTTGGGAGAAAAGTTATTTGTATCTGTGTGCAGGTCCACGTTGATTGCTAATATCTGGCGCCGTTAGCAGTTGACACCTACTTGTTGAACCTAGGAGTCTCTGGGGATTCGATCCTTGGCATCTTTGCTAAGGGAAAAACTTCCACAACACTGCATCTCACACCTTCCACTTGGGGTAACCAACGAGGGGTTAGAGGCCCATCAAACCCTAAACAAGTTGGGTGGCATCTGGGTACCGTGGAACAAGGGGTTGCCCGGTTGAACGATTTTGCCCTTGGCGACATCGACCAACTCGTTGTTCACGAAGTGTAGGAGAGTGCACGGAACGTCGGCGGCGCCCTGCAAAAACATGTAGGGCATCAGGGATGCCCAGTCAAAGGCAAGGAGATGAAGTCCTCGGCCGAGAGAGGCTTAATTAGTTACCGTGATGATGGCGTCGAGCTCGGCTAATGTCGAGGCACCGCCAACGGCGGGCATGAAGTTGACGGAGGGGCCGCTTGCTGCAGAGGTGCCGGCCGGCGTACACCCGGGTGCATTAAGCTCCCGTGCCGGCGTCGGAGACACCAATGCCACCTCCGCCGGAGACATCAATGGCCCCGCCATCGCGTTCTGCGAATTGCTGGCCGTGAAGCTAGGAATCGGGGGCGGCCCCTGTTGGCCGCCCGCAATCCACGCACTCAGCCCCTCTATCAAGGTAGGCACAATGGCGGTGATCGTCGCTCCGAGCTGTTGTTGCACTTGCTCTTGGACAATCTCCGGAATCCGCGCCACCTGTGCCTTGAGTTCTTGAACCTCGCGCGCCTGGCTTTCCGAGCTGGTCTTTTTCTCCTTTCGCCCACCAGCGTTATAGTATGACGACCATTTTGTCGACAAGCCTTTGCCGGCCACACGACCAGCTGACGTCGGCTTACTGAGCTTATCCTTATTCTTCATTACATTCAACGCCCTATTTAGAGTCGTGTCCCAAGGGTTGCTCTTAGTCGACCCCGCGCTACTGCTTTCAGTCGCCTGCGGAAGGAATGTGAACCATTTAGAAATTTGGCTTCATTAATTAGAATGCAACCATATGGAGCTAATTACGCGGGGGTGTATTCCTTACCAGAACAAGCTCAAGTGCCCTGGTCTTCGGATCCGTGGTAAGCTCCTTTGTTTTCGGGTCCTTCTTGTACCGGGCCCTGACAAAGTTCCTGGTCTGCTTGTCACCGTATTTATCGAAGAGGGCGGTAGGCCTTGCTCGGCACGGTCCACCTCCCCCTTGTCCCATATAGGCTCCGCCACTCTATAACCGCCGGGACCGAGTGTGTGTTCCCCTAAGTTCAGCTCCCGCATTTCTTTCCCCCACTGACTTGATTCGGAGTTTGCGGTGCTCGAGCAATTGATCTTGAAGTCGTTGTAGTCATCTTCGGTGATCGAAGGATTATTCTCCTTGATCTTCTCATAACTCTCACCTTTCTCGATCAATCTCTTCACATTGCTTTTCCAAGTAGACAGGGCCTTGCTCATCTTCGTGAGGGAAACATTGTTCACTTTATTCCCTTTGAGGCTTGTGTTTTCAAATTCAACGGGGAACTTGTATCGTTCGTGCAGCTTCATGAAGAGGAGGTTGAGCAAATTCCCTCAGTCAGGATGCCTCAGGTTCTCGGTGTTGATCGAGACGGTGCTCCGAAGAATGCACCCGAGCTGAAGCGAGTACCCCTTGACTATTCGTTCGGGCGCCGTTGGATTCCCGTCGGAGTCCACTTCAGTAACTTCCTCCTTGAGGGTGCGGAGCATGGTCGGGCGCCGGTCCTTCCGTTGCCTCTTCGGTTGGCTGCCATCTGTGCGTGCGCCGCCATCATCAGTGGTGGCATCCTCGGCGGCACCATCAGTGGTGGCATCAATGGGGTCATCCTCGGCGGTACCATCAGTGGTCTCAGGATCGGTGGGGAAGGCGACGTCCTCATACAAGTGAGGTTGTTCCTCCATCTCCTGGGACAGCTTCCAGAATGCCTTGCCGCCCGAACCCCCGGCGTCATCGTTGTTGGCCATGTTTCTCTCTAAATAGGAACAAAGTTTGGTCAAAAAGTTGGTTATTGTCAAGGAACAAGATCATGGTCTCATCATTTAGGGTTTGTTGACACCGAGGCATCCTAAAAGCTAAGCTTTTATCATTGAGGGTTTTTCGACGCCGAGGCACCCTAAAAGCCTAAGCTTTCATCATTTCGGTTTTTATCGACACCGAGGCACCCTAAAAGCCAAGGTTTTATAATTTATGGTTTGTCGACACCGAGGCATCCTAAAAGCTAAGCTGGGAAGGAGAATTCTAAGTTGGGCCTAATCACTTGGCTCTATTGTCGCCTATGGTTTAATGCAGCTAGAATAAAGGGGCTTCGGCCGCCGTTCGCTCCGCGAACAGGAGTCCTGGCTCCTGTTCCAGGCGAACATCCCGGCGCCGCCGGACATGCGCACCGGGCCGACGGGGTGGCGGCTCAGCGACGGGGGAGTGCCCGTTCCCCCGTTACCCGACGCCGTGGCGAAGCCCAGGTACTTCGTCGAGGAGGTCGAGGTCGTGCGCGCCTCCCTAACCGATGACGAGCGCTCCCTCCCCTAGTACGCCGGCGGCAATCACGCGGCTTGGGTGGCATACTTCCAGCGCCGCCAGCAGCAGCGCCTGGCCTCCACCAACGGCGCGCCGGTGGTCGGCGGCGTGAAGAACAGCGAGGGGCGCCACCTGTGGTGGGGCGTCCCCGGCCGCACGCTGGATGGCGTGCTGGCGTACCTCGACGGCGGCAACAACCCGCCGTTGACCTATCCTGCGACGGTGGCCGCCCCGTCGCAACACCGACGCGCATGGATGGCAAGGAGGTTCGCCTCCTCCTCGTCTTCCTCCTCTTGCTCATCTTCCCACTCCTCCGGTTCTTCGGCGCTCCTCGGCGTCAAGGCCGAGCCCGCGGCGGAGACGCCAATCGGCCGGCGCACTCGCATCGTCGGCATCGTCATCAACGAGGGCGGCCGGCGCGCCTCCTCCGCGCTTCGTCAAGCCAAAGATGGAGCCGGGGCTGGCCCCGGTGAAGGCGGAATTCGACGACGACGACGCGGCCCTGGAATGGGCGCGCCAGGACTCCATTGCGATGGAGAAGGCGCGCCGGGAGAAGGAGAAGGAGCGCCAGCGCGCCGCCCTGCGCCGCTTCGAGGAGCGCCGACGCGGCCGCGATGAAGACAGGGTCGTCGTCTTATGCGACAGCGATGACGACGACGACGCGCCGCCGCCAGTCCGCCATGGCGACGCCGGGCAGGGGTCCAGCAGGGGCGCTCGCGTCAAGGAGGAGAAGGCCGACGACGACGATGGCGGCGACGTCGGCAACGACTTCAGCCCCTTTCTTTTTTAGATTAGGTTAATGTAATGAAAATGCGCGAATTTCACCGAAATTTGCCATATTTGGCCGAAATTTAACTAGTTTTTATCATATCTTCGCCGAACGGTCCTTTTTTTTATTTTAATACGCGCCTGGAGGCGGCCCTGGGGGCCGACGGCTGGGGACCGACTCACCCAGGGCTATTTTTTGCGCCGGCTCACCCCCAGGCGGCGCTTTTAGACGCCCCCTGGGGGGCCAACGGTTGGAGATGCTCTTAGATGTGATATTGTTGAAACAGGTTTGCTATTTCACATCTAACTCTCTCATCCTTGATTTGTTTTTAAATCTTGCATTGATTTGTAAGGATGAGGGAGTTAGATTAATATCTCACATCTAGATGTGATATAGACGACCCTTCTTGAAAAACATCTAAGATATGAATTAGACAAACTAACCTAAAAGCCCCTTCCTGTGCTGGGAACCGAACCAGGGACGCCGAAGCTGGCTAGCACGCGCACATAGGATGTGTTTGGTTCAAGGGACAGTCTAGGGTGGATATGAGTATCCTCAGCCAGCTCGCTAGGGATAGCCTGTTTTTTGTTTGGGTTGGTTGGTGAGGTTAGCCCATATTTTGTTTGGTTCAAAGGATGAAACATTATTATTGTTAGGGATATCAATTTGATTGTTTGATTTGACAAATAAATAGAAGATATATTATGATTTACTCCCTCTGTTCCATAATATTTGTCTTTCTAGTAGTTCAAATTAAGCTGTCTTTCTAGTAGTTCAAATTAAGCTGCTAGAAAGACAAATATTATGGTAGAGAGGGAGTAGAAAACAAGTTGCGTCAGATCCGAGAAAACCAAGGAGCGGAAGAAGATGCGTTCTTGTCTTTCCTATTGCTTCTGAGTTGCTGCAATACAATCAAACAGAAGATTAGCCATGCACGTCAGTACACCACACAAACACAAGTACAGGTCAGCAACCTCACGACGAACCACGCACGGCGAGCACAACATGCAAGCATGCAAGCACGCGCCCCACGCGTGCGCTGCCCATGATGTGCCAGCCAAGGGTGCACCGGCCGGAGAGAGTCGTCTTCATCCGTAGGGCACCGGCGGCCGCGCTTCACTCACATGTGTTTGCCGACGCCGCCATGACTTATGTTGTCTTGCAGCTGGAGTGGGAGTGAGCAGGAGGGAAGAAGAAAGGGCGCAACGAAGACGCAAATGAAGAAGGGTTAAAGCATCTCCAGCCGCGTCCCCAACAGGTCATCAAAGGCCGTTTTTTAGCGCCGGCGCTAAAAAATCGATTCATTCGCGCCCCCACGAGCCTGTTTTTCGTCGAATTGGGTCGAAATTGGCGCCGGCGCACCCAACCCGAACCCAGCGCGCTGGGGCGCCCGGGCGCCGGCGCGAACGTTTTGGCGCGAAAGAGTGACGGGACCGACGCGTCAGCGAGACGAAGGCTGGTCGTCCTCATTGTCTCGGTTTTTCCGCGGGGAATCAATGCCAAGGCTGCCGCTGGTCAGCCTGCCATTGATTCACGGGCGGCGCACTACGGCGACGCCGCCCCCCCCCCTTCCCGCCACGCGTTCGCACGCGACCGCCCCTAAGCCGCTACAAAAGGCGCCCCCGGCCGCGCCGGTGGCACCCATCCATCGTCAGTCCTCCCCCTCCTCGCCGCCGCACTTCCTCCCCTCTCTCCGCCCTTCGAGCCCCTCTCTCTCCCCCGTCAAACATGAGCGTGAGGTTCCCCGGCGACGCGGCGGCTGCCAACGGTTTCGGCCGCCGCTCGCTGCATGAGTGGGAGGCCCACCTCCTCCACGAGGCCAACTACCCGGTGCCGCCCGACGTCCGCGTTCCGTCGCGGTGGAGGCTCAGCGTCGCTGGGTTCCCCGTCCCCCCTCTGCCCGTCCACGAGACGCCCGGCTATTTCCACGCCGAGATCGAGCGTGCGCGGGCGTCCCTGACGTTCGCGGAGCGGGCGCTCCCGGAGTACGCCGCCGACAACCACGCGGCGTGGGCGGCGTACTTCCAACGCCGGCAGGAGTAGCGGCTCGTCACCACCAACAACGCGCCGATGCCTCGCGGCTGCACCAACAGCGAGGGCCGACGCCTGTTGTCGGGGATATACCCCGCGGTATGAACCGGCCGGAAATATGACCCGGCCGGACTTGGCGGCTTACACTTGATGATTCACTGGCGATCCGTCCTAACCAGACGGTTTACAAGCAACCTGCCTAAATAATACCAATCACTGGTAGCCCGGCTGGCGGATCACGGATGACAAGGTCCAAGGCCCAGAAGGCCGGTTCAAGTTATGGTGGGCCGGTTTATGAAGAAAGCACAAGGGATATTCTCGTACAAAGGAAGCAAGACTAAGACTCCTTGTAATAAAGCAATCCTAATCCTACTAGGACTCTACATGTAACCCGCCCCTTCAACATATATAAGGAGGGGCAGGGCTCCCCAAATAGGGACAAGTAGACAGGTTTTAGACAAGTTAGACAAGCTACAAGTTTAGACAAGTTCTCACAAGTTTCTAGGGCTAGACACAAAGAGCCGGTTTACCGGCGACATTATGAGGATCATAATGAGACCTAGCCTCAAACAGCATGTAGGGCTATTACCGGATGATGTTTCTCGGGGCCCGAAGCTGTCTAAACCCTTGTCTTGCATCGCGTCTCTCGATTCCGCTCAACCCCTCTCAAGCTACTACATAGATGCGCGGCCTCACGACTAAGTCCGCTAAACCGGACATCTGCCGTGTTAATTCCACGACAGTTGGCGCCCACCGTGGGGCGTGCGCATGATGGTGTTGAGTTCTTGGAGGGTTCTCTCCTAGGGATTGAGGGGCTTGCAATTTTTTAGATGAAGAAAAGCCGGCTGGGAAAGACCAGCATCAGCTTCAAGCTTCAAGTTTGTCTGTGTAAATTTACAATCTATGGAGTTTAAACGTCCACTACGGCGACTTGCAATCCGGCGAGATGAACAACAGATCGGTTTTACGGATTGTAGCGGGCGTATCAAATCATGCCCGTATCCGAGTCAAACCAGTACAGATTGTTTAAAGAAAATATAGAAGGGAAAGTGATCCACGACAAAAGGAGGGTACAGACTCCGGGTTATCCTTGCATGCTTCTGCAACAAGCCGTAATTATCACGGCTGTTCCTGACCAGCGCTGACACGTCGTGGCCCTTGCCTCGTCGGCGTGGCTATTCTCCGCCTCTGCCGTGGCCAGGGCTCGCCGGCGCACCTTCAACCGCCGAGCTTCACCTCGCGGCTGCCGTTGAGCTGCCGGACGGCTGTGACCCGGCCTCGTCGCCCTGCATCAACCGGCGCTGAGCCCGCCTTCTGCTGCCAGTAACCCGGTCCGATTCGGTGCCTCTACTCTGGCTTGCGCCGTCGTGTTAGTATACGCCGCTGGCTCCGGCACGCCATCTCTCCGTTTTGCGCCTACCTGCGCCCGACTGGGTCTGGATCTGCAGCGCCGTCTCTGGCGTCACCCTGCTTCGAGCCGGTCAAACTGCCTTCACCGCTTTTCTGTGATCTGCGAGCCGCTTCCGCCGATGAGTCTTCAAGTCACCCCTGCTTGATCTTGCTTCTGAAGTTGCTACGCTCCTGCGTGCCTTCCTGTTGGCTGACTGCTGAAGAAAGAGGAATTGGGGAGTTACAGACTTGTTTTCTGTCACGGATTTGTTTTCTGCCTCCGTTTTCGTCTTGGAGCCGCGATGACCGGGTGCGCCTCCAACTACTGTTCGGCTGCAATCCTGCCTCCGACGGCTTGCCTCGCTGCCGCGGCGCACCTCCGCCGGAGCTGATGAGCAAAAACAACTACTGTGGATCAGATCGATCAGCACACATGCAAGCTACCACGGTTCATCAAATCCTCCATGTACAGGCTTACATGAGTACTAGTTGAATACTAGTAGCCCGGATTTTGTCCTTTTCCATCTTCGGTCGCTTCGGACCCAACGAAAAATACCAGGTGATATTTTTCCTATATATTTTATCAGCACATATTAATTCATCCGACAACAATTACTCTCGCATGTAATATTTTTTACACAGGGCGACTATTAAAAGCGGCAGCCGGTCATCGTCAGGGTATGTCGCGGCTTCATGAGCAGGCGTGTTGCAATCCGGTTTACATCAATGTGCCGACCGGCTCGTCTGCCCGCGCCCACGCGCGCTGGCCTCCAACACCACGACCGACTCCCTCGCCAATAGACGAGCGCACGCCGCCGTTTTTACGGTCCGGTCCACATTAACACGACGCTGTCCGCGCCTACGATTAACTCGCCCGCACGCGCCGGCTTACAATGCCGCTGCCGACTCATCTGCTGTCCGGGCGGATCAGGTGATATATTTCCTATTTATTTTTAATACATATTAATTCATCCGAGCAAAAATTCCTCGCCCTACTGTATTTTATATGCAGAAAAATTATTCATTATAAAATGGTATTATACCACGGAGGTGGAGGCACGTCTCTCGCGACCGCGCCGGTTTACAATGCCGTGGCCGTCTCTCGCGACCACACAGCGTGTGCAACGCCGTGGCCGTCTCTCACGACTACGCCGGCTCACAACGAGGAAGGCAACTAGCCCGTCGGCGCCGGCCGACCCATCTGCTATTCGAGCAAATCTATTCGAGCAAATCAGGTGTTATCTCTCCTATATATTTTATCATTTTATTTACCCTGAGCACCATTACACTACCCTATTGGTGTTTTCTATATACAGGTAAAATCATTGTTATACTGCGGATATAAAACACGCACTGGCAACGTTCTACAATGGTGTTTTCATCTGTGTCACATTACTTGATGAAACGGACGGCCGGTTCACGCATCCGCACCGGTTTACAACACGGAGGACAACTTGCTCATCTCCGCCGGTTCACAACCCCACGGCCGGTTCATCTGTTTGAGCCGCCTCTGATACTGCGGTCGTTTTGCTGTCCGCCCTGCGGTCCGGTCTATTCAACATACCGGGTTGACTAACAGACCCCGATGAGGATCATGAGGTCCAAATACATCAGGTGATATCTATCTAAATCCATTTTCTTGGTATATATCATTTTCATCAAGAAAACAATTGCTTTGATCTATCTATGTTGATATACAGGACAACTATTTATTAAGAGACCAAAGAAGGTTTGGCGCACAGTGCAACTCCCATATAGGTACCCTGCTTCTACATTCACTAAGGGGCTTCCTGTTCAAACATAGGTCGTATTCGAACCAAAGAGGACATAGCCAAACTCACTAAGGGGCTTCCTGTTCAAACATAGGTCGTATTCGAACCAAAGAGGAGATAGCCAAACTCACTAAGGGGCTTCCTGTTCAAACATAGGTCGTATTCGAACCAAAGAGAACATAGCCACACCCACTAAGGGGGCTACGGATCGTATTCGAATCCTAGCTCAACCCCTTGTGGTCCGGTTTACATGGTCGTATTCGAACCATCGGCCCTTTGGATCGTATTCGAATCCATTGATTGGCTCAAAATTTTAAAGCCACTGGGAGCCACAAGGTCGTATTCGAATCTTAGCTTAACCCCTTTGGTCCGGTTTTATTGATCGTATTCGAATCAGAAGCCTCAAATATGGAGCCTGGCAGCTCGCAAAAAGCCTCGACTACATGGTCTTATTTGCCAAAAATGCTTTGTTTTTGCGATTTTACAAGTTTTTGTGGTTAACCAAGTTTATTGATCCGGAATTGGGCAACTTCAAAGTTGACTACATATCTACAAAGTTAAAAGTCTGGATCAGGAATACCAGCATGAGTTTAAAGTCTGGGTCATAAACACGAACATGATTTAAACCGGCATTTATCATAACCCGAAACAGTCATCAGGCAAACGCCAAGAGAGCCAAGAGCCTCATCAGAATCTACACATTCGATTATGACTATCGGATTAAGGACGTCAGGCACACTTAATCAGAGGATGTCTTTTAGCCTCATTCATACAGACGCAGATAATGACCGGTGTTTATTAAACCGGCCTGGCTTTGACTATAAGTCGCCAGTATGAGATAAATAATGACCCGTGTTTATTAACCCGGCCTGGTTGTGATCAAATATCACTGGAACCAGTCTTCAAACCGGATTATATTCTTCAAATATTATGATTAGGGTTTTCAAAGTCGCTTTAAGAGCAATGGATATTATTTCATCGATGCAAGTGATTTATTTTACAAAGAAATAGTCTCGAGTCGCTGCAGGCTTACAACCCGGCACTTGGGGGCTACATTATTCAAATTGAGATTACATCAGATACACAAGTCTCATGTCGCTGCAAGCATGCACCATGACACTTGGGGGCTAATGCAAAGTCATTTTTTACTCACCTTATTGAAGACCCGACTCATCACATCATATTGAGCCGGCCCTTGGGGGCTACCAATCGCTCCTGTCAACAATTCAAGGTACACAAGTATTAATCCATTATATTGAAGGGTCCACTGCTCAGTTGGTAAAGCACAAAGCTCTTAACCTTGTGGACGTGGGTTCAAACCCCAAGATGGAAGTTACATTATATAATGTTATTTTCAATGATTATATCTACAAAGTCCCTGCCCATTATTGCATAATGACCCGGCCCTTGGGGGCTACACGTTGCTGTTCAAGTTTACATGATTATATCTACAAAGTCCCTGCTCATTATTGCATAATGACCCGGCACTTGGGGGCTACACTGATTGAAGTTTTTGAGCATTATGCAAATTATAAGTCCCAGGTTGATGCAAGCATGACAACCCGGCACTTTGGGGCTACATATTTGGAATATTCAGTTTTTACTAGTGACCGGGATGAACAATCTGGATTGCTTCAAGGTTGCAACATTTATATTGAAACAAGTCTTAAGCTATCACTATGTTCTCCTCTTAAGACTTGGGGGCTACAGGTAATATGCATATAAACGAGGAATATCTTCAAATTCTCAGTTCTGGCAAATCAGGAAGATTAATTGTGTGACCCGGCGTTGGCAAACAATCATAGCCCGGCATCTATAAACAGTCATGACCCGGAATTATCAGTTTTTTATAACCCGGCAATTTTGGTAATCATAAACCGACAAGTTCTACATCTTCAAGCTGGCTAGATATCAATTGAATATTTAAAGACCAATATTAAGTCAGAGCATTGAAGGCCGAGTCAAATGGATTCTTTATTTGCAATATTTTTTCTACAAGCAAGTTGATTATGAAGATGGTCTGTTGACCCGGATTTTCTAGAAGAAGGACAAGGATTTACGGATGGTCAGGTGCCGGTTTACAAGAATTCTAACCCGGAGCACAGTCTATCAAAATTTATTCTTGTGTTGCAGCATAAGTTTACCATGGATAAATCCAAGCTAAACTGGGGGCTAATGTCGGGGATATACCCCGCGGTATGAACCGGCCGGAAATATGACCCGGCCGGACTTGGCGGTTTACACTTGATGATTCACTGGCGATCCGTCCTAACCAGACGGTTTACAAGCAACCTGCCTAAATAATACCACTCACTGGTAGCCCGGCTGGCGGATCACGGATGACAAGGTCCAAGGCCCAGAAGGCCGGTTCACGTTATGGTGGGCCGGTTTATGAAGAAAGCACAAGGGATATTCTCCTACAAAGGAAGCAAGACTAGAACTCCTTGTAATAAAGCAATCCTAATCCTACTAGGACTCTACATGTAACCCGCCCCTTCAACATATATAAGGAGGGGCAGGGCTCCCCAAAGAGGGACAAGTAGACAGGTTTTAGACAAGTTAGACAAGCTACAAGTTTAGACAAGTTCTCACAAGTTTCTAGGGCTAGAGACAAAGAGCCGGTTTACTGGCGACACTATGAGGATCATAATGAGACCTAGCCTCAAACAGCATGTAGGGCTATTACCGGATGATGTTTCCCGGGGCCCGAAGCTGTCTAAACCCTTGTCTTGCATCGCGTCTCTCGATTCCGCTCAACCCCTCTCAAGCTACTACATAGATGCGCGGCCTCACGACTAAGTCCGCTAAACCGGACATCTGCCGTGTTAATTCCACGACACCTATGGTGGGGCGTCCCTGACCGCATGCTCAGCCGCGTGCTCGAGCACCTCGAGGGCGGCAACTACCCGCCGCTCGAGTACCCGACCGCTCGGAGCGGCGGCGCGTGGATGCCGAGGAGGATGATGGGTTGGTCCTCGTCCTCCTCCTTCTCGGCCGGCTCTTCCTCCCGCTCCACACGGGGCGACGCCGTTCGTCACCGTCAAAGCCGAGCCCGGCGAAACGCCGCTCGGCCGGCGCACGCGCAGTGCCGGCCTCACCATCAATGAAAGTGGTGGTCGTGCCTCCTCGTCGGCTCCCCCTCGCCTTGTGAAGCCGAAGAGGGAGCTAGGACTGGCGACGGTGAAGCCGCAGCCGGGGCTCGCCGCCGTGAAGCCGGAGCCTGGCCTCGCCGAGGAGACCGACGAAGAAGAGGCCGCCCTGAAGTGGGCGCGCGAGGACTACGCTCGCATGGAGCTAGAGCGCCGGCGCCGCGCCCTGGAGGAGATCGCCGAGCGCCGCCGCCGTGAAGCAGCGCGCCGGGGCGAGGTGTCGAGCAGCGGCGCCGGCCGTGTAAGGAGGAGAAGCAGGAGGAGGACGACGACGCCGGCGACGACTACGCCCTGCTCAGCGCCTACTTCGGCCCGTAGTTTAGGGTTTTTTCGCCCCTTTTTGTTGTAAAAACGCTTAAATTTAGCAGAAATATGTCGTGTTTGTTCAAATTTGGTCGTGTTTGCTGAATTTTGGCCGAACTGTGGGGGCGGCCTGGAGGCGGCGGCTAGGAACGTGGTCGCCCTCACGCCGAAAAAAACACCGGCTCACCCCCAAGCGGCGATTTTCGACGCGTCTTGAAGGCGCAACGGCTGAAGATGCTCTTAGTAGGCTTACGAACGAGGGAAAGTGGAGGCCGCGGAAAACGTTTCGCGTTTTGGCGCTGGGATGGCCAGGTCCCTGACTTTTTCGCGGTCCTGTGTAGCCTGATTTCCAGGGAATATTCCAAGCATCTGGCTGGTCATATTCCTCCTCGTCCCAGCAAACCCACAAACCAAACGGCAGACATCCACTAAAAAAATGGCTATCCCTGTCCCTAGCTGGGATAGCCTAGCTACCAAACGCACCCATACACGCGGCCACCGTGGAACACACAAGCTGACGAACGAGACGAATCGATGCCGGGTCGAGCATTTTCCTCCAGCGGATGCAGGGTGGCCTGGCCGGGCAGGGGCAGCCGTTGCCAGCCGGCTGGCTGGCTGACCTGCCGGGACTGCTAACCACTTCACTGTACGCTGCGCTACTGTTGCGATCGCTATGGATAATTGGATCACGGATCGCTTTCCGGTGCTGCAGCTGCAGTGCACCGCCGGCCTCGTCGCCCGCTCGCCCGCGTTGGACCAGTGCAGTGCAGTGCACGGAACTACGCGGGCGAGCCCTTGGGGCGATGCCGATCTAGCGGCCTCTAGTCTAGCTGGACCACTCGCTCCGATCCAACGGGCGCCTATGGAGCTGGTGCTGGTCCACTCGGCTCACCGGAAGATGGGGCTGGAGGAGAGAACTTGTGGGCGGTGGAGACGGTGTCCATTCACCGAAAGCAGTGGGAGAAGGAACCAGCGAGTGTGTTGTACGATGATCATCCTGGACGTGGTAATAATACTGGACGTTCTGCATCCCATGTTAGATTTGGCAATGATCATTCTCGCCTGGTTGGATCTTTGCGACTGATTGCTGCGCTAGGTCCGTACTGAGTACTGGTACTAGTACTCGTAGATGAGAGTAGGTAACGAAGAACGAACTAATTAATGCGTCCGTTGTCAGCCTTGGCGACTGGATCTGCCCAAGTGCAGAACGCTCGCAGCCGCAGCGGTCGGTCATTGGGTCCACGCTGATCGGGGACGGTTCTACTCGGAGAGTCTGGCGGGGTCGCCTTTTCGATTGTAAGGTTTATTGTCATGGTGACTGCATGGTTTCGTGAGGAACCTCGATGCATCAGCCGGCGACACAGGCGTTATCGGTTATCCAAGGATCAGCCAGCACAGGCTAATTTTCGTGTTTTGACACATTTTCGAAACTTATTCAAGATCTGACCATACTTTGCAAAGATTTCGGAATCTAACTCTTTTCTTACTGTCAAGGCCTCTGCCGGTAAGGTATAACAACCTACCGCCAAGGCCCCTTGCAGTAAGGTATAACAACCTACCGCCAAGACCTCTGACGATAGGTTTTTTTTTTCCTAAATACGAAAAACAATGCATGCTCGCACCTACCGTCAAGGTCTTTGGCGGAAGGGTTGTACAGGCTACCGCCAGCCTGTTTGACGGTAGGGGTGTTTCCTACCGTCAAGGCCCTTGACGATAGGCTGTTATATCCTACCGTCAAGGGGCTTGACGGTAAGAAAGGGTCAGACCCTAATTTTTTTACAAACTAGGATCAGATCTCGATTTATTTTCAGAAAAGGGTCAAAACATGAAATTTTGCCGCCAGCACACGAACGACACACACTGAGCCAAGCCACACGGCAGAGGACAAAACCGCGAGCCAAGCCACACGGCACAGCACGGAACCGCCTTGTACGCACGTACACGTACGTGCATGAGGAGCTACGCCGCGTGCTGCTGACAAGGAAAGCTACCACTCGGCCAGGTACCCGTACGTTACGTCTCCTTTGTGGCTGCACCGAACTATCAACAGCCTGAGCCTGAGGAGCAGCAGCCGGGGCCGCCGAGATATCGCATATCTGCATCGGGCCCGGCGCCGCCTAGCTCCCCTCCACGGCGTCCAAATCACATTGCCAACGGTCGGTCTTGCGTGCCCATCCACGCCGCCATCGCCATACCGCATCTTGTTCCATCAGTCAGCACGCCAACAGAACCACCGCTCCCTTCAAATCTCACCACTGTTAACCGGCAACCTTGGAAGGAAATGAAAAAGAACCATTGCTGATCCTCTGCTAGGCTCTCAAAGAAACCAGGACTGGTGGCTTCACGGATAAATAATTGTCTCATGGCAGGTGCGGGGGAATGTCAGCCAAATACTGTAGTATTCATTAATCCATGTTGCGGATTTTGCTACTCCCGATGACCGGATTTGCTACACCCATCATGGTGGTCGCTTTCTTGATGTTGTTTTTGCAACCGTCCATAGATTTTACTACAAATGGCGAGGGATTTTCCTACATCCATCATGGCGCGGCTGCGACCGGTGACAGTGGCAAGAAGAATTTCTGCAACCGTCGTTGAATTTTGCTACTACCGACGAGGAATTCTGCTGCATCCATCATCGTTGAATTTTACTACTACTGACATCGTCGTTGAATTTTACTACTAGCGACAAGGGATTTTGCTACATCCATCATGACCGAGCTGTCACCCGCGACGGCATCGACGACGAATTGCTGCAGCCGTTGTCCATTTTTGCTACGACCGGCGATCCATCTTTTCTGCTACATCCATGAACGGCGTTGACTGTTGGGCGTCGCTAACGCAATCCCATGCGCGAGCTTCGACGGCGAGGAGGCGGCGACGACGCATCGGGGTGCAGTAGCGGAGGATCACATCGACTCAAGAAAAAGACAAAAGCCATGATCAATCATCAACTCACACAATAATAATCCAGCATCCGAGTACGGCTATTCCGAGTACCTAAAAACTCTCTGCAATTCCCGTCACTGACTGGCTGCGCCGCCTTCCGAGACGACGGGCGAGTCGGAGACGCCGGAGGACTCGTCCATGGACGACTCGTGCGACGGTGACGACGCCTGCGGGTCCCCGCACGCACGGACCTCGTCGATTATCCTCACCACGTAACCGACCTTGGCCCGCTCGTCGGGCGCGCTCGTTGTGCAGCTCAGGCAAGAAGAGAGAGACACATGTCGTTAAAAAATCGACGCTAATCGCATTTATCAGATGGTTGCGTCGTTACCGGCGCCTAACAGAAGAGAAAAGGAGCTGGGTACCTAGGTCGGGCCTGTACACAACCATAGTCTTCTACCAGGATTTGAATTTTGGTGGGCAACAAATTGATTTCAACACATAAAAATTAACCTATGGAATTTTTTGGCAAATTTTGATTAGCAGGAAGACAGACCCAGAGTTTTCGTTCGTAGACATAGGATTTTCGGTCTCCAAAACTACCTTCTAGTAACGCCGACCTCCTCAGTGAGCCGCAAAGCACGCCTACAGGCCAAAATCCAAAAGTTATGCCAGTTTTGGATCCCCTTTGATCCAATAACAGATTGCCACCTTAAATTTACCATGTAAAAGGCCCGTAAAACTCTGTTCATGTAGCATTGCTCGAGACCAAAATTGCTACATCGACGGCTCGTTACGAGGAATTCACAGACTTTCCAACTAACTAATACTTGCCTTCCCTCCCTCCCTTTGATCCAATAACAGATTGCCATCTCAAATTTACCGTGTAAAAGGCCCGTTGCTCGTGACCAAAAATGTTACATCGACAGGCTCGTTACGAGGAATTCATGGGCTTTC
>LR738711.1:21116147-21137218 GCA_902687465.1 Secale cereale
TAGTGCTCTGTATATAGACATATTTGCTCCGTATATAGTCATTGTTTGGGTGTGGATTAAGAAACGGATGCATGTAGACATATTTTAGAGTGTGGATTCATTCATTTTGCTCCGTATATAGTCATTGTTTGGGAACAGAGGGAGTAGATGTCTTCTTGTTGTCTAAAATAGCTGTGCATTGGTTGCTTGCAGATGGATGGTGACCAAAGCTTCTTGGACACTATTGGTTTTGGTTACACACAAACACAGCCAGATAGTCCAATTGGAGAGCAGGCAACTCCATCAACTCAGCATCGTTCTGCAATAACAGAGAAAGGAAAATCCAACAAAGGAAAAAATTGGTCTAGTGATGAGGACAAGGTTCTCATAGCAGCATGGGCAAATACAAGTTTGGATATTGTTGGGACAGATCAAAACCGAGATGCTTATTGGGCTAGAATTTCATATTACTACAACACACACAAGGAATCATCATGGTCGGAGCGTAATGCTAATGCAATCAATTGCCATTCATCTTTACGTTTCCATCCTTTAGCAGGTCCACGAACAATTGCAAAACGGGATTGCAGAACTCCAAAGGCTCGTTCCACATCTTTCCTAGCCCCCTCTTGCTTCTTGGCAAAAGTTTTATGCTTTCTGCTAGTTGGAGCTGGTATGCTCTTCACAAATGTTGCCCACCGTGGATAGATACCATCTGCAAGGTAATACCCCATTGTGTACTGATGGCCATTGATGCTATAATTCACTGGAGGAGTTTGGCCTTCGGCTAGCTTTGAAAAAACAGGAGAACGTTGAAGAACATTTATATCATTCAGAGACCCTGGTAAACCAAAATAAGCATGCCAAATCCAAAGATCTTGTGAAGTAACTGCTTCCAAGATCATAGTGGGCTCGCTCACATGGCCTTTAAACATGCCATGCCATTTTTTGGGGCAATTTTTCCACCCCCAGTGCATGCAATCTATGCTCCCTAACATATCGGGAAATCCTCTTTCTTCCCCTTTTGCAAGTAACCTAGCAATGTCTTCTTCATTTGGAGATCTCAGGTATTTTTCCCCAAAAACTTCACAAACTTTGATCACAAAATTCTTGCAAGACTCTAAATTAGTAGACTCAGCGGACCGGATGTACTCATCAACACCATCAGCTGCTATTCCATATGTTAGCATCAGCATTGCCGCGGTCATCTTTTGCAGAGGATGTAACCCAAGAACTCCAGAAGCACTTCTTTTTTGCGTAAAATAACCATCATAGTCATGCTCAAGTATACCATCAGCTATGCGGTTGAACAAAGTACGTGACATCCTAAATCTGTGCATAAAAAGTAAATGAGACAGGGAAATGAAAAAAGGACCAAAGCAGAGAATTGTACTATACGAACCTTCGTCGAAACAAATGTTCGGGAAAGCGAGGAACTTCTTTAAAGTAGTCGTTCCACAGAAGAATAAATCCGGCATCTCTTCCTCGATCGATTGACTGGCGTCCATGCTTGGAACCCCCATGGCGTCGAGCATTCTTCCTATCTTCTTCCTCGCGATCGGCTAATGCCGCAAGTATGAGTTCATCGTCGCCCGATGAAGATGACGAAGAACTCATGTCCCAAGAGGATGTGTTCATTGTGTTGCGTGAGAGAAGATAGAGAAATCTAGAAGTGAGAAGATAAGGCACAACTAAAAATGTTGGAAAAGAGGTGATTGGGGCGGTTTATATAGACCAGAAATATAGCCGTTGGAAATATAGCCGTTTGAAAATATAGCCGTTGGAATATACACGTCCTGATTTCCACGTCCTGTATACACGTTCCACTGAAAAACTGGGAGGTGTAAAATTTAGCATGATGTATATGGACGTGTATATCACTAGAGATGCTCTTACACCGATCCTCATCAACGTCGGCTTCATTTTCAGACAACTAAGAATTAACTACACCGTTTTCCATTTCCTCCGGTAGAACGTAAGTGTTGTTCGTGGGCTTAGCATTTTCGTATGCAGTACAGCAGAGGATCACATCGAGGCAGCAAAAAGACAAAGCCAATGATGATCAAACTCACACAAATAATAAACCAGCATCCCAGTACGGCTATTCTAATCAGACCAATCATCATCATCATCATGTACAGAACACCATCAGCAGATCAGATCCAACGGACCACACAAATCCTCCTCCAGATGAAGACAAAAAAAAAACAGTTAACCAAAGCAGCACAAATCACAAATTTCCAGGGCCCCAAGTACCTAAAAAAGCTCTCTCCGATCACTGGCTGGCGGCGCCGCCTTCCGAGACGGCGGGCGAGTCGGAGACGCCGGAGGACTCGTCCATGGACGACCCGTGCGACGGCGACGACGCCTGCGGGTCCCCGCAGGCGCGGACCTCGTCGATCATCCGCACCACGTACCCGACCTTGGGCCGCTGGTCGGGCGCGCCCGCCGCGCAGCTCAGGGCCAGCTGCAGCATCGCCACCATCTCCTCCTCGATGCCCTTGTCCTTCATCAGCTCCAGGTCGAACACCTCCGACGTCCACTCCTCCCGCACCACCGACTGCACCCACCGCGGCAGCTCCACCACCACGCCGCCGTTGGGCAGCTCGCTGCCCGGGCACCGCCCCGTCAGCAGCTCCAGCAGCACCACCCCGAGCGCGTACACGTCGCCCTTCTGCGACGCCCACGCCCGCGACGCCGGCGCCGGCGCCTCGGGCGCGCGGTACCCCGCCGAGCTCGCCGCCGGCGACGACGTGCCCAGCTGCGCCAGCCCGCAGTCCGCCAGCCGCGCCTCGCCCGCCCTGTCCAGCAGGATGTTGGTGCTCTTGATGTTGCCGTGCGCCAGCTTCGGCGTCATCCCGCCGCGCCGGCTCGCGTGGTGGACGTAGGCGAGCCCGCGCGCCGCGCCCGCCGCGATGCGCATCCGCGCCGCCCAGTCCAGCGGCGTCCGCCCCGGCCCTCGGTTACCTGCGACGACCGACGCACATTTCCACCTTCAATTTCTCAGCAACAGAAGCAGCAGGTGTTCGACGCAAGAATTAATGGTGAAGAATTAAGAAGCGGAGCAGAGGACTTGCCGTGGAGGAGGGAGAAGAGGCTGCCGTTGGGCATGAACTCGTAGACGAGCAGCTTCTCGTCGCGGGCGTAGTAGTAGGCGTTGAGCGGCACCACGTTGGGGTGGCGGAGGCGGCCGAGGACGGCCATGTGGTGCTCGAACTCCTTCTTGGTCGACGCCGCCCCCGGCGCCGCGTCGCGGAGCCGCTTCACGGCCACGACGCTGCCGTCGTCGAGCACGGCCTTGTACGCCGTGCCGCAGCCGCCCTTGCCGAGCATCTCCGCGGACGCGCGCAGCAGCTCCTCCAGCTCGAACCGCCTCCCGCCGGCGTCCTCCAGAAACACCATCTTCCCTCGCTCGTACGTGCCGCCGGCCGCCGCGACCACGCCGGCCGCGCCGTACGGGCTCGAAGAGTAGACGATCTTCTCCCCCTCGCGGTGGCGCCTGTCGCTCCGGCGCCCGGAGAGGCGCGGCCAGAAGTAGCAGAAGAGCAGCCCGGCGACGAGGCCGACCACGGCGAAGTCCGCGGCCACAATTGCGGCTACGACCCCGCGGCTCATCTTCCCCTTGCCATCCGCCGGCTTCGACGAGGGGGAGGACGCCGCCATGGCCGCAGCCGGAGGGCACGGGGACGCGTTCTGCACCTGCTCCTTGCAGGGCGGCAGGGGCACGCCGCACAGGCCGGGGTTCCCGCCGAAGGCCTCCGCCGGAAACCCGGCCATCGCCGCCGGAATCCTCCCCTCGAAGAGATTGTTGGACACGTTGAGGTCCTGCAGCCTCGGCAGCGCAATGCCGTCGACGCCGCCGGTGAGCCTGTTGGAGTCGAGCCTGAGCGTGAGCAGCCGGTCGAGCCGGGCCAGCTCGGGGGGCACGACGCCGGACAGGTTGTTGGAGGAGAGGTCGAGGCGGTAGAGCCGGTAGAGCCTCCCGAGCGAGGGCGGGATGGCGCCGGAGAGCGCGTTGCGGGAGAGGAAGAGCAGCTTGAGCCCAACGAGCGGCGAGAGGTCGGGGAGGGCGCCGGAGAGCCGGTTCCCCTTGAGACTCAGCACGCGGAGGCCGTCGAGCCGGGCGAGCGCCGGGAGCGCGTCGGCGCCGGACAGGCCGAGACCCTCGAGCACCAGCCGCGTGACGCGGCCGCCGGTGCACGTCACCCCAAGCCACCCCGCCGCGGCACCGCACGGGGACGGGCCGGCGGACGCGTTCCAGCTCGCGAGCGCGCCGGAGCGGTCGGCGGCGAGCCGGAAGTCGGCGAGCGCGGCGAGGTCGGCGTCCTCCAGCGGCGAGCCGGCATTGGCGCCGCAGACGAGCAGGGCGGCGAGGAGCAGCAGCAGCGGCGGCGTGGTGCCGCTGGGACGAAGCATGGCGGTTTTGGCCGGTGGAGGTGGGAGCAGAAGTGGCAAGGCGGGCGGCGGCGAGACGGAGCGGGGCTCTGCTTGTCACGCTCTGTCTCTACCTTTTCTCGCCCGCGCTCCGCCTTGGGCAGCTTTATCGCACAGTGGAAAGCCGCTGCAGTGGGTGCCAGTCAGCCGGCTCGGCCACCACCAGTGCGCTGCTACTGCTAGGCTAGTGGAGTGACCGGTCGACGGGGGCGGGAGCACGTACGCACGGCACGGGGACGACGTGTCCGTCCGTCCGTGGGGCGTTGGGTTGGTTTTTCGGTTGATGGGGACATGTCAGTGAGCAAGAGCAACGGGCGGAGGTGGTAATAATAATAAAAGCCGAGGAGGGAATAGTGGGAGGGAGTGAGTGATAATTGTTGCATGGATTGGGGCGCCTGCCCTTTACGGCGTGCCTCGGGATGTGGGAAATGCGGAGCCTGTTTAGGCTAAGACTACCCATAGTGGGAGTAACATAAGTAGTAACATCACACATATCTAGATAAAAAAGATGATGTGGCAAGCAATAAATGAAGAAAGAGAGGCATGTGGTAACATAGCTAGTTACTACTAGTATGAGTAACATCACACATATCAAGGTAAGATGAGTCTATGGCCTAATAAATAAAGTCTTCCATGTTACCACACATATGTTACTCCCCACTATAGAGGTAGTAACATAGAGTAGTAACATGGGCATGTTACTACTCTATGTTACTACCCATTATGGCTAGTCTAAACTAACCAACCAATGAATGGGCCATGGCGCCATGGCCACGGGGTTCAGGTTCATCATCGTCATCATGGCGCCAACAACAAGGAGCGGCGCGGGCTGCCTGCAGATGCCGTCGCATGGAGTACTCCCTCCGTTTTTACTTCCCGTATTAGTTTTGGTCAAAGTCAAACTTTACAAACTTTGACCAAAGTTTATAGACAAAAATATTAACATATAACTAACAAATCAATACCATTAGATTCGTTGTTGAATGTACTTTCACATCATATAGATTTGTAATGCTAAATATTTATATTTATCTCTATAAATTTGATCAAACTTTACGAAGTTTGACTTCAGTCAACTCTAATGTGCGGAGTACATAAAAATGGAGGGAGTACTTACTTCCTCCGTCCGGTAAAAAGTGTATATCTAGCTTCAAAATTTGTCCACAAAAGATTGTACTTGTACCTCCCAATGCACTTTAAAGTGGGAAAATTTACTTATCTTTCATCACACAGTAATCAAGACCAATAGCAATCTACACATGGTGTTCTTAATTTCTACATGCACTTAGAGCATGGTTAATAATACAGCCAACAATCGACTATAAGGAGTTGCCATGTCATCTATAACCAATCTTGTAGTCGGCATGTACAATAGTAAGTTTTATATGTGTACCACTTCATTAGTAGTTGGCCCACTTTACAATCTCACAAAGTGTCTTGGGTCTCGTGCTAGAGCCGGCTACTAACCAAGAGCCCGCTTCTCTTCTCTCTCCTCCAACTCATCCAAAATATACTCCCTTCGTTCGGAATTACTTGTCGCAAAAATGGATGTATCTAGACGTACTTCAGTTCTAGATACATCCATTTTCGAGACAAGTAATTCCGAACAGAGGGAGTAATATTTAAAGGCTTACAGTCCGCTCACGTCATCCTATTGTACTTGCTCTTAGCTCATTGGAGGTTGGGTAATTAATGAGGAGAGAGATAGTGGCTTGCACCTTTCCAATGCATTTTTTACTCAACTCCATAATTTGTCTTAAAATTTCTAGATGTATATTCTTCACCGGACGGAGAGAGTAGCTGCAAACTTTGGTACTACAGAATTCAGTACAGGGCCTATGAGGGACTCAAGGTCTTGGGCTGTGACCAAGCCTAGTCCTTCCATGGGCCGGAGCCAGCAGGTTTTCTAACACGAGTGCAGTGTGGAAGTTCTAAAAAAAAGATTGGTGTGGAAAACGCTCTTGTATTATGGGATGGAAGGAGTAAAATATAACGTCGCCCATTGGATAATAAAAACCATCACAACCGCCTACAACATTGGACCTCCATTTGCAAAATGCCGCTACAACACACATTGGGCCGAGACCCATGGACCTCCCGTTTTTTTCTCTCCTCGCTCCGAGGCGGAGACCCATGAGGCTTTGCCTTTTTCTTCGCTGCAACACTTTGAGTGAGTGACCGGTAGTTTCGGCTGAGGCCTAGCCTAGTCTCTCTCTCTCTCTCTCTCTCAAAAATAAAATAAAACTAAACTGTGAACTTGTATTATTGCTTTTATTCGAAGAACTGTTGGCGAAGCCAGCCCAAAGTAGAGCTGCGGTGCCTTAACACTTGAGAATAAAAGTGGTGCTTTACCCGCAAAAAAAAAAAGAGTGGTGCTTTTCCTCTCCAAAGATACAATGCTTGCTAAAACACGGGCAAAGGCTAAAGGATCTTCACATAATTTAATAAAATATAATTTTAAAAACCACGAGTCTCAGAAAATGATTCTTGAATTTTAAAAATAATCATGAAATTTTGGAAAACTTACCATTTAAAAAGAACATCCTTGAGTTTTTTTATAAATGTTGCTCAGTTTTAAAAAGTGTTCATCGAATTTAAAATATGTTTACGATTTTTTAGGAAATAACAATGATTTTTTAAAAAGTATTATTATATTAAAAATAAAACATAGAAATGATACAACAAAAAAGCAGAAAAAAATAAAAGAAAAATGGGAAAGTAAAGTAAAATCAGGATAAAAACATAAAATATAAAAGTTATATATGCTACTTCACGAGTTCTCCTTAATGGCATTCCAGGCTCCCCCATCCGGCAAGATAGGGTTGCGTTAGGGCGACCGACTGCCACCGTAGTTCTTCGTACTTTGCCATTGATCTTCTGTAGCAGCTTCCTAACATGGCAATCTCCAGCGCGCTTTGCACCACTTTCGGAGGAATAAACCCATGCTTCTGGACATCTTTGTACATCGAGGATGCGGCCATCTTTGTGGTTCTGATCATGGTAGACATTGACAACTTGGTAGGGCCGCTAAGAAAGTTCGGCGAGAACTCTAGGTATGAGACCAATGCACGAAAGCGCCTTGACGCACCCATCTTTGCAAGGGAATCAGCCCCCTGAGGTCATGGAGGTGTTCCAGTGCCCACTAAGAGCTTCCTGATGCAATATCAGGGGCTACCCCTAACTGTTCACAGACTACATGGAGTGTACCTTCAATTCCTAATTAACAAAGTAGCGAGCAAGATGGTTGGTGGCTTCGAGAAGCTTATCACTGCTCTTGACATGCCACTCTTGTGAAAGCGGTCATCACGGCCTAAGCAATATACCACCTGACTGCTCCCATCCTTCCTAAGGGAACAACCAAAGAAAACCGTCAAACTTCAGAGATCATTCCCGTGGGCTGCATCAGACAAGGTCTCGGGGTGGGTAATACAAAGTCAAATTCGGGTTCGTATGCCGCCCAACTTCCCCTGATGGATCAGGGATCCTTAATAACGAAAAATTTGCGAGGCCGCTATGAATTCGTTGGGCTTGGCTAGAGTGGACCGATCGAATTCGGGCTTGGGTGGGTTTGGGATCCTCGTGCGAGGTGGATGACATGAAATTTTTCTACAAGTGCACCAACATTGTGGTTGGGGATGGAAATAAGGCCAATTTTGGCACGCCTTGGCTCAATGGTGTGAAACGGAAAGAAATTGGTCGCTCTTTGCGTTGTCCAAGCTAAAGGGCGGAACTGTCAACAGAGTACTTGTGGGTGATGAATGGATAAATAAGATGGACATTTTGATGGGAATGTATGTGCAAAAGTTCATTGAGTTCTTCTCCCTATGGGAGCTCCTTAGTGACATGCATTTAAACGACTACGTGTCTGGTGTTATAACTTGGAAGCTAACCATCTCCGGAGGCTACTTGTCGATGTCCGCTTACAAGGCACCGTTTGATGAAATTGCATTGTCCACCATAAAGCCGACGGTGTGGAGCAGCAGGGCGCCTCCTAACTAAGATTAATTTTTTTGATTGGCCCATCTTGCAAAACAAAATCTGTATACTCAATCGTCTTCAATGCCGATGTTGGACGAACACTAGTAGATAAAGGGTCTTTAGCCCCGGTTCATTTGGGCCTTTTAGCCCCGGTTCTGGAACCGGGACAAGAGGGTCGGTACTAATGCTCTGACCCTTTAGTCCCGGTTCAATCCAGAACCGGGGCAAAAGGGTGTCCACGTGGCCTGTGCACCGAGTCCAGGCAGGAGGGGCTTTAGTCCCGGTTGGTGGTACCAACCGGGACCAAAAGGCATCCACGCGTCAGCATTTCTGTGGCTGTGGTTTTTGTTTTTTGTTTTTGAAAGGGGAGGGGGGTTTTAGGTTTTGGGGGTTAATTTAGGTGTTTCATATATTGTGTTAGCTAGCTAATTAATAGAGAGAAGTGTTCTCTCTTATGTCCGTGCTTGGTCGACGCTACATACTACACATACGTATATAGAGAGGACTAGAGTCACGCTAGCTAGCTAGCTAGCTGCTAGCTAGCTACTAAGCAAACGAAGGAACAGAAGATCTCGTATAATCAACATATATATATATATGCATACAGAGAGAAGTAATATCGACCACCTCTCCTTCTCCGAGAGATTGGTCGAACAACAAGTTCTCGTATATCTATCCGACACTACCGGGCACATATATACAATAATTATCTCTTACAAAAATAATCTCCTAACACATGGATGCATGGTCCATATAGTATTCTCCGTCTTCAGCGATCACGTGTTCAAGGAAGAATGCCGCCAATTTCTCTTGAATTGCTCGCAGACGATCTGGTGTTAGGAGTTCATCCCGCATCCGAAACATCTAATTTGAAGTAGGGGGTCAATACATGAAATGATGCTATAAATTTGTGAATATTATTGATTGCTTACGCACTTCAAATTGTTCATCAGTGTAGCCCCGCTCACAGGTCGTGTGGCGGATGGACTCGCAAATGTAGTATCCACAATAATCATTCCCGGGTTCCTGCCACAACCACTTTACAAGAAATAGAGGTCAATCAAACTGATAAGCAAGAATGCCAAATTGGTATTGATGAAACTAGCGCTTGAATCAAGATATAGGAGATGCGCGCGCGGAACATGCTACTATATAGTACTTACTTTCGGGTATCTAAATTGTAGCTTCTTCGGCAGTCCCGGAGCTTTTTTGGTGAATTTTTTCCAAGCCCTGCCAGACAAAGGAAACAATTAGTTGATATCAGAAATGAAGTTGCTGATATATATGCATGGTGGATAATATTGATCGATTTAACTTACCTGGCTAGCATTTGAGTCATGTCCGCATACTCCTCGAGATCTTTACGTTTAGAGTCGAAGACAGTTACTATTCCCTTCTCAAGCTTAATCTCTAAGAGAATATAGTGGAAGCTGCGCACGAATGCATGAGATCATCAATTACATCACTATAAACTTGACTGATATATAAGGGAAACCAAATATGCACAAGACATTAACACTCACTTGAAGTTGTAAGGAAAGAGTATTATATCTTTGTTTTCATTTACCACCAACGATCGTAGCAAGTTGGTCTCGGTATCGTCGGGACGCAATTTAACCTCGGTTGCATCTATGAGGTATGTGTTAATAAACCCAATATCACCTACTTGTCTTTTCTTCAATTCGACGATCTTCAATCTGCATAATATAGTGAGGATAATTATAAATACATGCAATGAAGATCAGCTATATAGAGAGACTTAATGACAGAAGTAGTACTACTTACATACAGTAGCAGGTGACCGTTGCTTTATCGAGGGCCAATTGATTGAAAAATTGATAGAACTCCTCAAATGGAACAGGCAACATGTCAATTCCAACGAGGTCATGCTCCGGTTTAACTCTCAAATACAAGTTATTCCTCCCCCCAGACTCTCTGCAGATTTTCATGTACCAATCATGCAATCTTCGCATATTCGTTGATAGAGATCTTTCATTTTTGACGAGAGGCTTTTTGTACTCGTATCTTTCTATCTGCACGTCCATGAAATCATAGTGTACATCGTCGGACGCGTAATCTGCAAGATTGGTATAACCGGGCACCATCCTCGGATCATTAGCGACCATGTCGCTAGACACCTTGAGCGGGGGGCACGATTGGTTCGCTTGTTCGCCGAGCTGGGCAATTTGTTTCCCAGCTCGCCCTTCTGCTAACCTCTGATCACTTTTTGTACTTCCGGACCGCTTGGCATCTTGAAATGTCTTTTGAATAATGCGGTCATAGTTGCCCTTCGGCTTACTTTTCGCTGGTTGCTTCAGGGCAGCAAGAGTGCGCTTTGCTTTCACCGCATCTATCTTCTCCTCCGGAGGTGGATGTCTCTGTGCTTTCAACCCTTCAAAAAAGTCCTTCACTTCGCCTTCAGCGATCTTCGTGTTTTCCTCGTCGGACCTCTCGTACGGTAACTTCTCTAGAAGCGTGAGAGAAGGACCGAATCTGCATCGCCTCCCGCCTCTGGCTGTACTGGTAGACGTCGCCGGACCAGACGAAGCGGCTATCTTTTTTACTTGCTTAGGCGCCGGAGCAGGAGCAACCGGAGCGGCGGCAGGTCTCTTCCGCCCTTGCTGATTAGGCGGAGAAGGAGGAGCAGGCTGTCTGCTCGGGCGCGCCGGCGGCGAAGGAGGCGGAGTGCCGCCACGCGCCGGCGGCGAAGGAGGCGGAGTGCCGCCACGCGCCGGCGGCGAAGGAGGCGGAGTGCCGCCACGCGCCGGCGGCGAAGGAGGCGGTGTGCCGCCACGCGCCGGAGAAGGAGCCGGAGTGCCCTGATGGTCACTCGCCGGAGAAGGAGCCGGAGTGCCCTGATGGTCACTCGCCGGAGGAGGAGGCGATGGAGGAGGCGGAGTGCCCTGACTCGTCGGAGGAGGAGGAGGAGGCGGAGGCGTCTAGTTCAGAATGTTGATTAGGTCCTTCCGCCATAGGCATGGAGTCTTCAGTGAAGAACCCAGCCGAGTCTCCCCTTCACCGGTAGGGTGGTCAAGCTGGAGCTCCTCAAATCCCTCCGTTATTTCGTCGACCATCACCCTAGCATATCCTTCTGGAATCGGCCGGCAGTGAAAAGTGTCGTCTGGTCCAGAAGGATAAATAGAGCCAGCAGCCGCCTTGACCTTCAGATTCATCCACTGTGCCATAAGGTGGCAATTTTGTGCCTGCGTGATAGCATCCACAGGATTCCTGGCAGTAGCCGTCAAGGCAAGCTCTGGCTGAAGCAGCTCGGTGGAAGCCACACTGCTTCTCCGCTGAGATGGCGGGGTAGCTTCGGGGGAAGCTTCGGCAATTCTTTTCTCCCGATCTGCTTCCCGTTCCTCTATCGCTTGTATTCTGGCCCGCAGCGCCTGGATTTCGGTCATCTCTATTTTCTTCCTCCTGTCGTGGCATTTGTAGCCTCCTGCGTCCGGAAACCCAGCACGCCACGGAAGGGAGCCTGGCGTGCCTCGTGTCCGTCCAGGGTGCTCAGGATTCCCGAGGGCCATTGTCAGCTCGTCGTTCTCTCTGTCGGGGATGAACGTCCCTTCATGCGCTGCTTTGATATACTGCCGCATCTTCCTGAGTGGTGTTTCCAATTGCTTGTCCGTCCAAATGCACCACCCTGTTACAGGGTCCAAGGTTCCGCCAGCCCCGAAGAACCAAGTCCGGCAATGTTCTGGCCAGTGCATTGTCTCTGGTTCGATCCCTTTCTGAAGCAGATCATTCTCAGCCTTGGCCCACTTAGGCCGGGCTACGAGGTAGCCGCCCGACCCCATGCGATGGTGATGCATCTTCTTCGCAGCATTTATCCGGTTTGTCTCCGACATCTTCTGACTCTTTTCCGACTTCTTATGGGCCACAAATGCGGGCCAGTCATCTTTGATCTTCTCATATATGCCCACGAATTCTGGAGTCGTTTTATCTCTGACAAACGTATTCAGTTTTTTCTTCCATGCCCTGAATTGGTCTGCCATCTTCGAAAGTGCAGCAGACTTGATTAACTCCTCTTTAACTGGCTTCGCCGGATCAACCTCTCGCGGTAGGACGAAGTTTGACTTCAGCTCAGTCCAAAGATCTTCTTTCTGCATATCAGTGACATAAGTCACCTGAGCGTCGTTTGCAGCCGGCTTTAACCATTGATGGATGCTGATCGGGATCTTGTCCCTAACCAGAACCCCGCACTGATTAACAAATGCGTTCTTTGTGCGGATGGGTGCAATCGGCTCGCCGGAGCGCGAGATTTCTGAGATCTCAAACTTTTCATCCAGCCTCAACTTTTTCTTCGCTCCTCGTCTCTTTACCGAAGATTTGCTCGATCCGGAGGGCTAGAAAAGGAACAAAGACGAGAGTTAATGAATGAATCAATTAACTAGTCAGCACATGCTTAACTAACATATATACCTCCTGGCCGGACTCGGTTCGGTCACCGGAGCCAGCATCACGGTCTCCTTCTTGCACCGGCATTGGGTCACCGGAGCCGTCCTCACGGTCTACTTCTTCCATGTGCATTGGGTCACCGAATTCATCAATATCATAGCCTAGATCTTCCAGCCACAGCTCTTGTTCGACCTGCTCATCGGTGTCGTTGAGATACGACCTGACGGCATTTTGTCCGTCTGCGATTATGTCCATCAACATCGCTTCTTGTGCTAGGTCTCGGGTGTTGTCGTCCATTGTTTCTACAAATATTTACAACATGCCAATTATTATTCAAACATGACAGATGGATATATTAATGGCAAACGTAGAACTAGCTTCAACCCTCGACTGCTCGGCGATCCACAAACCCTAGACCCCCTCATGTCACATTTTGTCTAGCTAGTGTCAAAGGATTCAACAAAACCAATACTTCATCATTAGGAGAAAGTAACAGTAGCATGATGGTACGAAGCTCTCCAAAGTTGTTTTGGAACGAAGTCCCAGATAAGATAATCCGTAACAAAAGACGGATTATCCTATCAGGAACTCCGTTCCAGAACATCTTTGCATAACTTCGTACCAACATGCCCCGGTTACTTCTGGCAAATGATGAAGTCATGGAATTCTTCAATACTTTGACACTAGCTAGGCAACCTCTCTCGACCCCTCGACCCCCGACTGCTCGGCGATCCACAACCCTAGACCCCATCATGTCACATTTTGTCGAGTGTCAAAGGATTCAACAAAACCAATACTTCATCATTAGGCGAAAGTAACAGTAGCATGATGGTACGAAGCTCTCCAAAGTTATTTTGGAACGGAGTCTCAGATAGGATAATTCGTAACAAAAGACGGATTATTCTATCAGGAACTCCGTTCCAAAATATCTTTGCATAACTTTGTACCAAAATGCCCCGGTTACTTCTGGCAAATGATGAAGTCATGGAATTCTTCAATACTTTGACCCCCGACTGCTCGGCGATCCACAACCCTAGACCCCCGCCTGCTAGGCAACCTCTCGACCCCTCGCCCTTCGGCCTCTCGGTCCCTCGACGACCCTCGACCCCTCGACCTTCGGCCTCTCGGTCCCTCGACGACCCTCGACCCCGGCCCCCCCTAATGTCGAAGTTATCGGGGAGGGTGTATATCGACATAGACATATCCGATAAAAAAAGAGGAAGAAGAAGAAAAAAGGAACCGCTAGAGGAGAAGATCGAAGAAAAAAAAGAAAAAAAAAAGGAGAAGAAGAAAGGAATAGAGGAGAAGAAGAGAAAATTTCTCTTCTTCTCCTCTATTCCTTTCTTCTTCTCCTCTTTTTTTCTTTTTTTTCTTCTTCTTATTTATTTCTCCTCTTCTTCCTCTCCTCTTCTTCTTTCTTTCCTCTTTCTTATTTTCTTCTTTCCTATCCTTCTTTTTCTAAATTTGTAACTTTTGCATATATAAAACTTTCTATATATATTTAGCATATATAAACAAAAAACTATATAGCCACATACACATATATATACATCACATATACACACATCGCATATATACAGCAACTTCCTAAGAAAAAATATATTTATATACACATAAATATATATTTAACATATATATTTAGCAAATTCCTAAGAAAAAAAAAGATATACACATACATATAAATACAGCAACTATATATACAGCAACTATATATACTGCAATTTATATAAACATAAAA
The DNA here is from genome assembly GCA_902687465.1 of Secale cereale. Classification (NCBI taxonomy): domain Eukaryota; kingdom Viridiplantae; phylum Streptophyta; class Magnoliopsida; order Poales; family Poaceae; genus Secale; species Secale cereale. Next base: position 21,130,675 of record LR738711.1, read on the forward strand.
AAATATACACATATATACATATATACACAGCAACTATATATATATACAGCAATATTAAACATAAAAAAAAGGGAGCCCCTCACATCGGCAGGGCTGGGCGGCGCGACGGCGGCGGGGCGGGGCGGCGACGAGGCGGCGTCGGGGCGCGGCGGCGCGACGGCGGCGGGGCGGGGCGGCGACGAGGCGGCGTCGGGGCGCGGCGGCGCGACGGCGGCGGGGCGGGGCGCGCGGCGGCGCGGGGCGACGGGCCGGCCGGGGCGCGGCGACGGCGCGGGGCGGGGCGACGGCGCGGGGCGGGGCGACGAGGCGGCGTCGGGGGCGACGGCGACGGCGACGGGGCGACGGGGGCGACGGCGACGGCGATGGGGAAGGAGCAGATCGAGGGAGGCGTCGGGGCGGCGAAGAAGAAAACTGCCCAAATTTTCGCAAGTGTTGGTTATATAGGAGGGGCATTAGTCCCGGTTGGTGGCTGAAACCGGGACTAATGCCACCCTTTAGTCCCGGTTGCTGCCACCAACCGGGACTAAAGGTCCCTTTTCAGCAGCCCAAAGGGCGGGAAGGAGGGGCCTTTAGTCCCGGTTGGTGGCACCAACCGGGACCAAAGGCCCAGTGCTGGCGCGGGTGCGGTGGGATGTTTAGTCCCACCTCGCTAGCTGAGGGAGCTCGAGAGTGGTTTATAAGGGCTGCTGCTCCCATCCTCTCGAGCTCCTCTCAAATGCAGGCTTCTGGGCCTAACTCTGCGCGCTGCCCTGTGAGCTTGCTGGGCCTTATATTACAGGTGGATCCTGTGCTATAGGCCTTGCAGGCTCACTGGGCAGCGCCCAATTTTTTTTTCCTTTTTTGCTTTATTTATTTCTAAGTTGTTTTTTGCTGTATTTAGAGTTGCTTTATTTATTTTATTTTCTTTGTTTATTTCTAAGTTGTTTTTTGCTGTATTTAGAGTTGCTTTATTTATTTTACTTCCTTTATTTATTTTCTTTGTTGCTTTATTTATTTTATTTTGTTTATACTTACAACAAAATACTTATTGTTGCTATTTATTTCTAAGTTGTTTTTTGCTGTATTTAGAGTTGCTTTATTTATTTTATTTTCTTTGTTTATTTCTAAGTTGTTTTTTGCTGTATTTAGAGTTGCTTTATTTATTTTACTTCCTTTATTTATTTTCTTTGTTGCTTTATTTATTTTATTTTGTTTATACTTACAACAAAATACTTATTGTTGCTATTTTTTTTTCAAGTTTTTTTGTTTTGTTTTCTGCATTATTTATTTTCTTTTGTTATTTGCTTTATTTTTTTAATTCTTTCTGGTAAAACCAATTACAAACTTTCTCTGTTAGTGCAAGTAGTATTGAAATTTGAATAGTACAAACGGACAATGGTATCATACTCGTTGGTTACAAAGTTGGCATGGTATCATCATAATAGTTGCGGAAAAAACTCTTCACTTTTTCTTCGCTTGTGTCATTTGCTTATTGCGCCGTAACCATGGATAATCTTCATCGTTTATCAGGATGCTTGGGTCAGCCTTGACTTTGAAGGGAGGAATTTCATGAAACTTTTCATAATCTTCAGACATGTCTGTCTTGCCCTCCACTCCCAGGATGTCCCTTTTTCCTGAAAGAACTATGTGGCGCTTTGGCTCATCGTATGATGTATTCGCTTCCTTATCTTTTCTTTTTCTCGGTCTGGTAGACATGTCCTTCACATAGATAACCTGTGCCACATCATTGGCTAGGACGAACGGTTCGTCAGTGTATCCAAGATTTTTCAGATCCACTGTTGTCATTCCGTACTGTGGGTCTACCTGTACCCCGCCTCCTGACAGATTGACCCATTTACACTTAAACAAAGGGACCTTAAAATCATGTCCGTAGTCAAGTTCCCATATGTCCACTATGTAACCATAATATGTGTCCTTTCCCCTCTCGGTTGTTGCATCAAAGCGGGCACCGCTGTTTTGGTTGGTGCTCTTTTGATCTTGGACAATCGTGTAAAATGTATTCCCATTTATCTCGTATCCTTTGTAAATCAATACAGTCGAAGATGGTCCCCTGGACAACAAGTACAACTCATCACAAACAGTGTTGTCGCCTCTGAGACGTGTTTCCAACCAACTGCTGAAAGTCCTGATGTGTTCACGTGTAATCCAGTCGTCGCACTGCTCCGGGTGTTTGGAGCGCAGACTGTTCTTGTGTTCATCGACATACGGGGTCACCAATGTAGAGTTCTGTAGAACTGTGTAGTGTGCTTGAGACCAAGAATAACCATCCCTGCATATTATTGAGTCCCTTCCAAGCGTGCCTTTTCCAGTCAGTCTCCCCTCGTACCGCGATTTAGGGAGACCTATCTTATTAAGGCCAGGAATGAAGTCAACACAAAACCCGATGACATCCTCTGTTTGATGGCCCATGGAGATGCTTCCTTCTGGCCTTGCGCGGTTACGGACATATTTCTTGAGGACTCCCCTGAACCTCTCAAAGGGGAACATATTGTGTAGAAATACAGGCCCCAGAATGACAATCTCGTCGACTAGATGAACTAGGACGTGTGTCATGATATTGAAGAAGGATGGTGGGAACACAAGCTCGAAACTGACAAGACATTGCGCCACATCACTCCTTAGCCTTGGTACGATTTCTGGATCGATCACCTTCTGAGAGATTGCATTGAGGAATGCACATAGTTTCACAATGGCTAATCGGACGTTTTCCGGTAGAAGCCCCATCAATGCAACCGGAAGCAGTTGCGTCATAATCACATGGCAGTCATGAGACTTTAGGTTCTGGAACTTTTTCTCTGCCATATTTATTATTCCCTTTATATTCGACGAGAAGCCAGTCGGGACCTTCATACTGAGAAGGCATTCAAAGAAAATTTCTTTCTCTTCTTTCGTAAGAGCATAGCTGGCAGGACCTTCATACTGCTTCGGAGGGATGCCGTCTTTTTCGTGCAAACGTTGCAGGTCCTCCCGTGCCTCAGCTGTATCTTTTGTCTTTCCATACACGCCCAAGAAGCCTAGCAGGTTCACGCAAAGGTTCTTCGTCACGTGCATCACGTCGATTGAAGAGCGGACCTCTAGGTCTTTCCAGTAGGGTAGGTCCCAAAATATAGATTTCTTCTTCCACATGGGTGCGTGTCCTTCATCGTCATTCGGAACAGCTAGTGCGCCGGGGCCCTTTCCGAAGATTACATGTAAATCATTGACCATAGCAAGTACGTGATCACCGGTACGCATGGCGGGCTTCTTCCGGTGATCTGCCTCGCCTTTGAAATGCTTGCCTTTCTTTCGACATTGATGGTTGGTCGGAAGAAATCGACGATGGCCCAGGTACACATTCTTCCTGCACTTGTCCAGGTATATACTTTCAGTGTCATCTAAACAGTGCGTGCATGCGTGGTATCCTTTGTTTGTCTGTCCTGAAAGGTTACTGAGAGCGGGCCAATCGTTGATGGTCACGAACAGCAACGCCTTTAGGTCAAATTCCTCCTGTTTGTGCTCATCCCACGCACGTACACCGTTTCCATTCCACAGCTGTAAAAGTTCTTCAACTAATGGCCTTAGGTACACATCAATGTCATTGCTGGGTTGCTTAGGGCCTTGGATGAGAACTGGCATCATAATGAACTTCCGCTTCATGCACATCCAAGGAGGAAGGTTATACATACATAGAGTCACGGGCCAGGTGCTGTGATTGCTGCTCTGCTCCCCGAAAGAATTAATGCCATCCGCGCTTAGAGCAAACCATACGTTCCTTGCGTCCTTTGCAAACTCCTCCCAGTACTTTCTCTCGATTTTTCTCCATTGCGACCCGTCAGCGGGTGCTCTCAACTTCCCGTCTTTCTTACGGTCCTCACTGTGCCATCGCATCAACTTGGCATGCTCTCTGTTTCTAAACAAACGTTTCAACCGTGGTATTATAGGAGCATACCACATCACCTTTGCAGGAACCCTCTTCCTGGCGGGCTCGCCATCAACATCACCAGGGTCATCTCGTCTGATTTTATACCGCAATGCACGGCATACCGGGCATGCGTTCAGATCGTTGTATGCACCGCGGTAGAGGATGCAGTCATTAGGGCATGCATGTATCTTCTGCACCTCCAATCCTAGAGGGCATACGACCTTCTTTGCTGCGTATGTACTGTCGGGCAATTCGTTATCCTTCGGAAGCTTCTTCTTCAATATTTTCAGTAGCTTCTCAAATCCTTTGTCAGCCACAGCATTCTCTGCCTTCCACTGCAGCAATTCCAGTACGGTACTGAGCTTTGTGTTGCCATCTTCGCAATTGGGGTACAACCCTTTTTTGTGATCCTCTAACATGCGATCGAACTTCAGCTTCTCCTTTTGACTTTCGCATTGTGTCCTTGCATCGACAATGACCCGGCGAAGATCATCATTTGGTTCCTCTTGATCTTCAGCAGCTTCACCCGTTGCAGCATCATTGGGCACATCGTCTGGTTCCTCTTGATCTTCACCAGCTCCCCCCATTGCAGCATCACCGTATTCAGGGGGCACATAGTTGTCATCGTACTCTTCTTCTTCGCCGTCTTCCATCATAACCCCTATTTCTCCGTGCCTCGTCCAAACATTATAGTGTGGCATGAAACACTTGTAAAGCAGGTGGGAGTGAAGGATTTTTCGGTTAGAGTAAGACATCGTATTCACACATTTAGTGCATGGACAACACATAAAACCATTCTGCTTGTTTGCCTCTGCCGCATTTAGAAACTCACGCACGCCCTTAATGTACTCGGAGGTGTGTCTGTCACCGTACATCCATTGGCGGTTCATCTGCGTGCATTTATATATAATTAAGTGTGTCAAAAACCATTACAGAACATCATAAATAGATAATTAAGTGACCAAATGGATAAAAGTTCATCATCACATTAAAACCAAAGTACATACATATATAGTTCTCATCTAACAACATATAGCTCTCCATACACATCGAAACTATGTAAAACATTTCAACGCGAAAACAAATGCTATCATAATCGCAACCAAGGTAACAATTGATCCAACGGCATAATGATACCAAGCCTCGGTATTAATGGCATATTTTCTAATCTTTTTAATCTTCAACCGCATTGCATCCATCTTGATCTTGTGATCATCGACGACATCCGCAACATGCAACTCCAATATCATCTTCTCGTCCACAATTTTTTTTTCCTTCAAGAATTTGTTTTCTTCTTCAACTAAATTTAACCTCTCGACAATAGGGTCCATCTTGATCTTGTGATCATCGATAACTTCCGCAACATGCAACTCCAATTCCATCTTCTCCTCCTCCATTTTTTCCAATTTTTTCTTTAACGAAATGTTTTCCTCTTCAACTAAATTTAACCTCTCCACAAGAGGGTCGGTTGGAATTTCCGGTTCAACTACCTCCTAGACATAATAAAACATCTATGCATGTCAGGTTGGTCGGCATAACTATCATAAGCACTAAAACAAATAGTTATAAATTAAAGATAATATACCACATCCGAATCGTAGATCGGACGAGGGCCCACGTGGGCGGATATCAAAACCATCGCACTATATAATAACAAGCAATAATAAACGTAAGAAAATTAGACAAATATCTATCTAAAGCAATAATAAAAGTAAGAAAAGCATGGACATAACAAGAGGCTCACCACGATGGTGCCGGTGACGAGATCGGCGGGGGCGAAGACGGGGACGGGACGTGACGGACCGCTAAACCTAGACAAATCTCGGAGAAAATAGAGCTTCGAGAGGAGAAAAGCTTAACTAGTGTGGCTCGGGCATTCCACCGAACACGTTGTGTGCATAGGAGGTGAGCTAGAGCACCACTAACCCCTCTCCCCCTCGGCCAGAAAAAAAAACAGAGCAGTGAGCTCTGCTCTTGAGTGAGGGGGTTTATATAGGCAACTCACTGGTCCCGGTTGGTGCTACAAACCGGGGCTAAAGGGGTGCCTTTGGTCCCGGTTCATAAAACAAACCGGGACCAATAGTGGTGGGCCAGGAGCAAGAGCCATTGGTCCCGGTTTTTAGCTCCAACCGGGACCAATAGGTCCAGACGAACCGGGACCAATGGCCCACGTGGCCCGGCCGGCCCCCTGGGCTAACGAACCGGGTCCAGTACCCCCATTGGTCCCGGTTCTAGATTGAACCGGGGCTAATGGGCTGGACCAATGCCCTGTTTTCTACTAGTGGAAGTGCGGTCTTTGCAAGCTTTGCAATAGAGCCCCAGAAACCGTTCTGCACCTTATGATCGAGTGTGCTTCTCCGTACCCCATTTGGACCATGCTCAGAGATCGGCTTGGTGTCCATGATCTCTCCTTCGTCGATTGGCCCAACTTCCATAATGTCAAAATTTGTGGTCCACTGTCATCCATATCAATGGTCATCGAAGGAAGGCTCTGGCCTCCCTCGTGATGCTTACATCTTGGGAAATTGGAATGAGAGGAATGTGCAGGTGTTCTGAAATTGGAATGCCTCACCAATGACTATCTTTGCCACCACCAAGTGTGTGGCGACGTGTTGGGGCGAAGCACTTGAGAGGGGGGGGGGG
>LR738711.1:21141810-21163738 GCA_902687465.1 Secale cereale
GACTAACGAGGGTTTGGGAAGAGGAAAGGGTGGGGGGAAAGACCTCAAGAAGTCGTCGACGGTGGAGAAAGTGTGGACGGTGTTCCCCCGGCCGGCGGGCTCCTCCTGCGGGTTGCCGATCCAGAAAGCCCAGGTGGGGTCGACCGGCTGGGGCGCGGCGGAGTCGCCGTCGGCACCGGCGGCGGCGCCTGCGGTCTCACCCTTCTCCATCTCCTCCGCGTCGGCGGGCGCGCGCACCGTGTCGACGCCCTCGGCCATGCCAGTGGCGGCGATGGGAACAAGCGCCGCCGCCGCCGCCGCCGCGTGGTGGCGTCAGCTGCGTCTGACTAGTCGCCGAATGGACGAGTGGGCAGAGAGCTTTTTTTGAGGGATTCCTGCACTGCACAGGAGTATAAACACACAGAAAAAATAAATGTTTTTTCTTTATTTTCTCTTTCCTCTACTTACTATTTTTACTATAAAAAATTGAGTTGATGATGATGGTGTGTCCGTCATCCTTCATTTACAACCGTTCAATTTACATCCAACGCATGTGAGTCAAACTATGTCAGTTTTACAAAAAGACCCCTGCACTCCACTCCTTGTTTGCAGATAACCCCCTGCCTCTGAGATTCAGCCATCTCTCCCTCTCACCTCATCTAGCTATCTCAGGAAAAAAATAAAAAGGATCTAGAGAGGTCGCTACTCTCGGTGCTCGCCCAATGCCTAAACAAAATCGATACTCGAAATAATAATTTGTTAAGATCATTTTTGCAAAGCACAATAAATGTTATTTTTTTATGAAGTTTTGGATCCAAATTGAACACTTGCACACTTTTATTTGCAAAAGATTTTTTTAATCTATTTCGCCTACATATACTATTCATCCGGATGCTTGTGAGCTATAGAGAAGAATGAATATCCGAAGAAACTTATTGATATTTGTTACACATGTGATGACCCCTCACATACTTTGTCAAATAAATAACTCCCGAATCAATGCATTTCGATGTTCCATGCGTTGCACGGGCATCTTACTAGTATTACTACCAAATTACAGAGGAATGCCTTTCTTTCCTTTTGAACCATGTATGTATATTACCCAAATTATTAAGTATTCATACAATCATTTCCAACCTACTCAGTCGAATCAACCAACACACTATTTGGTTGTAATGGGCGAGTCGTTTTTCCTCTCGGGAGGCGGTTAAAAAACCCTAGCCACCTCTAGCGAGTTCTTGCCGCCGCCTTCCTCCGGCGGCCCCCTCTGCCTAGGACCTTGGTCGTCGGTGGTGAGGGGGGTCACCCGATCCACGCATGTGGATCGTGTAGCTTTAGGTTAGGCCCTAATCGCTTAGTTTTTCGGTCATTCATCGTCTTTACTTCGGCGGCGACGATGAAGGTGCTGAATAAAGAAGCTTCAGATCTTTCCCCAACGAGGCGATTGATCCTAGAGTTGGGGATGGATTTGAAAACTAGCCTGTTCAAATAAGGATGACGTGGCGGCGGCGACATCCTCGTGGTGGACATGTGTCCTCGGGCTCGGTTGTTGCGACAATGTCTGCTCCAGCCTCGGCGCAGAGCTTGAGAGGTAGTCCATAAACGGATGCAAATTGCGGTCTGCATCGACGATATTTGGACGATGGTGGATTGTGTGCTTGGTTCGTGATTCGTGGTTGGCAGGTAAGGTTTCTTCCTTCGACGCCTTAGTCGTGCGGGGGTGTCAGGTCTAGAGTCCGATGATATGTCCGATGTGTTGCTCTTGTCTAATTTGTTTAGCGACAATGATTTACTTGGGTGAGTCACCTTGGAGGTCAAGCTCGTGTGAGAAGATGACCCGTCATAAAATTCGTTTTATGAGATGTTTATATAATTTAGGGAAAGTTGTCTGGTGACTATTTGCTCAGTTCTTGTAAACATCTTATGCTAAAATGGTTTTTTATTTCTCATCAAACAAGATCTTTAGGCAGTTCAGGCGCGCTCTACACGCGGCCATGCCTAAAGCACGACTGAGGCATCAGACCTCACCAGAGTGAGCCCGACCACTAGTGCTCTGCTTTTCATTTCTCATCAGACCTTCATTTGTTTCTCTGCTTTTTAATTATTCGCCACATTATTTTTTTCTATATAGCATGCAATCTTTTTTCTCCAAAAGAAATATGAATTTACTTGTTTTTGCGAGAAAACTTTCGATCTGTTCATCAATGGCCAAGGCAGTGGAAAAACATTAGAAGTAAAAAATAACATCCAGGTATGTAAAAAAAACACTAGAAGGATCCAACTCGTAGACACACAAACAAAGGTAAACAAAGACCGGATCAAAGTGGGTCCGTCAAAGACAAACACCGACCGCGTCCTGCTAGATCCGTTGGACGCACACCTCCACACGCCTTTCGATGGCTCTAGATGCAACGCCGAAACGGGGGTTATGCGGACAGAACCTTATTTCGTATTCAGGGAATTGCCGCTGCCTCGTTTTCATGAGCAGTACACACATTCTAAACAAACATGAAAAAAAACTCCTAAACCGAGAGAGTACTACCCAACGCTAAATGCTCATATCCTGCCAGCAAGGATCGAGATCCACCGTGCCTACATGGTCCTAAGGCCACAGAAGACGAGGCCGACATGTGACGATGCCAATGGGAGGTGAGAGCTCCTTTTAATTTTGCAGAAAAAATTACGATCTATTCATCTTCAATCATGGCAGTACAACGAATACAAGAAATAATAAAAATTACATCCAGATCCGTAGACCACCTAGCGACGACTACAAGTACTGAAGTGAGCCGAAGGCGCGCCGCCGTCATCGGCCCCTCCATCACCGGAGTAGGGCACAACTTGTTGTAGTAGACAGTCGGGAAGTCGTCGTGCTAAGGTACTGTAGGACCAGCGCACTAGAACAGGAACCGCCGTAGATGAAGAATAACGTAGATCAGAAGGATACAACCCGAAGACACACGAACGTAGACGAACAACGACGAGATCCCAGCAAATCCACCAAAGATAGATATGCCGGAGACACACCTCCACACGCCTACCAACGATGCTAGACACACAGCCGGAACGAGGGCTAGGCGTGGAGACATTTATTCCATCTTCAGGGAGCCGGCGCCGTCTCGTCTTACCGAGCAGGACACAAACTCTAGCAAAACTGAAAGAAACGACTAAAAACGAAGCCCTTCCACCGGCCCTTGACAAAATCCACCACCCCCCAGGCCTAGAGCCACCGGAGAGGCGATGAGATGCACAAGGCGAAGGGGTAAGAGAAAATGTACTAAAGCCCACAAATTTCAACAACATCCATCAATGTAAAAAAAAAACGTTTTGTTTTCCCCGTTGTGTGATGAAACAAGTTTTAGTACAAATTCTGTCATGTAAGATCCGTAGAGTCCAAATTAATACTCCCTCCGTTTCAAAATAGTTGACCCTCATTTGTCTAGACATGGATGTACTAAATACATCCATGTCTAAATACATTCATGTCTAGACATACATCCATGTCTAGACAAATGGGAGTCAACTAATTTGGAACGGAGGGAGCACGACACTGTCAATCCTGTATTTTCTTCTTCTTATGTTTCACAAATCCTGCGAATCAAATAAATCAGTACTAATATACATCCTCAAGATTGTGCGTTGCAGTTGCAGTCAACGTTAACCGGTTGCTTCACTAAAAAAAAGGGATTATTGAACCGTTGAACATATGCAGGGCCGCAGATCGATCGGTCGGTTACTCGAGTGAAAACGATTGAGCTCAAGTTGTCAGCCAGAGGCAAACAGCTTGGGAGCCAGGTCGAGCAGGGCGTCGAGCGCCTCCGGCTTGAACTTGCGCGCGAACACGGCGCACACCTCCGCCACCCCGCCGTTGTAGTAGCAGTCGCCGTAGCCCCGCCTCATCTCCTCGAAGAGCTCCTCCGTGACCTCGCTGCCGTTGTGGCTCTTGGGGTGCTGCCCCACCGGGTGCCGCCTGTCGGAGTAGGTGACGGTCCGGTTGGAGTTCCGGGCGCCCCAGCCGAGCACGCTCGCCAGCGTCATGGGGTAGTGCTCCTCCAGGTTGCGGACGCCGTGCTTGCCGTCCCGGAACACCGGCCCGTAGTAGGTCTCGTCGGAGACCACCTCGAGCGCGAACGCGCGGTCCATCTCGAACCACTGCGCGCCCTTGCGCCACTGCGCCAGGCTGATGTTGCGCTCGGCGAAGAAGGCGCGGTGCCGCGCGCGCCCGTCCCGGCGGTCGAAGCTGTCGACGAAGCTGGTGTTGGCGCCGGTGAGGTAGGCGTAGAGGGCGGGGAAGCCGAGGATGGGGATGCACGACTCGGACAGCAGCGCGAACCGCGCGTTGGCCACGTCCAGCAGCGCGTTCCCCAGCAGCCGCCGCTCCGCGTCCATCAGGTTGATGTTTCCCCAGCTCGTTCTCTGCATGCATGCATGCCATAGTTATAAAATGAGATCAGTCTTTCTAAATCTCAGTCGACTACATTGATATATGTGCAAATTTTTCTTTGAAGTTTTTTTATTTTCTTTTTTACAAGTTACTCCCTCCGTTCGGAATTACTTATCGCGGAAATGGATGTATCTAGCCGTATTTTAGTTCTAGATATATTCATTTCCGAGACAAGTAATTCCGAACGGACGGAGTATATCATTTGACTGATACTTTATTAAATCTTAGTCGACTGAGACCTAGCCACTCTGTTTTGGATCAAAATATCTTAAGGCAAAACCATTTGCATGCACACCGCCGGCTATCAAGGTCGTGGGCTGAGGTCGACGAGGACGACAAATATGGAGTGTTAGCCGCGTACCTGGCTCGGGATGATACGGCCGTAGAACGGAGAGTCCGGCGGCGGCGAGCCGGTGTAGTCGGGGCTGGTGTGCACGTAGATGGAGTAGAGCCCCTCGTGGCCCTCGAAGAACTTGTCCCACAGGGGACGAAGCGGCACGTCCCCCCTCACCAGGAACAGGAAGGCCACCTTGGGAACGATCCCGTGCTTCGGGGTGCTCTTGATTCTCGGCACCATGGACGCCCTCCACAGCAGCTCCTCGTCGGTCATGTTGTGCATAACGCCCGTGCCGCTCTCCATGCGCCGTCTCTCCGTTGACGAAGACGGCGGCGGCGGCGGTGGGGGCGTCGTCTCATGAGAGGGAAACGGCGGTAGTATGCATGGTACACCTTCCGGCGTTGTCGACGGCGATTGCAACCGAGAGCCAGGCATCAGCAACGGCGACAACATGTGGACGTAGCAGTTCTGGAAGGTGGCGTTGGAGACCAAGCCCAGCACATATGCCAAGCAGAAAACTAGCAGCATCGGCACTACGGCGACGCGGCCGCTGCCTGGACGAGTGGCCGGCGTGGGCTTCGTCATGGCCTAATTGGTAGCCTCGATCGAGCACGCGTGTGAGCTACGGGGAAGTTGATGCTCCGGCCTGTTGGCTATGCTTCGCACGACGTTAATTCATCCTCGGTTTATATGCATGTTAGCACTAGCTTGCTCTTGAAAAAGTATGACTAGATACTCAAAACGCAACTAGCACGACAGAGCTGATTTACTAAGCAGACATGAAATTTTATCTTGGTAACGAGTTTATGACCTTGTATATAAAAATGAAATGAGTACTAAAACACAACTAAATCGACAAACTTCGTGAAAACGGGCCGCATGGGTCACAAAAGTTCTCGATTAGCTTAACTCCGAACTCGAAAAGCATGGAGTATGATTATTCATTGAATGTTAGCTTCGTCAAATACAACCCACGTCAGCACACACGCATCTTATAGCATCACATCCAATGGCTATAAAAGATGAATGAGACCAAATTATATCTCATCTAGATGGGTTCTAGCAAAACTGTTTTCGAAAATTCTGCAATGATACTGGAACTTCTGAACATTTGCTATCTCGCGCGCCAGTTTTGTGTACATAAAGATGACCGACATCGGACGTTGCTTAATTGTGACCCATGTGATAGCCTCAAGGTCAATAGCTAGAGGAAACTTGGAAACGACACAAGCATACGGCGAGGAGACGGAGGATCACAGTAAAGGAGATAGGCAAGTAAATTGCGGGAGTGGCTATCCATAGTTGACTAAATATATTTTGGCTACCAGCTGTCAATCCTCTCTATCTAACCATGCGATCCAAATCGTACCCTCCCAAAAGCTAAGAACACCACAACGTGCGATCCGACCATGTCGACGGCAGACGCTGGTTCAACTGTTACCGTTCGATCTGTATCACATCGTTGTTTTTATATATTAAAGAAAAGGCCGTAGCCCGGTTTTATAGATAAAACGAACAAATCCAGTGTATCTATACCTACTAATAAAGAAACTAATGTTTCTGCGTGCCCGTCATCAAATTTACCCTCGAAGTTGGCAAGAATCACCCATCAATGCCACCTGTAAGTGGCGAAAATGATTCGCTTTTTATTAAGTGGCTGCCGGTTGTGTTTGGTTCATGTATAGCTATGCCCTCACATTTCACAAGTGCATAAGCTATTGGTAGGGTGTCACTTAGCTACCGGGGACACCTAGGTTCGATCCAAGCTTGTGTTCACCTTTTCTCCCCGACTTTCTATTGATAGAGCCGCCTCACCAAATGTCGCTTAGCAAATGGGCTGCACAGTTCAATTTTGGCCCAAATATTTTTGTAACATTTTCTCCGCATATTCAAGTACTTTTTAAAAATATTTGCTATGTGCAATAAAAGTAATGCAACCAGGAAGATGAGAGGCGCTATGTAAGCGTCGAGTTGCATGCAACAAACTAGGGTCGTTTCCCATAGAACGCAATCATATTTTTTATTGATTTTCAAGTGTATGAAGAGATGGCCTAAAACGTGTTTAACAACACCTTTTTATTGAGATTTTTTCATGGCATGGTGTAAATACCAAACATTGCTTCAACTTAAAAATAATGTCTTGGTATAAAAGATTTGAAAATTAGGCTATTTAAGATCTGAATCATCATACAAACAGCATACCAAAAGTATTGTATGTGTAGCATTCTACTTAATGTACTATTTATATGAATTAGCTGCTAGACCTTAGTGTGTGCCTCTCTGCCGTGGTCAGGTGATACCATTCGGATGTTGTGTTGGACCTTGCTAACCGATATTTCGGTGGACACATCAATTATCTCTCTTGTTGCAACGTATAGACATATGTGCTAGTATATAGCTGCAACATCTCATCCGAACCCCATGACCTTAGGCGCCAGCTCGAGCAACTTGCCGAGCGCGTCCCCAGAGAACTTCCGCGCAAATAGGAAGCAGAACTTAACCGGCCCACCGCCGCGGTAGCCACACTCCCCGTTCCCTCGCCTCATCCCCTCCAGCAGCTCCGGGGTGACGACCCTCCCGCCGTAGCTCGCCGGGTGCCAGGCTCTCGCCCGCCATTTGGCGTACGTGAGGGTCCGGTTCACATTGCGCGTGCCCCAACCCAACAGGGTTACCAGTGTCGGCAGGTAGTGCTCCTCCATGTTGGCGATGCCGTGGTTGCCGCGGAACACGACCATGAACCGCTCCTCGGCGACGACCTCCACGGCGATCGCCCGGTCCATCTCGAACCACTGCGACCCCTTGCGCCACTGCGCGAGGCTCACGTTGCGTTCGGTGAAGAAGGGGACGTGCCGCGCGCCATCGATGAAGCTGTCGACGAAGCTGGCGTTGGAGCCCGTGAGGAAGGCGTAGACTGCCGGGAAAGATAGGAGAGGGATGCACGACTCCGACAGCAGCGTGAACCGCGTGTTGGCGAGGTCCAGCAGCGCCGTTGCCACCAGTCGCCGCTCCGCGTCCACCAAATTCATGTCGCCCCAGCTGGTATTCTGCGTGTACAATAAGATCATCAGGTAAAATCCGGGTATACTAGGGTTCAGGTAAAAATAATCGTCAGGTAAAAAAGTTTTCATGTGCAAAAAGGTATGACAAGTAAATTAAACGCGAGCGGGGATAGCTCAGTTGGGAGAGCGTCAGACTGAAGATCTGAAGGTCGCGTGTTCGATCCACGCTCACCGCATATCACCTTTTTTTTTGCACGTTACCTGGCTTGGGATCATGCGGCCGTAGAAGACGGAGTCTGCCGGCGGCGAGCCGGTGTAGGCGGGGTTCGCGTGCACGTAGATGGAGTAGAGCCCCTCGTGCCCGGCGAAGAACTTCTCCCACAGGGGACGCAGCGGCAGGTCCCCCCTCACGAGGAACAGGAATGCCACCTTGGGCACGATGCGCCACGGCACGCGGGCGACCATGGGCACCATGGACGCCCTCCAGAGCAGCTCCTCGTCGGTCATGTTGTGCATGAGGCCGCCGCTCGGCGCGAGGAAGTCCGCGAACCCCAAGCTCGCCGGCGGGGACGGCGCCGGCTGCCGCGAGGGAGGAGAGGGCTGCGGTGGGCCGACGACGCATGCTGTCTCCGGGGATGGCGAGGGCGACTGTGAGGGTAACTCTGTCACCGGCGACCTAAGGAGAGATGGCAACGGCTGCAGGAAAGGAGGGAGGTAGGACTCGTGGAAGTTGGCGGTGCAGACCATGCCGAGGACGAAGCCGAAGGAGAGGAGCAGTAGCATGGTGACCACATTGGGGAGGACGCTCCCTCTCCCCGAGTGGAGGGCTGGCATGGGCTTGGCCGTGCTGCTGGCCATGCTATGCCTCTAGCTTGGCACACGTTTAGGGGAGAAAATGAAGCTCCTGGTTAATACATGGAACGGTAGACCACGTGCAACCGGCCAGATAGCTACATGCTTTGGTTGACATTGCTTCGTCTTGCAAAAAGTTAGTAGTACTATTAAGTTTATGGCGCACGCTACGTGTCTATCGCTTGAAAAACAGAGAGAAATCAGTCTCCTTTTTAGGGCATCTTGAACGCTGACCCCGAAACCATCCGCATTCGTCAGGACTGCACAGTCAGGACACCGTAAGCCATCTAGCGCCGATGTCAGTCGTGTTGGATTCGATGCATCTCTAGGATGCCATTAGTAGAATCAAATTGCATCAAGATCACGCAAGACAACATGAACAGGGATGGGTTTAGAGATCCTCTACATGTCATGGAGTCGACATGATCGCCTGCTCGGTGCAGGCATGATGAAGGAGTGATGCAGTCGAGGTAAAGACCTCCTCAACGTCCTGATGCCCTCAAGACGCCACCGACACTGTCCGAGGATGGCATCGGCGGCTGGAATAAGTCTTCCCATCGCTGCAGCGCTCCCCTGATCGGATGGGGTGAGAGAATATCGGGAGTAGAGAAACCGTACGTGAATAATGATCTCGCAGGAAGCCAACCCTCTCCCGTATCCCCCTTTTATCTAGCGCTGGCGACAGGGGACTTAAACCATCAGTTGGTTTGGGTGCCTCCGATCAAGGCGTCTCGGTTGGGAGAAAAGCCGATGTACGTTGGTGCATGGACCCCTTTCCTGTAACGTTATCGTCTTTTCCTTCCTTTTTTTCTGTTAGAGTATTAGATCTAACTCGACTGTTTAGCCGTCGGATCGAACCAACATTCCCCCCTTGATCATTAGGATTAACTTCATTCGCCCATTCTACATAGGAATGATGTACCAAAGTGAGGTGTTACAACAGCTCCAAACGTCACAGAACCTCAACACTTATAGCACACTCGCCTATTTCGAAATGGAAAACAATTTGCTAATTGGGGAGTGGTTTATTTTAATGGTCCTCTTATTTCAGAATCATAAGGCTTCCAGTAGTCCCATGCCGGCGAAATGCTCACGAAAAATACTGGGCGGTAAGCCTTTAGTCAGCGGATCCGCAAGCGTATGCTTCATTCTTATATGTTTAACATCAACTGTTTGATCCTGGATTCTATCTTTCGCAGCACAATACTTAATTTCAATGTGTTCGGCAGCATCACTTGACTTGTTGTTACTCGTAAGTGTGTAGACCCTACGGGTTCGGGAACCATGCAGACATGACCGAGACATCTCTCCGACCAATAACCAACAGCGGGATCTGGATACCAATGTTGGCACCCACATGTTCCTCGATGATCTTATCGGATGAACCACGATGCCGAGGATTCAATCAATTCCGTATGCAATTCCCTTTGTCTACCTGTATGGTACTTGCCCGAGATTTGATCGTCGGTATCCCTATACCTTGTTCAATCTCGTTACCGGCAAGTCTCTTTACTCGTTCCGTAACACATCATCCCGTGACCAAATCCTTAGTCACACTGAGCTCATTATGGTGACGTCTTACCGAGTGGGCCCAGAGATACCTCTCCGTCACACGGAGTGACAAATTCCAGTCTCGATTCGTGCCAACCCAACAGACACTTTCGGGGATACCCGTAGTGTACCTTTATAGCCACCCAGTTATGTTGTGACGTTTGGCACACCCGAAGCACTCCTACGGTATCCGGAAGTTGCAGAATCTCATGGTCTAAGGAAATGATACTTGACGAACTACACGATCTAGTGCTATGCTTAGGATTGGGTCTTATCCATCACATCATTATCCTAATGATGTGATCCCGTTATCAATGACATCCAATGTCCATGGTTAGGAAACCCTAACCATCTATTGATCAACGAGCTAGTCAACTAGAGGCTCACTAGGGACATGTTGTGGTCTATGTATTCACATATGTATTACGATTTTTGGATAATACAATTATAGCATGAACAATAGACAATTATCATGAACAAGGAAATATAATAATAACCATTTTATTATTGCCTCTAGGGCATATTTCCAATAACAACTGCCGTAGCACCCTTGTCACCTCGCCGAGCAATCCCCGCGTCAACATTAATCTTCACTGCATCCTCACCTAGAGTAATCTGTTGTCTAGCTCGTCTTGGTGCGGCCCCTAAAGCTGTTGTTCTTGGACCGATGGCGCTAGCTATTTCTACTTCCTCCAAATAGCGATTGATGAAGCTCATGGTTGAAAGTTGACCCTGGAATTCATTGTCATGAATTGCACGCCTTCTTGCCCACCAAATAGACCACATGATAATGAGAACTCGAGCTAAGTCCCGCTGGTTCGATGACTAGAACAACCAAAAGATTCACAACCTCGCGGCCTCACTCTTGTTTGATAGTACATGCTCCAGTACTAATTCACCACTCAACACCCAGACGCAACGGGCATTGCGGCACTCAAAAAGGAAGTGGCGCCATTATCAACTGCTGAGTTGCAGATGGAACAAACCGGCGAGGTCGCCATGTTCCTCTTGTGTCTCGTAGCTTCCGTCGACAGTGACGTTTGTGCAAGCCTCCAAACAAACACTCTAACCTTTGAAGGTATTTTAACTTTCCATAATTGTGTCCAGGACGTTTTATCTACAGTTATATTCGAGTGACCCGCTCGATGTTCTAACCAGTCCTCTCGCTCGTGTTTGATTGCACTAATCATTCTATACGCCGAGCGGACAAAGAACAACCCACGCTTGTCATAGTGCCATGCCTAAATATCAGGCTATACTCGCGCACTCAATGGTATGTTTAGCCCTGCTTCGCGCCTAGAGACACATACACGGTGTGGTCGTCCGTCCCATGCGTATTGTCTTGGTGATTTTTTCCGCTTTAAGTTTCCAACCAATTTTATTTTATTTCATCTGGTTTCCCTCTTAAAGCACTATGGATGTTTTAAATAAATTCATTTTTTTAAAATTTCCAAAAAATAAAAAAAGATCAAGAAACTAAAATAATGTCCACACATTTAAAAATAATACATGAGTTTAAAATTTTCTATTTTTTTAGAAAAATGTTCAAAATAAATTAAATATGTGCATGTGTATAAAAACATTTGCAAACTTAAAATTTGTTTGCAAATATGATTTTTTTATGAATTTAAATATGTTCATAAATTTAAGAAAATACTCATAAATTTAAAGTATGTCCCAATACTACAAAAGATGTTCATAAATAAGAAAATTATTCACGACTGAAAATTGTAAAAAAACAACAAAAGAAAATCACAAAACCCCAATTTATAGATTTCTGGTGACGTTCAACTTTTCCTCTATAGTCGACATTGAGATGCTGGGCCTACACGTGCATTTTAGCCCATACGAACGCTTCACTGACCGAAATTAGGCCCTGAAACGTGCCGCCAGAACCATTCCGAGTCGGGCTGGTAGTGCTGTTGGAGTCCGACTCGGGTCGTGTGTGTTATCATCCGGAAGCATGGCCAGATGCAGCTATAAAGAATGGAACGCGCGGCGCCGGCCAACACGAGAATTGTAGAAGACAGATCCAAGACGACGATGGCGACGATCGGGTGGCCGGACCTCCCGCCGGAGCTGTTGGGCGACGTGCTCTCCCGCTTGCCATCCTACCTCGAGCACGCCCGCGTCCGCGCCGTGTGCCGCTCCTGGCGCTCCGGCGTGCGGACGCAGCCGCCGCCGCCGCTGCTCCCATGGGCCGGCCTCCGCAGCGGCGCCTTCCTCGACCTGGCCGAGGGTGCACTTGACCGTCTGCCCGTCCCAGAAGCCGACGTCGCGCACCGGGTCTCCACGGGCCGTCTGCTGTTTCTGGTGCGCCGCGACGGCGCCTGCTCCCTTATGGACCCTCACTCCGGCGAGGAGACCCCTCAGCACATCGAGCCTGAGTACCTCTGTGCCCGCCTCCAGTTCAACGACTTCCTTCTAGTGCACCCTCGCCGCTCCGGGGACACGACGGCGCCTCGAAAGATCAGCCGCCTTGTCGCAGATAGCATCCTCAAGGTCGTGGTGTCCGATCACCTCGTCGCCGTCTTGATCAGGGGTTTGCAAATGAGCAATAACGTCAGCATCTATACTCGTGGGGGAACAATGCGCATGGCGTGGGCGCCTCCTCCTGAGTTCCCGGGACGCGCCGTCGACATGGCGCTCTTCAAAGGGAAGCTCTATGTCCTCGCGTCAGAAGTCCTGCGCCGCAGCTACGAGCTCCACACCCTGGACATGGCCACCGGAGAGTCCTTCCAATGCATACGTAGCAGCACGCCGCCGACAAGAGTCGACGAGGGCCACAACCGCGTACGTGAAGTCCGCTTCTACTTGGTCTCCTCCGGCGACCGCCTACTCATGGTCGAACACACGATCGACCACATGACCTGTCCACAGACGTATTTGCCGTCTCAGTTCCAGGTCTTCGAGGCCGCCGACATGGACCTGGGCGACGGCCGTGGACGGTGGAGCGAGGTCGACACGCTCATGGGACGTGCCCTCTTCGTCAGTGAGGGATGCTCCGAGTCCCTCCCCGCCACCGCCAGCGGCATCGGAGCTAGGGAAGATTGCATCTACTTCATTAGCGAGCGTCAAAGACTTGGGCCAAGGGCCAGGGACGATTCGATGATGGAGCTCGAATCGGGAGTGTACAACATGAGAGATGGGACGACAGTAGCGCCGTTGCCACCGTTGGAGACGGCGACGACAGCGTCGGTGGACGGTCCATGGTCTCCAACCTGGCTGTTCCCACCAATGGTTTGAGGTTTTGAGCTGGCCGTGGCAGCGAGTCGGACGTGGTGAAGCCACTACTTTCACGACATTGAAGCTAACTAGAATTAGTTCATACTAGTTTACATAGACGGGTGGCCGTACGCATGACTCTGCCTCATCGAGTGGCGATTAAAGCAGCACAGATGATAAAAGAGATGAACAAAATACACAAACTGGTTCCGATGCAAGTGGTGGTTGCTTTGTTCTGTTTTTTTTTTTTTAGAATTTTCAGAATTTCTGCCGGAGTAGATTATTATTTTTCAGAACTCGCTGGCCTGTTTTTACAAAAATCATGTGGTCGCATTAACCAAACAGAAAAATGAACTAACCTATGACCATGTGCTTCCATATTTAATCCCCTCCGTTCATGCATGCCGGCACTCCCGCACGAGGAGAAGTTGAGGCCCGGTGAGCGCCAACTGGAACAATACTTTCCGTGTAGGGTATCACATTGAAGAAGTACACATCCTTCCAAGCAGGCTCAAGTTCATCTGACCCATGACCCCGGTATCTTAGCCTACTCAATTCACAAGCATTTGTCCGCTCATGCGACTGCAGATCGTAGAGGCAGAGCTTGACATCGGAGCGTAGCATCAGCGTGCCCGGAAGAAGAGCGATGGGGTGGCACTTGCCCATGTCATGCAACGTGTAACGCGGTTCCCACATAGAGCTGGCCCCGTCTTCCACGAGCGCCCAGACCATCACTAGCCGATACAAGTCACTAGTCTCATTGACACGGTAACCAGTTAGACACAACTCCCCGTGCAACACACTCAAGTTCAAGTGTTCAATATCTTTGTTGCCGTTGTCGATCTTGAGGTCCGACAAATCAGAAGGCAAATGGGTGACGCTCAATGCCTCAACATCCAAGCCGAAGCGGAGGAGGAAGTGTGGGTGCGGCGCCATGTCGGTACAGTCATTGGCATTGACGATCCAGTACACACCCCCATTCACAGATTGCACGGCCACCCATGGATCTGCGTGGTACCACCGATCCGCCGTGATTTCCCTCCATCGAGGAGGAGCATGGTCACCCACGGTGCACACTTCCACCCTGTTGTAGAATTTATTGTCTCTGAAACGAACAAAGAACTGGACTACCTTGTAGATGCCACTGCGAAGATCACGGCCTAACCCAATTGGGCGTTGGGAAGGGGGGAAATTGCCGTGGCCGCTCTCCGGCAGCGTGACGATGTCCCTGGTGGCGGGGTTGAAAAGGTACGCCTTGGTGTCTGTGGGGACAAGAACCAAGCCTTCACAATGGGAGAAGAAGCGAGCAAAGTGAAACTCATCGGTAAGAGTACATGTTAGAGAGGAACTTGGTGAAATGCGTTGGATCATGTGTAAATGTGATTATGTGAAATTGCCATTTGTTGATCGTTGAATTTTGCACATAGATGAAATTGCTAACCGAATGTAGTTCTTGTAAATGACAATTGACTTGGTAGTTATGATATATATTCTAAATATAGAAGAAAGATGGAAATACTTTAGACCATTGTCTACATGAGAATTTAGACAACCAAATACTCCGAGACTCAGAAATTTAATTTGTGGATTTGCTAATTCCCAGTCTTTGTTAAAGAAAATGACACTTCTCAGTCGACTAACAATCAGTTTAATTTAAGTGGACACGAAAACCCGTTGATCTCAGTGGTGCAATCCATTCAAGTTATATATATTTTTAACTATGGAAACAAATATTGCTGTTTATTTTAAATAATACTAGATGAAAACCCTTTTATACCACGGTGAGCACATCTTGAGATTTGTAGGAATGAATTTGTATAGATTGTCTAAGATCTAGACGATCACTTCAATCTAACACAAACAATGATGGAGCCAGCAAAGGGCGAGCTAGGGCCATGGCCCCCCCACGATGAAATATCTTAGGCCTCCTTCAGTTTGGAGGACTTTCATAGGAAGAATCAAATGCAAACCAGATAAATAAGGACACACATGCAAACCATTATGTTGGACGCCATTTATAATCTCATTGAAACATACAGATGGAACCTCATGTGACAATGAAAAAGGAATAAGTAAGATTACAAAGCGATGGTGTTGGAAATCAATAACAAAACAATTGAAGGTTCCTTATTTCAACGCCATTTGGTTCAATTCGCACCATGAAACTTGCGTGCAAATGTTGCAGCAACAAGTAACGGAAAAGCGATAGTCGCATCGCAATGAACCTACATTTCCAAAAGCTCAGATGTCATATTGAAATAATAAGAATCAAATAGGTTGTATGCCATCATTGCATAGCACCATTATATCTCATAGAAGTGCATAGGCTCTAAAGCTGCAGTATTCTACAATGCAAAAAAATAATCAAAGGTAGTTCAAGACAATGCCTCGCATGTGCATCATTGTCTATGCATCTATGTAACATTTTAGTAACCAGAGTCTAGTAGTATGTAAAATATAAAAACAAAACCTTTGAAACTTGTGTTGGTACATATTAGTTGCAACATATAGGTTTGGGACCATGTTACGTAGTAATTCGTGCAAAATTTTCAAATGCCCATTTGTGGTTGCAGAGCATGTGTGAAGTTTAGTTCCACGTTGTGTTCTCGTAGCTAAGTGAAGGCCAACAAATAACGGGTACTTGCTTATACCTTCCTTAAACATGAGAACATTGGACTATAAAATGCTAGCTCACTCACTCACTTGCCTCGCCTCACAAAGCTAAGTTGATGGGGGTAATGATTGATCCGATTGATTCACATAGTGGGTTAGTTACCAATCCTATTGTGATTAACCCTCCCATGTCCTAGCCGAGTGCATTCCAGTGAATGCATCACTGGCATGCGCTTCTCTTGGCTTCCCCATCTTGAGAACCGCATCGATAGCAGCGCCGGAACACATGCCTCTAGAACTACGTCTGGCCATCTAAGGGGCAACTGCTCACATTTGACCAACTACTTCTACTAAGATATCTTCAACTCAATGGTTTGCGACACCCTGAATGACACAATCATTTCTACCAACGTATGTGTTCTAATATCCTTTGTTCCTTCATGCATTTTCTTATTATTGCCATTCGATGGATGTGCTAGTTTACTATTCTATATAAACTCGAATGTCTAGTTTCTCGTATGTGATTAATATTGCCAGCACCGTTATCGATATTATTTTAGACTAATTAATTAAAAATCACTTATTTTTTCAACATGTATATACCTTTACAGGTTTTGCCGAACCCTTAATCTTTCCCCATGAAACTGCTTCATCAGGATGCGCTCCTGAATCACTACCATCAAACTCTTGAGCCGTGTTGATATACACAGCATAATCTGCACCATTCTGAAGCATATTTGCATTGCATATATGATGCTTTGGGAGGCCACCACCAAGAATTATAACTCCTGTCTTCCTTGGGGTTGCATGAATAGCTTCATCATTCATGAGCCTTACATCTGCAAAACTTTCAAGCATTTGAAATCACAAAAAAGTAAGTGAAGTAATTACATCACAATTTACCTTGTACAATGTCGATAATAAGACCAGGATTGTGAACGGCATGACAGAACAACATGTCTCCAATTGATCCATCAGTCAATGCAGGGCAATATACAGGAATATTGTTCTGGTCAATTTTAAAGAGTCAACACTATATAACTTCAGTGATTGCACAATTGTCATTGAAACGAAGATTTGAACACAGAAAAAAAGAAACCTAGTGCAAAACATATTCTCGAAGGAATAAAGTGAAAGACACAATAAAGTAAGAGTCAATCAACCACACCTAGACTTTGAGAAAATAATAGTGCGTTCAAGAATAGTAACTATTCCCATGTTTAGGATTCATGCTTCCTCAATGGTAAAAATAAAGATTGATTAAACCGATGGTTGGTGGAGAAGCACCTCTTTTTGTGATTCATGTTGTAATGTGTATTTGGCCCAAACACTTGTTATAAATGTTCATCAAACTAAATGATACATGGTGTGTTGTTGAGGAATTCCAGTGATATTTAGTTATATGGAACATGAATTTTTGGATTAATAATGTGAGAATTGAAACTAGAAAACATATGATCTATTGTCTTTGATTATCATATATATAATCGTAAACTATTTATTGAATATAAGTGACATAATCAAATGGATAGCCTTTTTCTATGCATGGTGGAATGTTTGAGGTGTGTCTTTCTCATGCATGCTTGTATGTTGAGGTGGCATTGTATTGCTGCAAGAATTGCCATATACTAGATGACACCTTGTGTGTTGCTGCAGAATTGGTTTCAATATATTTAATATCGAAATTAATAATATGAAAACTAAAACCAAAAGGAGATATATTTGTTATATTTGATCATTGTACAGTTGTAATCATTTATTGAATATAAGTAGTGTTTTCTCATACATGACTGAATGTTGAGATGAGATTATTTTTTCATGCATGATTGCATGTTGAGATGGGCTTCTCCCATGCATGGTCACTTGTTGAGGTGTATGCTAAAAGAAATATGCTAGTGTGGTCACCTATTTATTTAGTTATGCCCTTATACTAGATAAAACCTCACGCGTAAATGGAGAGTGAAGTTAGTTCCTCCTGGTGTTCTATTTTAGTCAAATTATTCATTGCTGAAAATAATAATCAACGATGTTCAGGACTTGCATGCAGTGGAAAAAATTGTGTGGAAGGTCTTGCATGTGCTTGAAAATGGGAATACCTACCGGGGTCTTGTGGGCATTGGGCGAGAACAACATAAACCTAAACAAAAACAATAGTGTTCATTTTCCTCGACAAGAAATCATAAACACCTCACAATATGGACAAGGTTTTGGGGCCACTGCATACACTGATATTTGACTCAGTCATGCACTCTCGCATCGTTTTTGTGATAACAGAGGGATAACATGGCAGCGGTTGCTAGAGGTTGCACTATAGTCGAGTTCCTATCTCATTGCTTACCCAACTTAGCTATTTAGGTGCTTCTAAAATATGATTGACATTTATACACTTCAATGATAGTTTGTAAGAATCAAAGGTTTATTCAAAATCATGTTACCTTGTGTGCCCAATAAAGGTAGGAGCTTTCATCATTTATTTCTTTACCAAGACGACCAATCACCTTTGATGGTGTCCAGACATTCTGCAGTTAACATGAAATTCATGAAGCAGCAGAAATATAAAGACCGACAAAGAAGTTTTAACAACGAATTCATATTGTAGAAAATGATGGTTTAACTTAGATAACATATCAACTAAGGTGCAACCATCGCTTTGTTGATTTCAGCAATTTGTGCAATAATTATAAAGCATAGATCACACATTTGGTTTGACAACACCTCATAGCCTTTCCATCCATGTATTTGCTAGAAATTTGTGCACTGGTCGTCGTAAGTGACATGGGTTATGCATGCATTTGAAAATAAGGATATTCATGCAATGAACTTATAAGAAAGTTTATAAAGCGCCACACCATGCATGATTATTGCCGCAATCGTGTGCGTAGCCTACTCCTATTCATGCAAATCATGAACTTTGCACAGTTGGTAGTTTTCTTCCACGATGACCATAAAGCAAACTACCAATTGTGCAAAGTTCATAATTTCCAAAATGTACATCATGTACTACCGTGAAATGCCGCAATCGTGTGAGTAGCCTACTCCTATTCATGCATCTTCTGCAAATTATCAACTCTGCATCTAATTTGTGCATTCTATGCACACCATCAATGGGTCCCATGACACACACAAGGGATTGTCACCACGATCCCTATTATTGGCGGATTTTGATTGCTAGGACATATCATATGAAATAAAATTCAAATAGTCAATTTATTAAATTCTAACAGAAGCTACCTTAGTAGATTGTTCTAGTAGCATCTGGTCAAGGACTGGCATAATCCATTGCTCAAACTTGCAATAGTTATCATTGGGCAGCAAGAGATTACCAATCCGGTTCAGTCCTTTGGACCGCAACAATGCTCCAGGTAAGGAAAAATCACCTCGGTATGTTGATCCAAGGCATTTTATGAGATCTTCCTCTATACCCCCAGCACTCGTAACAATAACATCCACCTAAAGAACACATTTTTTGGGAAAATAATTAGCTATGGGCTAGGAAGCTAGTCATCGGTGACTACTAGCCCTTGATAATTCTAAAAAGCAGCACTATCTTCATTTCAAATTACTTTGCACATTAGGTTTTGTTAGGACAAGTCTTTGTCAACAATTAATCTATTAGTATATACTTTATGTACATATCATTATATTTATATTCTAAAGAAGTATTCATTTGTAAATATTATTTTAATCGCAAAAGTTACTTGTTAATAGTGGAATTGTCGGTCAAATGTTTGCCTTAACGACCCCTAATATCCAAAATAATTTGAAATGGAGGGAGTCACATTTAGTGAGCAAGCAACCTTTGATAAGAAACTTTTTAGCTTAGCCACCACATGCTTGGTGGGTGACTAGACATCTCCTGTAACCAACGATGGATGTGTGTCACCGTATATTTGGTGAATGCGTTAAAGTAACTAGTCATACTTCAAGACAACTAGTCATACTTCTACTAAACAGTTTGTTTAATTAAGCGATGTATTTTAAAAAACTATTTTTTTCTAATCTTTTTAGCTAATTAAAATGATATTTGAACCGGTTTTGTTTTCAGGTTTGCACACGTGACACAGAGTTGGAGCATTCACCATATGATGTTGAACCAGAAACCGTATCACATCCCGTATGCCAGAAGACACAAGGTTTGAAGTGAAACCAAGGAATATCTTGCACTTCACAGATTCCCTGTACTTGGGGTTAAGTTCAGCTTCACCACAGTCCACGCTTGGCTTCTCGTGCGACAGCCTCCAATCCAACTTCAGTGCAGACAAGCACAGTGCGGAAAAGAGTCAGTAAAAAAATGTAAGGAGTGTAGCAAATTCCGGAAAAGAGCAAGGTCCAAAGCATGCATGCATATGTGCAGTAGTGAGGACAGCTAGAGGAAGGTTAGATGCTCAAGTGAGGAAGAACTGAAATGGAAAAGAGGGTGGAGTACCATCTGACTGACGACGTCGATGGCGTCGCCGAGGTGGGACGCCTGGAAACCCGTGGAGGCTAGCGACCCGAGCATCCCGGCAAGGCCGAGGCCGGCGTCGTTGAAGTCGGGGCCGGCGACCCTGGTGGACTCGTCGAGGGACTCGGACGGTTTCAGCAGGATGGCGCGGGCGCCCTCCAACGCGTCTGCCTTGAACCCTCCGACGCCGCCGCCTCCATTGCTGCCCATCTCCGCCGGATCCTTTGAAAACTGGAAAGCGAACCTGGTTCCTCGGGGCTGTGTGGTCTTCTAGGCTCGCTTCCTCCTCCTACTTATGGTTCCGCTTCCTCCTGCAAAAGCCTTCTTATTCATTCCAGAAACAGAAAGGCTAGTGCTCAAACATGTTTGGTGCGAAGTCGTTATCATGCA
The DNA here is from genome assembly GCA_902687465.1 of Secale cereale. Classification (NCBI taxonomy): domain Eukaryota; kingdom Viridiplantae; phylum Streptophyta; class Magnoliopsida; order Poales; family Poaceae; genus Secale; species Secale cereale. The sequence continues at coordinate 21,162,645 of LR738711.1, forward strand.
TGATTTGCATGCTCCTGCATGTGCCCTGGCCATGTCTGTCGGTCTCGAGCGCTAGCTGTTTGGCTGTGTGGTTCCGCCATCATCATTTCAAAAGTGTATGTTGAACTATTAGTAAGAGTTTTATTGACATTTGTTATTGAAATAAGAAATCAGCCTTGGAAGATGATGAAACAAACACGGATCTCATGGATTGTAGGATTGACCATCATCATAGAATAAATACTCCATCCGTTCCATAATGTAAGACTTTTTTGACACTAGTGTAGTGTAAAAAAAAGTCTTACATTATGGGACGAAGGGAGTAGTAGATAATGTTGCTTAGTTGTTGTTATTTAAGTATACCTGACTGCGAGAGAAATAAGATTCAATAGGCAGAGTTGGTGTTTTTCTTATATAAATTAGGATACGTGTGTTGCACGTGCATGCTTAGTTGCTTGCTAGTCTGTATAACGAGATTAGGAAGACGGACTATATGACGAGAATACAGATTCGATACGGTGAGGGCAAAGAGACGCGGTGGATTTACGAGAGGCCAATATAAGCCTTGCTAGACTTACTGTTCACCTTAACATCGCCCTCATGGTGGGCTCATGGCCAGCAGCAACCCCATCCGCTATCTGCCCGCCCCACCACGCCGCCCATGCCGCCCACGCGCTCCCGTCCTGCAGATCCTTGTACAGTATTGCAGATTTGCAGCCACCAATCGCCACCAAGGATCATTGCTGGAGTTTGTTGTTGTACGATTCCCTAAAAAAACAATGTCGTCTGATTGGGGCATCATATCAGTTCATTGCTGGAGTTTGTTGTTGTGCGGCAACTCGGGCGCGGCTCGCAACCTCCCATCTCTGCCATTTCTTTCCCCCTTCTCTCGCTACGGCGCCACTGGACGTGAGCACGCGCGGCCGACGGCAGGTTCGGACTCCTGGACTTGCTGCTGGAATGCTGCACCACGGACTATGAGGCTCAAAACATCAAGTTTCTAAGTTTACTGAGCAAATTCATTGCAGCTTACATGTTAAAGACCTCAGTATAATTCTCTCAAGTCGCATGCTTAGCTAAAATATGATTTTTAGAAGGTAGGCTGCCTATTGAAC
>LR738711.1:21168464-21199080 GCA_902687465.1 Secale cereale
CAGCCCATAGGGCTGGCCGCACCCCCCCTAGGGTTCCTAGTTGGACTAGGAAAAGGGGGGGGGGGAGCGCCACCTCTCCTTTCCTTCTCCTCCCCCCTCTTCCTTTAATAGGAAAGGGGATTCATATTCCTACTAGGAGTAGGAATCCTACTCCCTGACGCGCCCAAAGGGCCTAGCCGCACCTCCCCCTTGCTCCTTTATATACGGGGGCAGGGGGCACCCAAAGACATAGAAGAAACATTGTTCTAGCCGCGTGCGGTGCCCCCATCCACAGAAACACACCTCGGTCATACCGTTGCAGTGCTTAGGTGAAGCCCTGCGCCGGTAGCTTCATCATATTCGTCAACACGCCGCCGTGCTGATGAAACTCTCCCGCAAAGTTCTACTGGATCAAGAGCTCGTGGGATGTCATCAAGCTGAACGTGTGCTGAACACGGAGGTGTCATACATTCGGTGCTTGATCGGTTGGATCGCGAAGAAGTTCGACTACATCAACCACGTCACTAGACGCTTCCGCTTTCGGTCTACGAGGGTACGTAGACACACTCTTCCCTCTCGTTGCTATGCATCTGGTAGATAGATCTTGCGTGTTCGTAGGAAAATTTTGAAATACTACGTTCCCCAACATATATAGCGTTGAGCACCAGGTTTAAGTAGATATTACAGTGGGGAGAAGAGGTATTACACCACTGCATAGAGGGGGGGAGGGTTGGTGATGACGGCGACAAAGTTGTTGGTGTAGATCATCGTCACAATGATGGCCCCGACGACGTTCCAGCGCCACTGGGAGGGACGGGGAGAGAGCCCCCCTTCTTCTTCGTCTTCTTAGTTGACCTTCCCACTAGATGGGAGAAGAGTTTCCCCTCTGTTCCTTGGCTTCCATGGCATCGGAGGGGCGAGAGCCCCTCCGAGATTGGATCTCTCTCTCTGTTTCCTTGTATTTCTGCGCTCCCAGATTCTGGCCTTTCATCGTTTCTTATATTCCCAGAGATCCGTAACTCTGAATGGGCTGAAATTTTAACACAATTTTTATCCGGATATTGGCTTTCTTGCGGCTAAAGAAGGGTACCAACCGTCTTACGAAGTGGCCACAAGGGTGGGGGCGCACCCTCCGTCCTTGTGGGCACCTCGGGCATCGTCTCGCGTTGATTCTTCTTCCCAAAAATCACATATATTCCAAAACAAATTTCCGTAAGTTTTTATCATGTTTAGACTCCGTTTGATATGGATATTCCGCGAAACAAAAAAACATGCAACAAACAGAAACTGGCACTGGGCGCTGGATCAATATGTTAGTCCCAAAAATAGTATAAAAAGTTACCAAAAGTATATGAAAGTTGTAGAATATTGGCATGGAACAATCAAAAATTATAGATACGACGGATACGTGTCATCGACGGGAGAGTAGGTCTCCGTAACCCCGCCTCTCCGGATCCTGTACGGGAGAGGGGCGATTAGGTTTTTGGCAGCGACCACGCGACTGCTCGCCTGTGTTCATCTACTTCCTCTATGTCCGCATCGCCCTCGCCATCACCATGTCCACCGACGCTGAACGTGCCGCCGTCGAGAAGATTGAAGCCGATAAGAAGGGCGCCAAGGACGCCGATGTTGCCCCCACCACCGCAGCTGTCTCTACATGGCCTACTGGAGGGTATAATGTGTTTATCCCTCTTCTGTTTATGTTCGTATTAGCAGTACTAGCATTATGTGTAGATGTGTCTACTATTTTCTTAGTACGTGCTTTTATAGTTCGTAATCAGTATGTCGTTAATTTTGTCAATGCCATGCTCATGATTATTTCATGGATTAAATTAATCAAAAAGTTGCCTATCCAAAAACCTAGTATGTGTAGGAATTTTTCGACAAGTGGATTTGCTGTTGCACTGAAACCGAAGAAGTTTACCGGTGCATACTTTAAGCATTGGCAGACTAAGACCACTTTATGGCTCACGGCTATGAATGTATTCTCGCTCGCCGGTGTGCCCACGGGAACGATTGCTCCTGAACAGGAGAAGGTGTTTAGGGAGGCCACCTAGTGCGTGTCGCCAAGGACTTGTGGGAGGCGCTTGAATCTAAATTCGGGGCCACCGATGCTGGGAGTGAAATGTATATTATAGAGCAGTTCCACGATTACAAGATGGTTGAAAACCGTCCTGTACTGGAGCAGGCTCATGAGATAATATGGATCGTTAAGGAGCTTAGCTTCTTAAGTGCGAGTTACCGGGCAAATTTGTCGCGGGCTGCATATTCGCTAAGCTCCCTAATTCCTGGAGGAACTTTGCTACCACTCTGAAACATCAGAGGCGTGAATTCTCAGTGGAGGATGTCATTGGCCATCTGAGTGTTGAGCAGAACTCGAGAGCAAAGGACTCGAACGGGAAACCGGTCGAAGGAAATTCTGTCACCAACATGGTGAACAAGAGGAACTTCAACTGCCACAAGTCTAAGGGAAAGAACGGTGTCCAACACAATACCGACTTTAAGAAGAAGGGTAAGAAGACCTTCAAGAAGAACAAGAAGGATGAGTGCTGCTTTACTTGTGGTTCGGTTGAACATTGGGCCAACAAGTGCCCAAACAAGTACAAGAAGCTAGGACAGGACTCCAAGTCTGTCAACATGATTGTGGGCAACAATGATAATGGGCATCTGGTACGGTAATTTATTCACTTTTTTAGTGTTTCAGCCCACCGATTGGTGGGTGGACACAAGTGTAGGTGTTCATGTGTGTGCTGACATTTCATTGTTTTCTTTCTACCAGGTCACAGGCCATGGGTCTGTATTGATGGGGAATGGAGCGAGTGCTTCTGTTCATGGTGTTGGCACGGTCGATCTGAAGTTTACTTCGGGAAGGATCGTGCAGCTGAAGAATGTGCAGCATGTCCCCGCCATCAAGAAGAACCTCGTTAGTGGCTCCCTTCTATGTAGAGAAGGGTTTAAGTTGGTTTTCAAGTCTAATAAATTAGTTGTTATGAAATATCTTTGTTGGAAAAGGTTATGAGAGCGGAGGGATGATCCGCCTTTCCCTCGCAGATTTTTGTAATAAAGTCGTGAGCCATATTCATTCGAATGTTAATGAATCAGAAGTTTGGCATTCACGTATGTGTCACATTAGTTTCGGTGTTATGACGCGGCTAGCTAAGTCGGATTTAATCCCGAGTTTCACTTTAGCCAAAGGTTCTAAGTGCCTTTCATGTGTGCAAGCTAAGCAACATCGCAAGCCTCACAAGGTCGCGGAGGAGAGACACTTGGCACCATTAGAACTCATACATTCTGATCTTTGTGAGATGAATGGTGTGTTGACTAAATGTGGAAGGAAATACTACATGACATTGTTAGATGATTCCACTAGATATTGTTATGTGTATCTATTAAATACTAAAGATTAGGCTCTACACTACTTTAAAATCTATAAGGCAGAAGTGGAGAATCAACTTGAAAAGAAAATTAAATGAGTTCGATCAGATCGTGGTGGATAGTACTTCTCGAGTGAGTTTGATTCCTTTTGTGCGGAACACGGCATTATTCATGAGAGGACCCCTCCCTATTCACCCCAATCAAACGGGGTTGCCGAGCGGGAAAATCGTAATCTAACTAGTTCGGTTAACGCCATGTTAGATACATCGGGTTTATCCAAGGCATGGTGGGGGGAGGCTATATTGACGGCATGTCATGTACTGAATAAAGTTCCTACAAAGGATAATGAGATCACTCCCTATGAGAAATGGGCGAAGAGAAGGACAACACTCTCGTACTTGCGTACTTGGGGTTGTTTGGCAAAAGTCAATGTGCCGATCCCCAAAAAGCATAAGCTTGGACCAAAGGTCGTGGACTGCGTTAATTTGGGCTACGCTAAGAATAGCGTTGTCTATAGATTTCTAGTAGTGAAATCTGGGGTACCTGACCAGAAGGTCGGTACAATTATGGATTCTAAGGATGCTACATTCTTTGAGGATATTTTTCCTATGAGAGATATGCAAAGCTCTTCTAGACAAGAATCTGAGGAGACTCCTGAGCCTGCCATTCCTATGGAATATTATGAACAAACACATGATGAAAATCCTGAGGAGGATGACGAGGAAACCCTTGGTAGGGGCAAGAGACAAAGGACTACAAAGACCTTTGGTGATGATTTCTTCGCGTACCTCGTGGATGATACCCCCACTTCTATTCCAGAAGCGTATGTCTCTCTAGAAGTTGACTACGGGAAGGATGCGGTCTGTAGCGAGATGGACTCATCATGGCTAATGGGACATGGGAGATTACTGAGCGTCCCCATGGTTGCAAACCATTGGGATGTAAGTGGGTGTTCAAAAATAAGCTTAGACCCGATGGTACGATTGAAAAGTACAATGCTAGGCTTGTGGCCAAGGGCTATGACCAGAAAGAAGAGGAATATTTCTTTGATACTTATTCACCTGTAGCCAGACTGACCACCATTTGTGTATTACTCTCGTTGGCGGCCTCGCATGGTCTTCTCCTCCACCAGATGGATGTTAAGACAACTTTCTTGAATGGAGAGCTAAACAAGGAAATCTACATGCAACAGCCAGATGGCTTTGTGATAGATGGTCAGGAAGGAAAAGTGTGTAGGTTGATAAAATCTTTATATTGCCTAAAACAAGCACCTAAGCAGTGTCATGATAAGTTTAATACAACTTGACATCTGTTGGCTTCGTTGTTAATGAAGTTGACAAATGTGTATACTATCGCCATGGTGGGGGCGAAGGAGTTATACTGTGTGCTTGTATGTTGATGACATACTAATATTCGGAACCAACCTCAAAGTCATTGAGCAAGTCCAATCGTTTCTATCTCGTAACTTTGAGATGATAGACCTTGGTGTGGCTGATGTTATCTTGAACATCAAGCTACTGAGAGATAATGAGGGTGGGATTACACTTCTGCAATCCCATTATGTTGAGAAGATGTTGAGTCGTTTTGGATACTGATGTCTACACACGCTTCTACTCTTGTAGACTATGTTGGGCCTCCAAGCGCAGAGGTTTGTAGGACAATAGCAATTTCCCTCAAGTGGATGACCTAAGGTTTATCGAACTCAGGGAAGTAGATGTTGAAGATGGTCTCTCTCAAGCAACCCTGCAACTAAGATACAAGAAGTCTCTTGTGTCCCCAACACACCTAATACAACTAGGAGTTGTATAGGTGCACTAGTTCGGCGAAGAGATGGTAAAATATGGATGATAGGAGTGGCAAAGCAAAGTAATATAAATATGTAATAAAAAGTGCAGCAAGCAAACAAGTGGTAAACGTGAGCACAAATGGTATTGCAATGGTGGAAGCAAGGCCTAGGGTTCATACTTTCACTAGTGGCAACTCCCAACAACATTAACATAATCGAATCACATGATATTTCCCATAAAACATGCAAAGGGGACACACTCGGAGGTCATTCCTTCGTGGTCAAGAAAGGACGAGAATTATGTAGGGCTACAAAAGCACACCTCAAAGTTCATAGTTCTCAATCTAAGGATTTCCCAATGTCACCGCGGCCATCCAAAGAGAGTCCCACAATCACCACAACATATCTAAAGGATAGTCAAAGACAAGCACCAAGAGACTCTCAATCTTCAATCAACACACAAGAGAGGAAATCACTCATGAAAATACTTTTCTAATCCATGTCCAATAGACCGCTGTCACCTTGGTCTCGGGGATTATACTAGATAAAGACAAGTGAGTACATCAATCCAATAAATAGAGGAAGGGGAAATATCATGGGATCACCCTAGATTAACATAGCCTATGATCACAACGAAGATCACATCATGGGAGAGAGAATTGACCACATAGCTACTGGTAAGAACCTCAGCCTCGAGGAGGAACTACTCCCGCATCATGGAGGGAGGAAGCAACGTCGATGGAGATGAATCCGGGGGCACTTCCCCGTCCCGGCAGGGTGCCGGCGCAGGAATTCTGGTCCCCCGAAGCTTGATGGCGATGGCGGCGGAGATCGGAATCGCGTCTGGAGAAAAGGGGTCCGGAATCAGGGTTTCTGCGACGCGATGTAAATATATGCCAAAGGGGGTCGCCAGAAGAGGTCAGGGGGCACAGGCGCCCCCCGGCGCGGCCTAGGGGTGGGCCGCCTGGAGCCCCTGTGGGTCCCCTCCGGCCCTTCTTTGGCCGCATGGTAGCTTCTGGAACGCTGATTTTTTATATAATTTTTCTGGATTTTTCCTGGCAGTTCTCGTAACGTGAAAACCTGAAATACAAAAACAGCCGAAAACAGAAACTGGCACTGGGGTGCACTGAGTTAATAGGTTAGTCCAAATATGATCAAAAGTGTATGGAAGTGTATAAATAACATAGCAATATCACCCAAAAGAGGCATGGAGCAAGCAGAAATTATAGATACGTTTTGGACGTATCAACATCCCCAAGCTTAATTCCTGCTCGTCCTTGAGTAGGTAAATGATAACAAGAATAATTTCTGTGGTGACATGCTATTAACCATATAGGATTTTTTCATAGTCATATGACAAAAGCTTACTGAGACAATGAATCTATAGTAATTAAGTTGCCTAATGAGAAAATCACAAAGAACTGAAAGTTTTATAATATGATATTGAAACATCAAATAGATTTGTAATGAACATGATGTGCAAATATGATAAAGTGATATCTAGCTTGCCCCCTTTAGTGAAGCAAAACATAAATGCAGGGGCACCTCCAAGGTTTAAGTGATGACTAGATACAACGATTTCAAAATAAACGATATCACAATCATGCAAAAGACAATGTTACTTTGGGACAATGCACATTACACTCAGAATGACAATCATGCTCTCAGTAGTTGGTGCTTTTTTAAAAGAAGGTGGAGACTCTCGAACCGTGGCTTTTGTTGGCAAGGTTGAAAACCCGTAGTCGGAAACAAAGACAAAACATGTACCAGAGCTCTTGGCTTTAAAACAGAGGTAATAATTTTTTTTAGATCATGCATGTTTCGTCAACGAATGCTAGCAGACAACTCAATCACTTCTTGAGATGGACAAGTTTCGAGGAACGGCTCCCGAATGAGGACGATCACATCCTCTTAATCTCCTTTGTTTATCACTGCCAAAGTTTTCTGATTTCTCATGAACAAAGCGTGAAGGAGGGTTTGTTTGTTATATTATCTTTTTGAGCCGGGCGCACTCAATGCCAGTTCCTTCTCGTATTATGGGTTTGCACATTATACATGCAATCCCGGGTTGAAGCTTGTCCAACTTAAGAAAATCATGAATTAACCACTACTTCCTCATGAACTTACAACAGAGGCACAAAATAAGAATGCTTTTTCTTTGAATAATTTCGAGATGGCACATGTAAGTCTCCGTTAGGAATGGCAGGTAAATACCATGTAGGAAGGTATGGTGGACTCATATGGCATAACTGGATTAAAAGGATGTGGATGCACAAGCAGTCAGTCCGCTTAGTACAGGTGGAGGTTAGCAAAAGACTGGGAGCGACCAACTAAGAGAGCAATGACGGTCATAATCATGCAGAGCGACAAAGCAACATTGAATCAGGCATGGAAGTTATATCGCTACTCAGAAACAAAAGATCATCAAGGCTTGACAGACTTTCTTTACAGTCTTAAATATGCGTGAGCATACGCCAAGTCAATCAAAATAAATTCTTTGAAGGAAGATATTACTAAACCATACCACATCATAGGCAACAAATCATGTTGGTACTCCAATAACACATTGGGAACCCCCCAGCTATTTGGGACTAACCATAAGAAAACCTGAACTACCAAGCGCCATTATGCAAGTAGCATCTTTATCATAGACATATCAACCAATGCAACGGAAGCAAACTCTCTTAAGAAGATAAGCATGATAACTAAAGAGAGTTCAAGCAACCAACTAAACGAAAGCTCTTTTAAAAAGATAAGCATGAATACTAAGAGCTAAGCATGATAGTAGCTATTAAAAGACAAAGAACACACACAGCATAGATAGGCATGAAAATTCTATGTTATGTTCTAGATAGAAGTGGAGCGTGTTTCTCTCCCACATAAAGAAAGCTGAGTTCCGACTCGTTATGAAAAGCTAAAGAAAACTAAAAACAAGACGCTCCAAGCATAGCACATAACACATGAAGTGATTAAAATATAGTGGAACGAAAGACGAACTGATAATGTTGATGGAGAAGGGGGTGCACGGGGGCATCCCCAAGCTTAGACGCTTGAGTCTCCTCGAATATTTCTTGGGGGTGCATGGGGGCATCCCCAAGCTTGAGCGTTTGACACTCCTGAATCTTTTTATCATCTTCCCTCGCACACTTGAAAACTCCCTTCATACATAACTCATCATAATCTGATTAGCGAGGTTAGTACCCATAATAAAATAATTGTACCTTGCTGGAAATAAGGATATTCTTGAAGTTCTACTGTTTCTCAAGATTGCCAAAAGGTTTTTGCAAAGAAAAAGCAAGCTCTAGGTTTGCAAAATGAAGGAAAGGCAAAACAGGACAAAATCTGTGAAAAACAAACAGCAGGTAGTAAACGATTTGTTCGGGGCACTTCTGCAACTCTAATAAAAAAACTCAAAACAGACGCACAAAATACAATTATATAGAGCACGCTGTCGAAAAAATTCAGACCAAAAAGATGATCTGGTGATTTTATACGAATTTTTCTATCCAAGGACAGAATCTGTTTCCTGGACAGCACGTCACAACTTTTGAACTTTCTTGCAATCAGAGGCTAAACTTGGCACAAAGCTGAAAAATAAAGATACAATGATGTTGATACAGTAGTAACAAACATCAAGACCACTAAAACTGAAAGTAAACATAACAAGGGTTGTCTCCCTAGAGCTCTTTCTTTATAGCCATAAAGATAGGCTTAAGACTTTAATGATGCTCTCGTAGGAATAAGAGCTGAAGAACAAAAGAGAGCATCAAGAAGCAAATACCAAACACATTTAAGCCTAACATGCTTCCTATGCATAAGAATATTGCAATAGAATAATTCATTGAAGCACAAAACAACTAGCATAGGAAGGCAAAACAAGCATAACTTCAAAATATTCACCATAAAGAGAGGAAACTTCTTATTATTAAGATATTTAGAACCAAGTCTCCCTCTCTCATTATAAATTTCAGTGGCATCATGGATGAACTCAACAATATAAGCATCACATAAAGCATTGTTACCATGATCCACATGCAAAAAGGTACTCTTACTCTCCACATAAGCATAATTTTTCTCATTGGTAATAGTGGGAGTAGGACTATCATAAACAACTTGAACACTATAGATTAATTGTGTATTAGGAGGGTGGTGTTCAACAAGGGAGTAATTCCCTCCATGATTATGACAAGTTTCATAAGGATAATTTCTCCTTATGTCATAGGTACCTTTATAATCACTATAGGTTGGAGTTATGACATCATCATAGTAGAGAAGAGCATTATCATTGCTAGCAACTATATTTGTAATTATGTTGTCTTTATTCTTACTAGCAAAAGAATTATCAATTATCACATCACTAGTGGGTAAATGATTTGCAATCCTATCATCCCCAAGCTTAGAGCTTCCCATATCATCACTTTCAGAGTTGGTACCAAAAAGATTTTCAAGATCATAAGTAGCATTATCATCATTTTCCCAATCACAATAAGTAACATGCATATCATAATCAAAATCATCTTCAATAGTACCTACGGACGTATCATCAAGATGATAATTAAGGCAATAAACTTCACCTTCTTCTTTAAACTTACAATCGTTAGGATAAAAGTTGATGGGAGGAATATGCTCAGGCCAGGTTGATACCCATTCTTCTTCTTTCTTGCTCCTCTTCCTCCTCCTCTTCTTTTTCTTCTTCTTAACCTTAGGAGGGAGTGGTTGGAGATGAAGCTTCTCCACATATCCTGGTTTATCATTAGAAACAATAGGGGAAACTTGGGAGAAACTCTCCTTTTTATTAGCAGAAATATAAGAGACATTTTTATACTTTGGTAAAGTTCCCTCCTTCATAATCTTACCTATGTAATCATTTTCATGGCAATTAACAACACAATAGAGATGGCAATTTTGCAAAGTGTTTTTTATTCCTATGGCATTAACATCTAGCCATGAAGTCTTTTCTGATAACTCTTCACACATCAAAAATAACATAAGCTCATCATAAAGATCAGAGGTGATCATGTTATCACACAACCGGTTAACAGTTATGTTTTGAAAGTTCATGCATTGAAAATTAAAGTGACCCTCTATATGGCAAAGTTCACAAGTAAAAGGATAAAGGTCACACAATTCTCTAGCAATTTCATTTAAATCTCTGACCCAAGTGATTGTTCTTTCATGCTTATGTTGCTTACAATACTTTTCTTCTTCAATCATAGGCCTTTCACAAGGTCTATCCACTCCACAAAAATTAACATGCTTATATAAAACTTCATTTTTAGGAATTGGATCATGCATGTTGCAATCATCATGAACAATTTCATTTTCTTTGCAAGTCTCTTTAAAAGGTTTATGATACTTGATCCAATCCTCCTTAGGCATATTAAGATGTGAAGCAAAAGATTTGAGGAAATCAACAAGGAGTTGAGAATCAAGCCCAAACTTAGCACTAAACTTATTAAAACTTGTAGTTTCAACAAAGGACTTAATGCAATCATACTCATAAATTATACCTGACTCTTTACCTTTGTCGATATCCCAATCTTCAGTGTTGCGTTGAATTCTTTCAAGGAGTTCCCATTTAGCATCAATCTTTTTGTTTGTGAAAGAACCCATAGAGGAAGCGTCGAGCAAATCTTTATCCTGTCGAGAAAGCCTCGCATAGAAATTAGTAATAATCATATCTTTGGGGAGCCCATGGTTAGGACATTTTAGCATTAACGTTTTTAGTCTCCCCCAAGCTTGAGCTATGCTCTCTCCGTCATGAGGATAAAAATTATAAACATAATTCCTATTCTCATGGACTTCATGAAGAGGATAAAACTTGGAGTAAAAGAGAGACTGGATCTCTTCCCACTCCAGCAGGTGAGAGTCATTTAGTAGCCTATACCATTCCAATGCTTTTCCTTTCAGTGACAAGGCAAATAATTTCCTCATGACAAACTCCCTTGATACACCTGCAAGCTTAAATAATGAACATAGTTGTGACAGATATAGCAAGTGTTCACTGGGATGTTTGTCTCCTGAATAACGATCAGCCAAAACATAATCGATAATACCAGCTGGTATTTTATAGGGCACAATTTCAGTAGGGGGAGGAGCAACCACCACAGGTGTGGGGCGTCTTCCCGCAAGCAACGATCCAATAGCAAGGTTGTCCATAAGCATAACTAGTGAAATAAAAACAAGAAACAAAAAGATTTAATTGCAAGATCTAAAGATATACCTTCAAGCGCTCACCTCCCCGGCAACGGCGCCAGAAATAGCTTGATGTCTACACACGCTTCTACTCTTGTAGACTATGTTGGGCCTCCAAGCGCAGAGGTTTGTAGGACAGTAGCAATTTCCCTCAAGTGGATGACCTAAGGTTTATCGAACTCAGGGAAGTAGAGGTTGAAGATGGTCTCTCTCAAGCAACCCTGCAACTAAGATACAAGAAGTCTCTTGTGTCCCCAACACACCTAATACAACTAGGAGTTGTATAGGTGCACTAGTTCGGCGAAGAGATGGTAAAATATGCATGATAGGAGTGGCAAAGCAAAGTAATATAAATATGTAATAAAAAGTGCAGCAAGCAAACAAGTGGTAAACGTGAGCACAAATGGTATTGCAATGGTGGAAACAAGGCCTAGGGTTCATACTTTCACTAGTGGCAACTCCCAACAACATTAACATAATCGAATCACATGATATTTCCCATAAAACATGCAAAGGGGACACACTCGGAGGTCATTCCTTCGTGGTCAAGAGAGGACGAGAATTATGTAGGGCTACAAAAGCACACCTCAAAGTTCGTAGTTCTCAATCTAAGGATTTCCCAATGTCACCGCGGCCATCCAAAGAGAGTCCCACAATCACCACAACATATCTAAAGGATAGTCAAAGACAAGCACCAAGAGACTCTCAATCTTCAATCAACACACAAGAGAGGAAATCACTCATGAAAATACTTTTCTAATCCATGTCCAATAGACCGCTGTCACCTTGGTCTCGGGGATTATACTAGATAAAGACAAGTGAGTACATCAATCCAATACATAGAGGAAGGGGAAATATCATGGGATCACCCTAGATTAACATAGCCTATGATCACAACGAAGATCACATCATGGGAGAGAGAATTGACCACATAGCTACTGGTAAGAACCTCAGCCCCGAGGAGGAACTACTCCCGCATCATGGAGGGAGGAAGCAATGTCGATGGAGATGAATCCGGGGGCACTTCCCCATCCCGGCAGGGTGCCGGCGCAGGAATTCTGGTCCCCCGAAGCTTGATGGCGATGGCGGCGGATATCGGAATCGCGTCTGGAGAAAAGGGGTACGGAATCAGGGTTTCTGCGACGCGATGTAAATATAGGCCAAAGGGGGTCGCCAGAAGAGGTCAGGGGGGCCCAGGCGCCCCCCCGGCGCGGCCTAGGGGTGGGCCGCCTGGGCAGGTCGCCTGGAGCCCCTGTGGGTCCCCTCCGGCCCTACTTTCGCCGCATGGTAGCTTCTGGAACGCTGATTTTTTATATAATTTTTCTGGATTTTTCCTGGCAGTTCTCGTAACGTGAAAACCTGAAATAAAAAAACAGCCGAAAACAGAAACTGGCACTGGGGTGCACTGAGTTAATAGGTTATTCCAAATATGATCAAAAGTGTGTGGAAGTGTATAAATAACATAGCAATATCACCCAAAAGAGGCATGGAGCAAGCAGAAATTATAGATACGTTTTGGACGTATCAGATACTCGAACTGCACACCATCTCAAACACCATATGATCCTAGTGTGTTGATTCGAAAGTCCAAAGGCACGGCTAATGATCAATTGAGATACTCTCGAATCATTGGTTCACGTATGTACCTAGCGAGCGCAACGAGGCCTGACATCGCGTTTGCTGTGAGCAAACTGAGCCGGTTTGTATCCAATCCGGGTGATGTACATTGGTACTCTGTTGAAAGAGTTATGCGCTATCTAAAAGGTACTGTGAACTATGTACTTCACTATACCGGATACCCGTCGGTACTTGAAGGGTATAGTGATGTGAATTGGATCTCTGATGCTGATGAGATGAAGGCCACAACTGGGTATATGTTTACTCTTGGAGGTGGCGCTGTTTCCTGGAAGTATTGCAAGCAAACGATCTTAACGAGATCGACAATGGAAGCAGAATTAACAGCATTAGACACATCTGGTGTCGAAGCAGGATGGCTTTGAAATCTTTCGATGGACTTGCCATTGGTTGATAAACCAGTTCCGGCTATCCTTATAAACTATGACAATCAGACTATCATCGACAAGGTGAAGAGTTCAAAGGACAACATGAAGTTCAACACACACACATAAGAATGAGATTAAAAGCTGTCAAAAAATTAAGAAACTCCATAGTGATAGCGTTGGAGTATGTCCATACGGCTAAGAATCTGGCAGATCCCTTCACAAAAGGGTTATCACATGTTGTGATAGATAGTGCATCGAGAGAGATGGGTATGAGACCCACATGAGTTGCCATGGCGGTAACCCAACCTATGTGATCGGAGATCCCGTGAAGTAGGACCTGAGAAAACAAGCCAGTGGTGAACTGAGGAGAGTAACTATACTAACTCACTCCGTCGGAGATGCAATACTCTCAATATTGTATGGTAGGGTGACTATTTTCTTAATGTGTTTCAAAGCTTATGTAAGCAAGATGCTATTCTACAGAGCGATCTTTGGAGGAACAAACCTATGTGAGCCCGACTGTCGGTCACAGTCTATGAGATTTGAGTGATCTGTGGTGACCTCTAGTAAGCTCATGAATAGGCCAGGAGTGTGACTTATATGCTCCACCCGAGGGGTCATCCCTCGGTAGCCTAGTACTAGTAAGACATGTGATGAAAATTCTTTACGCCAAACTGATAATTCAAGGCTTAGTCCATTGTTCAGTTGTGAAGGAGGGTAGCTACTTGCTCTAGGTGAAGTTCAACCTTAACATGTCTTCATTGAAACACTGGTATATCGAAACAGCAATTGGAACAGAGAACACAATGGGCCCTCGAGATGTGGTGGGGGATTGCTGAAATATGAGGTGGGATTTAGGCCCATCTAACAATTTCTGAAAATCTCTAAGGACCCATGTGGGTTTATTGGCATTAGGTGTAGTGGGAAGTTTAGTCTCATCTCGGAAGTGGAAGAGGAGTTGAACCTCCTTATAAGGAATTCTCTTCCACATGCTATTGGAGCTTGAGAAGAGAAGAGGCCCTCGCGCACTCCTCCTCCGCCATCCGCCTCGCCTCGTCACGACGTGCCGCGCCTCGCCGCGGGATTGAGCTAAGCCGAGCTCACACCTATGCGCTTATTTTTGTCAGTCACTAACGGAGAGTTTCTGACAGCGGGCCTCGATCTGAGACGTCAGAGACGTAGGTCGAGCCCACGTCTCTCCACGCGGCTACGCCTATATAAGTGTGAGGTGTCTCCTAACCCTGGCCGCCACAACATATCGCATCTGCCTCCACGCCCACCGTCGTTCCTTTGCTGCTGCTGCCGCCGATGACTCCATCCCGTCCGCCGCGTACACGATCGACGGGAGAGCAGGTCTTCGAAACCCCGCCTCTCCGGATCCTGTATGGAAGAGGAACGATTAGGTTTTTGGACAGCGACCACGCGACTGCTCGCCTCTGTTCATCTACTTCCTCCCGTGCTCCTACCGGCCACCGATGGGCCACCAACAAAAATGCAGTTGTTTGTAGTCACAAACTGCAAAAGACGGGGCATCATTTATTTATTTGGAGTGACTAGTATAGCACGAGAGAGCATCGTGTAGCGTGTTATCTTTGACAATGCCGGCCTATCGAGTAGGTACCACCTGTAAACCCCATTCAGCAGAGGATATGGTATACTGCGCAGGTCAAATGAATGGTACTATTGGTATCGTCGACGGATTCCTCTGACCGACTCCTTGTGTGTCATGACCCATTTCCTCCATGAATATAAACCCCCAAAACCAGAATTAATATCCAACTTCAACAGACAGACGACTCATGGAACTCAGACAAGCCGCCGGTGACTTCAAGGATGATGGAAGCTCCTTCATGTGCGCCCGGCTCTACGTCGCCGCGTTCGAGGGGCGCACGCAGGAGGTCACCGGGCTCCTGGCGGGAAGAAGCGGCGACCCACCGCCGGCGGCGCACTCAAAAGGTATCGCGGTTGACCACCACCATGGGCGACCATGTACGACCAAGGAGGTCACCGGGGAGGGGGACACGCTGCTGCACATCGCCGCCGGGCAGGGCCACGGGGGGCTCATCGCCGAGCTCTGCTACCACGACAGCTCCCTCCTCTCCTCCGTGAACCGGGCGCTGGACACGCCGCTGCACAGCGCGGCGCGGGCCGGCCACGCGGACGCCGCGGAGGCCGTCATCCGGCTGGCCCGGGCGAACGTGGAGGAGGACGCGCTCCGCGGGATCCTCGGTGGTAGGAACGACGCCGGGGACACGGCGCTGCACCTGGCCGCGAGGCACGGCCACAGCGAGGCGGTGGAGAGGCTCATGAAGCTCGCGCCGGAGCTCGCCGCAGAGCTGGACGGCGCCGGCGTGTCCGCTCTGTACCTGGCGGTGATGAGCGGGTCCGTGGACGCCGTCAGAGCCATCGCCCCACACGGCGACGCGTCGGCCGCCGGACCGAGCTCGCAGAATGCCTTGCACGCCGCCGTTCTCCAAAGTTCAGGTTTGTCTTCTTCACCCTTTTCAACTGCACCAGAAAAGAAAAATCCATGCTTCATGTCAACATCTGTGGTCAAATACCGGAAGGGAACACGTTGCGTTGAGCAATGGGCAATTCGTACACTTAGCCTACTATAGTTTGTGAGAGGTTGACCATTTTAGGTGTGACATGTGTGCACATACAAAGTCAACTAAAATTTAAAATTTGTGGTGCCTTGCAGATCAACTTATGTTGTTTAAAAAGTAATGATTCGGCAAACCGTGCCAATGAAACTGCTCCATTTGTGTACTGCAACATAACGCAACCCATTTGCCCATCCTAAGGGATAAGTATATTTTTTGTCCTCGAATTTTTCTGAGAGTTTAGAAATCGTTCCTCAACTCAAATCCGGATAGTTTTCATCCCTCAACTATCAAAACCGGATAGTTTTCGTCCCTAGTGCTGATCCAGGCGGTTTTCGTCCGAAGTGAACAGTAAATCAATGAACAATAAATCTGAAAAAAAATAGGAAAAAAATCTGAAAATTCGTGGGATCAAATTTTCAGTTTTGTACTTTTTTTAATTTTTTCGAATTTACTGTTCACTGATCTACTGTTCACGTCGGACGAAAACCGCCCAAAGCGACACGAGGGACGAAAACTCTCCGGTTTTGATAGTTGAGGGACGATTTCTGAACTCTCGGAAGAGTTCGAGGATGAAAAATATACTTATCCCCCATCCTAAATGTGTCCAACTTTTCCCATCCTGCGAATTTTAATTCTTTCTTTTTCTTTGCGGGGAATTTTCTTTCGGGCAGTCTTGAAATCAGAACACCTCTCAAAAAGTCAAAAGTCAAAACAACCTCTTTGAAGTTAGTGTTATTGCAGTTCCTTGAAGCTTTGAATTGAATTTCAATATTCCTAAGATAGATCATCTGATAGCCCCTACCCTTTGAGAACCGTTCAACAATTCTCAACCATAGCAAACGTAACAAACCACCCTTTCATCTGCAGAAATGGTGGACTTGCTCTTGCAATGGAGGCCGGCACTCACCAGCAACCTTGACACAAACAAGAGCAGCCCGCTGCATTTCGCGGCATCCGACGGTGACTGCTCGATCATCGAAGCGCTCTTAACACATTCACCGCCCAGCACCGCATATCTGCAGGACAGTGACGGCCTCTCAGCTCTGCATGCCGCGGCAAGGATGGGCCATGTAGCCGCCATCCGCCCGCTGCTGGAACTATACCCTTCTTGCGCCGACATTCGCGATAACCGAGGCAGAAGCTTTGTGCATGTTGCGGCCATGAAGGGCTGGTCTTCCGTCGTGTCCTACGTTATCAAAAGCAAGATGCTGGAACATCTTCTGAACATGCAAGACAAGGAAGGGAACACGCCGCTGCATTTGGCTGTGGCGGCAGGGGAGCACAAGGTCATCTCCAAGCTGTTATCGTGTAAGAAGGTGCATACCCACATTATGAACAATGCTGGCCGGACACCATCTGATCTCATAGAGGATTCAACTGGTTTCTACCCAATGGTAATTACCCTCTTCATTTCCGATGTTTATGAGATATCTTATCTTGCAAGTACTTTCTCACAATACCTTAGGATGCATCTAGTATAAATAGTTAATGAGATGAGGGACTTCGTTGATGCAGAGGCCGAGAGAACAATCTATTCTATGACTAAATAGATGCTTATTATGTATTTTTTAGTAATTTGTTTGCTCTAATTCATGGTACTATGAAAACAAAAGATAAATACACATGGAGTTCATATACATAATGTTTGTTTATGAATATGCAGATAAAGCTCGTCGTGAAACTGTATATTTCTGGCGCACGGTTCAGACCAGAGAGGCAAGACCATATAGAGAAATGGAAGGGTCAGGATTTCATGAAATGGCGAGAGACGACATCAAAAAATCTCGCGATTGTCTCCACACTCGTGGCGACAATCGCCTTCTCTGCAGCGTTCAACGTGCCTGGATCATATGGATCTGATGGAAAGGCAAATCTTGACGGGGATCGTTTCTACAACGCCTTCTTGGTGTTGGACACCATTGCCGTGACCACATCTGTGGTTGCAACGATACTGCTGATATATGGGAGAGCTTCACGGACAAATCGCTCCTGGATAGGGTTCATTGTTTCAATGCATTTTCTTTGGGTGGCACTGAATAGCATGATGCTAGCCTTTTTCATGGCTATAGCCGCCGTGGTGAGCGATAAGAACCCCATGAAGATCGCATTGTCTCAGCTGATGTACGGTGGGTTGTACATCTTGATGACACTCCTTGCAAGCTTTGCAACGCCTGGATCATTTCTAGGTGTTGTGCGGTTTTTGGTTGGCGGTTGTTCTGAACCTCTACGGCGTTCAAAAAGACGCATAAGTCGACAGTTCCCCTTCGTTGTATATTATGCCTTCAATGTGATTGTGTTCATCATTGTAAATACAATAGTACTTACGTTAATTAGTGTCGCTGGTCGTCTGCCTAGCTAGAATGGCTCAGATCCTACTATAGTATTATTTTAAGCATGAGTCTTCTTAATTGTTAACATTTTTGTAATTATGATAAAGCATATTTGTGTGTGAGTTAACATTTCCATTTGTACTTTAGAATTTTGAGAGATCATGGTTACAGACATTATAGAATGAATATTCGGAAAACAAAATTTGCTTCCCACAACTAATTATGGGGATTACTTCTGGGGGGGCTCGCTGTCGAGCTTTGAGCTTTGTGATGTGTCATGCTGTTCACTCTACTTTAATTTTCCTATTTCCTAAATGAAAATCTCCCTTGATTGACCCAAGTGGGGGCACTTGTCCATCCATGCGGATGCGGGCCATATTCTTGTAACCCCGCACATTTTGAAACATGAGTGTAAATCTTGTGCAAGACTTACATGTGACCTTACATATTTTGTTATGACCATAGATCCATTGGTGTTACCTTATGATTTCCATATGCATACTGTTTGCTTCCACACAATTAATATCTTCGCTGCATGAGTCATGATATCTACTCCCTCCGTCCCATAATATAAGAACGTTTTTGACACTACACTAGTATCAAAAACGTTCTTATATTATGGGACGGAGGGAGTAGATTGCACAAGCCTAATGAATACCAAGGTCAGTTGTGCTCGCCCGATGCGAGGTAGTACACAAGAAGGTGAATTGTGGCATGCCTGTTGGGTGACGATGCCAACTATGTGTTGTTCCGCCACCCATCATGTGTTGCTCGTCACTTGACGTCACTAGGGCCGCACCACCCACACCATCGTAACAATGGAATTATCTTATTCATTGCCTGGCGAATGCCTACAGAGAGGCAAACTTGTGAAGTGATTGAAAATGAGTACTGGAAAAAAATAACCATGGTCGTGATCGTAGACGAAGTACATGGCATTCGGCTAGTCGCATTTCATTATGTGTGGCGCGCCTGAGTAATTTATTAGCATGACACGCCATGTAGGTGCAACTAGCCGGAGCTAGCTTGATGGATTAGTCCATTGCATTGTCCAACTTTATGACATGCCAAGAAGTATTCGGACCAGTTTCTGCTAGGAAGGGGCGACGATGGAGACGTGCCTTCGGCTCACTCCAGTACTTGTAGTCGTTGCTAGGTGGTCAACGGATCTGGTTGTATTTTTTTTTTACTTCTGATATTCTATGTACTGCCATGACAGTTGATGAATAGATACGATGTTTCTCTCGCAAAAAAAAAGTATTCAGATCGGTGGAGTTTTGTGTGTGCATCTGGTACAATTATTTGTTAATGAAGATGAATAATGGCACTACACAGGTCATCAATAAATACACATTACTGTGACATCACAGCACGACCAGCTAACTAATCCATAACACAATCATCAACATTCAACGACCATTTTTCACAAAATCCAATGCTAAGGCTGCACAATGCTTTAGCATTGTACATCGCAGCTTCACGGGGAAAATTATCTATTAATACAATTGTTGGCTTCTGTTTTTTCCTTCCATGTTTTGCTCACACGAATAACATGATAGCATTAGGGCCCAGGAAGTTGCACTAAACACAGAGCAGCAGTAGGTAGAACCGTATCAGTGGCCCAAAGACACGAATCGTGAGGAATTGGACAATGTAGGGAATCGCCCAAATCCTAATCAGCACCTTTAGCACCATTTATAGTATTTCCCGCAAGCTGGCGCACACCCCCCATCCACCTTCGGCTCGGGCCCATTTAGCCTTTTTTTTCATTTCTCGTTCGCAACATGTTGTGCGCTTCTTGGTCGGCCGGGGCATGTTTTTCATCTCGCCGATTTTAGCAACTTTCTAGAAGGTTCCCTGAATTTTTTGGAGCCCCCCCCCCAACCCCACCCCTAACTTTTTTTCCAGGATAATTTTTATTACCCTTTTATAAAATTCATGAACTTTCCACAAATTCGTGAAAAATCAAATCTTGGATATCTTTTTTTACAAATTTTGAACTTTTTTAAATCCTCTTAAATTTGTGAACCTTTTTTTCTAATCTTTTGAGAACATTTCTTGTTTTTGTAAACTTTTTCAAATTATGAACTCTTTCAAGTCTTGGAATATTCTCAATTTTGTGACTTTTTTTCCAAATTTAATGAAATTTTTTTCAAAAAATTAACTTTGTTTTTGTCTATGTGATTTTTTCCTTTTTGAGAAAGTCAATGGTCAAATTTTGATTGTCAATGGCCGGCCAGTCAACTGGTCAATGTCCAATGGTTGCTGGCCCACCAGCCATGTTTTTTTCGAAGGAAGGGCATTTCATTAGTTAATTGGTCATATAGTGTTACAATCGTTCATAATGATAGTGCTAATTTCCTGAGGAACATTTGGAGCCAACAAGTTAGTCCTTTCTTGTCCACGACCAATAGCAGCCATAGCGTGTCCAGCCTTGTTTTATGTTCGGTTAATCTTTCAAGCCCGGACTGTCGTTCTTTTCTTTTCTTTTTTGAATTTTCACCTGGGGAGGGGGGGAGCCCCCCACCACCTGAATATATTGCGTAAAGGGAAGCGAAGCCCCTGAATGTCAGATTACAGAGACAGAGACTGTCGTTCTTTTAGCAGCTCCATAATCTCTATAACCACATACATGTTGCGGCAGCGATCTGCTCGGCCACCCATGATTAAAAGCAACTCCAACGGACCCAAACGGATGATGGTTTTGTCTGTTTTTTATTTGTCTGGATCGGTCGCCCGTTTGGCGTCTACCTTGTTTATCATTTGCATTGGTAGTGCGTCCAACGCCCGCTAATCATATTTGCCGGCATGGCCAGCTGGCCGTCGTTTTTGAACAAATATACACACATTTTGCATATAGTTTCATAAGTAAACAAAAATAGCATAGTTTCACAACCAAATAAAGCATATTTTTCAAGTAAATTTAGCATAATTTTACAAGCCGGATAAAAATTAAATTATCGCAAATACATGTGACAAAAGATACATCTATTGGTTGCCAACATGAGCCCACGAATGCTCAACCAAATCATTTTGCAGCTGCATGTGAGTTTTCCAATCATTCATTTCATGATGAAATTTGGTGAACTGTTCAAATTGTTCAAACGTTGCAGCTCCTCCAAGCTCAGGCACAACACTCTCATCCTGAAACTGAAACCCTTGATCGTAGATATGTTCCGGGCGTCATCCTCTACGATCATATTGATCACACAAGCACTCATCACCTCTCACAACTTCTTGGTGCTCTAAGTCCTATCAAAATACCGAACGATGTCCCATCGAGGTTACAGAACACCAAAGGCACGCTTGGCGTCCTTCCTAGCACTCTCTTGCTCTTGGGTAGATCTTTTCCTTTTCTCTCCGACAGGATTGGGAATTGTCTTCACAATAGTGGTCCACTAAGAATAGATATCATCACCTAGGTAGTATCCTTTGTCGTAGTTGTGGCCGTTGATGCTAACATTTACCGACGGGTTGTTACCTTCGGCAAGCCTTTCAAACACCGGCGAGCATTGAATCACATGATATCATTGTGCGATCCGGCCATGCCGAAAAAAGAGTGCCAGATCCAGAGATCTTGTGAGGCAACGGCCGTAAGTATGAAAGTGCAAGCCCTGGCATGGCCCTTATACTGCCCTTGACAAGCAGAAGGGCAGTTATTTCACTCCAAGTGCATCCAGTCTATACTGTCAAGCATCTTTGGGAAGCCCATGCTGGCATTCATCACCAACAAGCGGACTGTATCTTGAGCAGTGGGTTGTCTCAAGTACTCAGGGCTAAACACAACAATCACAGCCTTGCAGAATCTATACATAGACTCTAGGCATGTAGACCCGCTCATACGGACGTACTCATCAATGAGATCACTGGGCACTCCGTATGCAAGCATCCGGATGGTTGTAGTGCATTTCTGATAGGATGAGAAGCCAATTTTTCCAAGGGCTTCCGCTTTGCACTCGAAATTATTATCATATCCGACCACCCCCTCTTTAACATGGTTGAAAAGGGAAGCTTAGGCCTTTGCTACTCGTTGTTCCATTGTCCATCAAAGCAATACTCAAAACTTGAAAACTTCACAACACAAAACTTAGACAAAAAATTTCGTGAGCTCCGTGAGTAAGAGAAAGCAAACCACTACTCAAAGGTACAACAAGTAATTCATTCTTTGTTTTTATTGGTGTTAAACCTACTGTACTCCAAGTTCTCTATGGTTCATATCCTCCAATATTACTCATAGATGCATCGGAATAAGCAAACAACACACGAAAACAGAATCTGTCAAAAACATAACAGTCTGTAGTAATCTGCTGGGTTCGCCTACTTCTGGAACTCCAAAAAATTCAGACTAAATTGGTAAATTTGCGCAATTTGTCTACCAATCAGCAGCAAAAAGAATCAACTAAAAAGGACGCTCCAGTAAAATCTGAAGTCTACTTTAGCTAGCGCTAACGATTCTGTTTTTCACAGCAAGATCATATAAACTTCACACAAGTCTTACGAAAGGTTCTACTTGGCACAAACACTAAACAAAACATGAAACCACATCTAATCAGAGGCTAGATGCAATATTTATTCCCTAACAGCAAAAAAAGCAAAAAACATAAAATTGGGTTGCCTCCCAACAAGCGCTATCGCTTTACGCCCCTAGCTAGGCACGATACAAGATAGATCTAGGTATTGCCATCTTTGGAAGGCAATTCTTTGATTAAGAACTTATGATTTTTGGGTACTTCTTTGTCCCTATGAATAATCAAACTCTTGGGTAAGAAATCAAGAAATTCTAAAGTGTCAAAAGGGTCTCTTGCAAAAGTAAGAAAATTAGGGTGAACACTTATGGATTTGAGATCCGCGAGTCTAGATGTTTCACCCTTATCTTTAGGGACATACATGAACTTAGATAATTTAGTGGAGGTATTTGGAATAGTTTTTATAGCGGAAAGAGCAAAACCCACATTAGTGATAACATCCTCAAGCTTATTGATTCTAGTAGAATCCTGATCTAGCTTTTCTTTAACTATGGGCTCTTTTCCTTAAGATTTTTCAGAACAACTCCTACCTTGGATCCATATTGGGTGATTTCATTATGAATTTTTCTATCCAAGTTCTCCACCAGTTCTACCGTAGCAACTTTGTTTTCAATGATTTCTAACTTTGCATAACATGCTCCAAAGTTAAAACGGTCCCATTAACCATAAGAGGTGGTGAGCCAAATAATTCAGTCATAGCTTTGTAAGAATCAACGGTGTGTCTACCCAAGAAATTCCCTCCGGTAATGGTGTCTAAGATAAATCTATTCCACGGATTTATGCCAACATAAAAATTGCGAAGAAGCACGGAAATGGAAAGCTTTCTATTAGACCTATCTTGAGCATTGCAAATTCTATACCAGGCATCTTTTAAATTTTCTCCCTCCCTTTGTTTAAAGTTGAGGACCTCACTCTCGGGAGTGGTGATAATGATAGGTGTGCTAGACATGATGGCGAGCAAGCAAGCAACAAACAAGAGGCAAGTGAAAAGCACACGGCGGAAGAAGGGCAAATAAAACGGCAAGGTTGAAGTGGGGGAGAGGAAAACGAGAGGCAAATAAATGTAATGCGAAGGATAAGGGTTTGTGATAGGTACTTAGTATATGACTTTTGCGTAAGCCTCCCCGGCAACGGCGCCAGAAATTCTTCTTGCTACATCTTGAGCTTGCGTTGTATTCCCTCGAAGAGGAAAGGGAGATGCAGCACAGTAGCGTAAGTATTTCCCTCAGTTTTTTAGAACCAAGGTATCAATCCAGTAGGAGACCACGCGCGAGTCCCTCGCACCTGCACAAACAAAGAAGAACTTCGCAGCCAACGCGATAAGGGGTTGTCAATCCCTTTACGGTCACTTACGAGAGTGAGATATGATAGAGATGATAGTTATATTTTTGGTATTTTTGGTTTAATAAAACAACCAATAAAAGCAAGAAAAGTAAAGTAGATGTAGATTGATATGTTGAGAATAGACCCGGGGTGTTGGAAATATGCCCTAGAGGCAATAATAAAATGGTTATTATTATATTTCCTTGTTCATGATAATTGCCTATTGTTCATGCTTTAATTGTATTATCCGGAAACAGTAATGCAAGTGTGAATACTTAGACCGCAATGTGTCCGTAGTAAGCCTCTAGTTGACTAGCTCGTTAATCAACAGATGGTTACAGTTTCCTGACCATGGACATTGGATGTCATTGATAACGGGATCACATCATTAGGAGAATGATGTGATGGACAAGACCCAATCCTAAGCCTAGCACAAGATCGTGTAGTTCGTATGCTAAAGCTTTTCCAATGTCAAGTATCCTTTCCTTAAACCATGAGGTTGTGCATCTCCCGGATACCGTAGGAATACTTTGGGTGTGCCAAACGTCACAACGTAACTGGGTGACTATAAAGGTACACTACAGGTATCTCCAAAAGCATCAGTTGGGTTGGCACGAACCGAGACTGGGATTTGTCACTCCGTATGACGGAGAGGCTCTGGGCCCACTCGGTAAGACATCATCATAATGAGCTCAATGTGACTAAGGGGTTGGTCACGGGATGATGTGTTATGGAACGAGTAAAGAGACTTGCCATGACGAGATTGAACAAGGTATCGGTATATCGACGATCGAATCTCGGGCAAGTACTATACCGATAGACAAAGGGAATTGCGTACGAGATTGATTGAATCCTCGACATCGTGGATCATCCGATGAGATCATCGAGGAGCATGTGGAAGACAACATGGGTATCCAGATCCTGCTATTGGTTATTGGCCGGAGAGTCGTCTCGGTCATGTCTGCGTGTCTCCCGAACCCGTAGGGTCTACACACTTAAGGTTCGGTGACGCTAGGGTTGTAGAGATATTAGTATGCGGTAACCCAAAAGTTGTTCGGAGTCCCGGATGAGATCCCGGATGTCACAAGGAGTTCCAGAATGGTCTGGAGGTGAAGATTTGTATATAGGAAGTCCAGTTTCGGCCACCAAGAAAGTTTCAGGGGTCACCGGTATTGTACCGGGACCACCGAAAGGGTCCCGGGGGTCCATCGGGTGGGGCCACCTATCCTGGAGGACCCCATGGCTGAAGTGGGAAGGGAACCATCCCCTGGTGGGCTGGTGCGCCCCTCATGGGCCTCCCCCTGCGCCTAGGGTTGGAAACCCTGGGGGTGGGGGGCGCCCCACCAGACTTGGGGGGCAAGTCCCCCCTTGGCCCCCCCCCTTGAGATTGGATCTCTAGGGGGCCGGCGCCCCCCTAGGGCCCCTATATAAAGGGGGGAGGGAGGGCTGCGCACCCAAGCCCTGGCGCCTCCCTCTCCCTCCCGTGATACCTCCTCCTCCTCTAGTAACGCTTGGCGAAGCCCTGCTGGAATCTCGCTGCTTCCACCACCACGTCGTCGTGCTGCTAGATCTCCATCAACTTCTCCTCCCCCCTTGCTGGATCAAGAAGGAGGAGACGTCTCCGCTCCGTACGTGTGTTGAAAGCGGAGGTGCCGTCCGTTCGGCGCTAGCATCATCGGTGATTTGGATCACGACGAGTACGACTCCATCAACCCCGTTCTCTTGAACGCTTCCGCTCGCGATCTACAAGGGTATGTAGATGCACTCCCCTCTCCCTCGTTTCTAGATGACTCCATAGATTGATCTTGGTGATGCATAGAAAATTTTAAAATTCTGCTATGTTCCCCAACAGTGGCATCATGAGCTAGGTCTATGCGTAGTATATTGCACGAGTAGAACAAAAAGTAGCTGTGGGCTTAGATCATGTCAATTTACTTGCCGCTACTAGTCTTATCTTGATTTGGAAGCATCGTGGGATGAAGCGGCCCGGACCGACCTTACACGTATGCTTACGTGAGACAGGTTCCACCGACTGACATGCACTAATTTCATAAGGTGGCTAGCGGGTGTCTGTCTCTCCCACTTTAGTCGGATCGGATTTGATGAAAAGGGTCCTTATGAAGGGTAAATAGAAATTGGCATATCACGTTGTGGTTTTGGCGTAGGTAAGAAACGTTCTTGCTAGAAACCTATAGCAGCCACGTAAAAATTTGCAACAACAATTAGAGGACGTCTAACTTGTTCTTGCAGCATGTGTCGTGTGATGTGATATGGCCAAAAGGATGTGATGAGTGATATATATGTGATGTATAAGATTGATCATGTTCTTGTAATAGGAATCACGACTTGCATGTCGATGAGTATGACAACCGGCAGGAGCCATAGGAGTTGTCTTATTTTATTGTATGACCTGCGTGTCACTGAAAACGCCATGTAATTACTTTACTTTATTGCTAACCGTTAGCCATAGTAGTAGAAGTAATGTTTGGCGAGACGACTTCATGAAGACACGATGATGGAGATCATGGTGTCATGCCGGTGACGATGATGATCATGGAGCCCCGAAGATGAAGATCAAAAGGAGCAAAATGATATTGGCCAAATCATATCACTATTTGATTGCATGTGATGTTTATCATGTTTTACATCTTATTTGCTTAGAACGACGGTAGTAAATAAGATGATCTCTCACTAAAATTTCAAGAATTGTGTTTCCCCTAACTGTGCATCGTTGCTAAGGTTCGTTGTTCCGAAGCACCACGTGATGATCGGGTGTGATAGGCTCTAACATTCGCATACAACGGGTGTAAGCCAGATTTACACACGCAATACACTTAGGGTTCACTTGAGGAGCCTAGCATGTACAAACATGGCCTCGGAACACGGAAGACCGAAAGGTCGAACATGAGTCGTATAGAAGATACGATCAACATAAAGATGTTCACCGACTAGTCCGTCTCACATGATGATCGGACACGGCCTAGTCGATTTGGATCATGTATCACTTAGATGACTAGAGAGATGTCTATCTGAGTGGGAGTTCATTAAATTTGTTTAGATGAACTTAATTGTCATGAACATAGTCTAAAATCTTTACAATATGTCTTGTAGATCCAATGGCCCACGCTAATGTTGCCCTCAACTTCAACGCGTTCCTAGAGAAAACCAAGCTGAAAGACGATGGTAGCAACTATACGGATTGGGTCCGTAACTTGAGGATCATACTCATAGCTGCCAAGAAAGCATATGTCCTTGAAGCACCGTTAGGTGATGCACCCGTTTTCCCAGCAGCCCAAGACGTTATGAACGCCTGGCAGTCACGTAATGATGATTACTCCCTGGTTCAGTGCGGCATGCTTTACAGCTTAGAATCGGGGCTCCAAAAGCGTTTTGAGCAGCACGGAGCATATGAGATGTTCCAAGAGCTGAAAATGGTTTTCCAAGCTCATGCCCGAGTCGAGAGATATGACGTCTCCGACGCATTCTACATTTGTAAGATGGAGGAGAATAGTTCTGTCAGCGAGCATATACTCAAATTGTCTGGGTTGCACAATCGCTTGTCTCGGTTGGGAATTAATCTCCCAGATGAAGCGGTCGTTGACAGAATCCTTCAGTCACTCCCACCTAGCTACAAGAGCTTCGTGATGAACTTCAATATGCAAGGGATGGAGAAGTCAATTCCCGAGGTGTATTCAATGCTGAAATCAGCGAAGGTGGAGATCAAGAAAGAACATCAAGTGTTGATGGTGAATAAAACCACTAAGTTCAAGAATGGCAAGAGTAAGAAGAACTTCAAGAAGGACGGCAAAGGAGTTGCCGCGCCCGGTAAGCCAGTTGCCGGGAAGAAGCCAAAGAATGGACCCAAGCCTGAGACTAAGTGCTTTTATTGCAAGGGAACGGGTCACTGGAAGCGGAACTGCCCCAAATACTTAGCAGATAAGAAGGCCGGCAACGTCAAAGGTATATGTGATATACATGTTATTGATGTGTACCTTACCAGTGCTCGTAGTAGCTCCTGGGTATTTGATACCGGTGCATTTCTCACATTTGTAACTCAAAGCAGGAGCTGCGGAATAAGCGGAGACTAGCGAAGGACGAGGTGACGATGCACGTCGGGAATGGTTCCAAGGTCGATTTGATCGCCGTCGGCACGCTACCTCTGCATCTACCTTCGAGATTAGTTTTAAACCTCAATAATTGTTATTTAGTACCAGCTTTGAGCATGAACATTGTATCTGGATCTCGTTTAATGCGAGATGGCTACTCATTTAAATCCGAGAATAATGGTTGTTCTATTTATATGAGAGAAATGTTTTATGGTCATGCCCCGCTGGTCAATGGTTTATTCTTAATGAATCTCGAACATGATGTTACACATATTCATAGTGTGAATGCCAAAAGATGTAAGGTTGATAATGATAGTCCCACATACTTGTGGCACTATCGTGTCAGATTCGTGTCAAATATATGAAGAAGCTCCATGCAGATGGACTTTTGGAGTCTCTTGATTATGAATCATTTGACACGTGCGAACCATGCCTCTTGGGCAAGATGACCAAGACTCCGTTCTCCGAAACAATGGAGCGAGCAACCAACTTATTGGAAATCATACATACCGATGTGTGCGGTCCAATGAGTGTTGAAGCTCGTGGTGGCTATCGTTATGTTCTCACCCTCACTGATGACTTGAGTAGATATGGGTATGTCTACTTGATGAAACACAAGTCTGAGACCTTTAAAAATTTCAAGGAATTTCAGAATGAGGTTGAGAATCAACGTGACAGAAAAATAAAGTTCTTACGATCGGATCGTGGAGGAGAATGTTTAAGTCACGAATTTGGCACGCACCTAAGGAACTGTGGAATTGTTTCACAATTGACGCCGCCTGGAACACCTCAGCGTACTGGTGTGTCCGAACGTCGTAATCGAACTCTGTTGGACATGGTGCGATCTATGATGTCTCTTACCGACTTACCGCTATCATTTTGGGGTTATGCTTTAGAGACTGCCGCATTCACTTTAAATAGGGCACCATCAAAATCCGTTGAGACGACACCGTATGAACTTTGGTTTGGCAAGAAACCTAAGTTGTCATTTCTAAAAGTTTGGGGTTGCGATGCTTATGTCAAGAAACTTCAACCTAAAAAGCTCAAACCCAAATCGAAAAAATGCGTCTTCATAGGATACCCTAAGGAAACTATTGGGTACACCTTCTACCTCAGATCCGAAGGCAAGGTCTTCGTTGCCAAGAATGGATCCTTTCTGGAGAAAGAGTTTCTCTCGAAAGAAGTGAGTGGGAGGAAAGTGGAAGTTGATGAGGTGACAGTCACCCCTTCCGAACCAGAAAGTAGCGCAGCGCGGGAAGATGTTGTTGGAAATATGCCCTAGAGGCAATAATAAAATGGTTATTATTATATTTCCTTGTTCATGATAATTGTCGGTTATTCATGCTTGAATTGTATTATCCGGAAACAGTTATACATGTGTGAATACATAGATCACAACGTGTCCCTGGTAAAGCCTCTAGTTATTAGCTCGTTGATCAACAGATGGTCACAGTTTCCTGACCATGGACATTGGATGTCATTGATAACGGGATCACATCATTAGGAGAAAGATGTGATGGACAAGACCCAATCCTAAGCCTAGCACAAGATCGTGTAGTTCGTAATGCTAAAGCTTTTCCAATGAAAGTATCTTTTCCTTAGACCATGAGGTTGTGCAACTCCCGGATACCGTAGGAATACTTTGGGTGTGCCAAACGTCACAACGTAACTGGGTGGCTATAAAGGTACGCAACGGGTATCTCCGAAAGTATCTGTTGGGTTGGCACGAACCGAGACTGGGATTTGTCACTCCGTATGAAGTAGAGGTATCTCTGGGCCCACTCGATAAGACATCATCATAATGAGCTCAATGTGACGCCCGGATAATTAAGCTACAGTGATCGCCCGCTAAAGAGGGCACATCACCTCGGTTACTGTGGATAAACTCGCGTCAGTTTGAAACCCAGTTCAAATTTCAAAATTAAAACAAAGGCAAACAATAAAAGTTTTGAAATATTAAAACCAAATTGTTCTGGTTGTGACAAATAATGCATAAGTAATAATGGTGGAGAAACCAACATCTTTAAAAAGTGTTTGAATGTCCTAAAATAAATAAAACTATAGCAAAAGAATTAATTGAAGGCCTTTTATAATTCATAAAATGTTAAACTTTTTTAATTGGAGGATTAAACTTTTTGTAGTACTTGTATAATTAGTGATACAAATTTAGGTACAACTTTTGTGTATTATAAAACTAAATAAAATAAAATAGTATAAGGAAAATAAATGAAAAGAAAAGGCAAAACAAAATAAAATAAAATAAAATAAAAGGAGAAAGACCCCCCTGGCCAACTGGGCCGAACGGCCCAGCCGGCCAGCCCAACTAACTAGCCTACTTAGGTCTCCCCACCACCAAACCCTAACCGCCGACAGCCCTTCCCCCCCCC
>LR738711.1:21199141-21213414 GCA_902687465.1 Secale cereale
CCCACTCGCTCTATCCTCCCCCTCCCAATCTGGATCGGGATCGGGGCACCCGACGCCCTGGTCGCCCGACGCCCCGGCTCGGCCCCGCCACCGCCCGACCCCGACGACCGTGTTGCCTGCCGCCGTGCTGACCCCGTCACCCTTCTACCTCACCTCGCCGACGCCATCGTCGAACGCCGCCTCCTCACCACGGCCGTCGTCGTCGCGTCCCCAACCTCCTCCTCACTGGCCCACCTTGAGCCACGACGCCTTGTACCCCGGCAACGCTAGTGAGGCTCCGGCCTCTCCCTCCTCTTTCACGTGCGCTCCCCACGCCCGTTCCGTGTCTCCTCTGCCTCCGCCCGCGGTCACCACAACACCACGCGCGCCCGCAGCCGTTCCGCACGGTCACGCGTCCGCGCTCCGCGCCTCCTCTCCCCCTTGTCGTCGTGCGCCGCGGCCTCAGCTGACCCGCTAGTCCGCGGCCTCGCTCGGCCTTGCTACCGTCCGCAACGACCCCCCATCCGGCAGACACACCTCCCCGCACCAGCAATCCGCCCTGGCCTCGCCTAGCGCCTCCCTGCATCGCTCGCTCCTGGACGCGCCCCCTGCGAGCCGCCATAGCTGCTCATCGCCGCATGCTGCTCTGCTGCCTACACCGAGCCACCGCTGCCTCGCCGTGATGCCTCCCCCCCGTCGTGGCCTTGTGCTCGCCATTGCCCCTTCTTGCCTCCCGTCGTCGCCCCCGGCGGCCCTCCCCACACTCACCGCTGCCTGGGGCAGCTCCGGCCGCGGCCGCCTCGCGCCTTCGTACACCGCCGCCGGCACCTGCGCCAGCCGCCGCGCCTCGCGCGCCCCCGAGCCCCGCCTGCGCGTTGCGTACGCCGTGCCCGCCTGCAACAGCTGCCCCATCCTCCTCCTTCCGCGCCATGCTGCGCCTCGCCGCCGACCGCCCCGCCCGGCGAGCGCCTCCGCCGGAGCCGTGCGCCCCGCTGCCTTTCGCCCGCCTTCGCCGGGGGACGCTCCTGGCCGGCCCCGCCAACCCCTTGCCTATCGACGGCCGCAGCGGCCACCGCGCCCACACAGGCCGGGCCGACGCCCGGCCCCGTTAACCCACCGCCCGGTAGCCCACCCCGGGCCACTGACCAGGGGGCCCCATCCCCAAAACGTTAAAAAAAGGGGTACAAAAAAGGATTTAAAATAAAATAAAAATAATAATTAATTAATTAACTAAATTAGTTAACTTAATTAATCATGTTTAATTAACCTAATCAATTAACTAAACTAATTAAACTTGTTTAATTAGTCTTAGACAATGACACGCGGGACCCACTTACACTATTCATGTGTTGACCAGTCAGCCTTTGACCAGGTCAACCTAGCCCCACTGGCCCCACTGTCATACTCACATGTTAGGGTAGCACTAGGTGACAAAAGTATATTCTGTTTAAATAATTCAAATTGATATAAAACGAGACAGTCCAGAAATTCTTTAAATCTTTGAAAATTCATATAAAATAAACCGTAGCTCGGATGAAAATAATTTACATATGAAAGTTGCTCAGAATTTCGAGACGAATCCGAATACGCGGTCCATTAGTCGGCCACACATCTCTATCATACCGAACATGCAACATTCCCCCTCCGTTTCATCTGCCCGAAAATGCCTAACACTGGGAATACCTTCCCGGATGTTTTCCATCCTCGCCAGTATCACTCAGTACCGCGTTAGGTTACACGTAGCACCGCGTTTTGCCATGTTATGCTTTGTGGTGCGATGTTTGCTTTATATTTATGGTTTCTCCCCCTCTTCCCTCCGATAGACATCGGGACTTGGCTGCTAACGGTGCCATTGTGATCGACTGCGTCGACGACGACCCCTCCTTGCCAGAGCAACCAGGCAAGCCCCCCCCCCTTGATCACCAGATATCACACATTCCCCTCTCTATTATTCTTGCATTAGGTTTGCTACTGTTGTTGATTCGATAGCTCCTATTCTATTGAATAGCATGTCATTGTTGCTACATCTGTTGATACCTTTACCTGCTATCCTAATGCTTAGTTTAGGATGCTAGTATCCCATCAGTGGCCCTACTTTCTTGTCCGTCTGCCATGATATACTATCGGGTCGTGATCACTCGGGTGGTGATCACGGGTATATACTATATTATTAATTACATACACATGATGATGATTCGGAGATGGGGGCTGAAGGGGCAGGTGGTTCCACACAGTTGTGGTGGGCCTGGGTTCCCAGCAGCCCCCTGATGGTTACTTTGTGGCGGAGCGACAGGACGGGTTGGGACCACCTAGGAGACAGGTGGGCCTGGCCCTGGTCGTTGTCCGCGATTATTTCATAATAACACGTTTAAAGAGATCTTGGTATTTGATCTGAGTCTGGCCATTGGCCTATATGCACTAACCAGCTACGTGGGAATAGTTATGGGCACTCGACGTCGTGGTATCAGCCGAAGCCTTCTTGACGTCAGCGACTTAGCGGCGCGCGCCGGATTGGACTGGAAAGCCGCTCTGGTATTAGGAGCGGCTAGGTCTGCTTATCGGCCGCCCTCGCAACGTGCAGGTGTGCATTGGGCGATGGGCCCAGGCCCCCGTGCGCTTAGGGTTTAGACCGGCGTGTTGACCTCTCTGTTGTGCTTAGGTAGGGCTGCGACGTGTTGATCTTCCGAGGCCGGGCATGACCCCGGAAAGTGTGTCCGGCCAAATGGGATCAAGCGTGCTGGGTTATGTGGTGCACCCCTGCAGGGAAGTTAATCTATTCGAATAGCCGTGTCCCTCGGTAAAAGGACGACCCGGAGTTGTACTCTGACCTCATGACAACTAGAATTTGATACTTGATAAAACACACCCAAACAAGTTGCAGATACAACCCGGTGATCGCTTTCTCACAGGGCGACGAGGGGAGGATCACCGGGTAGGATTATGCTATACGATGTTACTTGGTGAACTCTTCAGCTACTCAAGACGGAGGCTGCCAAAAGCTTTGATACTTGTTACTTTTCCATCTTCTCTCTTCTACTGCTGCAAGATGGAGGTGGCTAGAAGCGTAGTCTTCGATTGGATTAGCTATCCCCCTCTTATTCTAGCATTCTGCAGTTTAACCCACATATATTACCCCTTTACACAGATACCATTGCATATGTAGTGTAGATCCTTGCTTGCGAGTACTTTGGATGAGTACTCACGGTTGCTTTGCTCCCCCTTTTCCCCCTTTTCCCTCTTTTCTCGGATGATGCAACCAGATTGATGGAGTCCAGGAGCCAGATGATCCCGAGGATGTTTCTGCGTGGAGTTCGGCTTCGAGGAGTAGTTAGGAGGTCCCAGGCAGGAGGCCTTGCCTCTTCGATCGTTGCTACATTTGTGCTAGCCTTCTTAAGGCAAACTTGTTTAACTTATGTCTATACTAAGATATTATTGCTTCCGCTGACTCTTGTGTTTCGAGCTTATGTATTCAAGCCCTCGAGGCCCCTGGCTTGTAATATAAAGCTTGTATTATTTTAATCTGTGTCTAGAGTTGTGTTGTGATATCTTCCAGTGAGTCCCTGATCTTGGTCGTACACATTTGCATGCATGATTAGTGTACGGTCAAATCGGGGGCGTCACAAGTTGGTATCAGAGCCGACTGCCTGTAGGAATCCCCTTTCCAACTCCTTGGCCGAAGTTGAGTCTAGTCTTTGAAAAACAAATTACTAACTTGTTGTGTGGCTTACGGGCCCACAACACCAATGGGTGGTGTTAGGATCTTTTATTCCTCTTCTATACTCTCGGACTCTGATCTCTCTTCTATTCGGGTTAAAAGATTTTACTAACTCCGACTCTAGGTTCTCTTAACTATTTCTCCCAGAGAGCCCTCATTCCAGAAGATCAACTGCTTCGTCAGAAGATTCTGAGGGTATCCCTCGATATTTTCCCGAGACCCTTGTGCTCATCGCCTTTGCAATTCACTGCCACCGATATGTCCCTATGGATATCTGCATGCACTTTTCACTCTCATGATCATTCCTCGTCGCTCTTGTTGTTACAAGATGCCTCCAAATATTCTTCGTTGTCCCGAGAATCCTTTGAGTTTACTGTCTTGTAGTTTTATTTCACATGAAAACCGTTACGGTTATTTCCTCACATTTATCGAGAATCCGTTCTTCTCGATTGTTCATGTGTCTAACAATATTCTTCGGAATACTTTTGATCTTTCGAAAATCCTTTGCAGCCTGTTACTCTTGAAATTCTTGCCTGCTTGCATTATGGTTAATTCCATATGACTAGTAGTCTTCATTAACATCCCTTGTCTTAGCCATTTTGAGCCTATTGATTCAATGTGTGCGTATGCACACAATCATCAGGTTATCCTTTTTAAAATTATCTTTCCAGCTCAGATGTCATTCCGGACATGAGTTGGTTCTTGGCAATTCAAACCTTTATTGAATGTCCAACCAAGTGTTTTCAACTTATCCATCCTTGATCAGAGCGTCTGCTTCTGATCCTTCGTTTCGTAAACCATAATTTCTTTCTATTTAAGCATCAGACTAATCAGGTGATTCTTGAATCTGATGCATCTGCATTCTTCTTCCTCCGAGTGAGTACCGATACTCACATGAACTCCGTTGTGGATCGCCCGATCCATTGTTGGATTATTATCCGACGGTGTCCTTCATATTCAATCACCTTGTGAGTTCTTCCCCTGATACATAATGCCTTTGGTAAATTGTATCCCCTGCTTGGCCAACCATGCTCTGCTTTCGAGCTTGAGTATTTACTTTTGAAACTTGTGGTATATGTTACTCAGATACCCGATGGGTTGAACCTATGCCTTCCCCTAATCCGTGAGAACCCGAAAGTTTTCAGAATTCATACTCTTTCGGTGTTCTACCAGATAAAATTCCAACACTACAGTTTTATCAAGGCGAGAGGTGAATGAAATGATACACATTAAAGAAGTGGGAGTTGACCTTGAACTTTCTGTTCATGCCCATGAATATGATGTAGACCGTCTCGGAAGCTTCTTGCAAAATGATTATCCAGCTGTATGATTCTTTCAGTATTCTCGAATTGATTCCTTAAAGTTATGGTTCTGACCATGTTGTCCTGATCTGATATGTCTGATGGGAATTCATTCCAGTGCCTCGTCTATTTTTGGCAAGGTTGAAGTATCTACTATCATAGGTCAATGACTCGGTTCTACTTCTATCATGTTCTACCTTCAAGTATTACCCCCTGGTATCTCGAGGATGTCTTGCCATTGCACCACATCTTACTAACTTTGTTGAAGTAATGTCTTTCCTTGTCGTAATCACTCTACAGGTTTTGGGTTGCTGCCAACCGAGGACACCGACTAGTGAAATTATTCCGCACTACAAATCAAATACCCCTAGTATTTTTACTGGGAAATTCTGAACTCAGTCTAGTCATTCCTAGACTATCGGCTGCATCCTGGTCTTGCTATCTTTGACTGTGCTACCTCGTCCTTCTCTGGTGCACGAAACCTTCAGTGTGTGAGCACAACTGATACGTCCAAAACGTATCTATAATTTCTGCTTGCTCCATGCTTCTTTTGTGTGATATTGCTATGATATTGATGCACTTCCATGCACGTTTGATCATATTTGGACTAACTAATTAACTCAGTGCACCACAGTGCTAGTTCCTGTTTTCTGCTGTTTTTCTATTTCAGGTTTCCCCCATATTAAAAGTGCTCCAAAAATTCCAGGAAAAATATAGGAAAAATCAGCGTACAGGAAGCTTCGCGAAGAACCAAAGATGGGCCAGAGGGGAGCCAGGGGAGGCCCAGGCGGCCACCTGGCGCGGCCCCACCCCTGGCCGCGCCAGGGGGGCGCCTGGGGCCCCTGCTCCGCCTCTGGCTGCCCCCCTTCGCATATATATCCCTCTCGTCCCGAAACCCTCGAGGACAGAACCCTTTTTCGTGATCTCGCCTCTGTTCCGCCGCCGCAGCGCTTCCAAGATCGGGAGCATCAGGAGAACTCTTCCCGGCACCCTGCCGGAGGGGAGAACCACCACCGGGAGCTTCTCCACCACCATGGACGCTTCCCGGATGAGTCGTGAGTAGTCCACCTTGGACCATGGGTCCATGATCGGTAGCTATGTGATGTTCTCCTCCCCTCTTTGCTCTTCATGGTTTAGGCCTCGTGAGCTGCCCTACATGATCAAGGCACATATGTAATCTTTCTGATGTTGCTTTGCTGAGTTTGCTGGGATCTGATGGATTATGAGACTATGTTCAGATTGTGTTGGAGTAATATATTTGATTCACCTATTTTATATCTTTGTTCTTGAGTAATTCTTGCATGTTCTCCGTTGCTGTTTATTGCTTTGGCCAAGTAGTAGGTAGTAACTCCAAGAGGGAGCGTTATGCTTGATTGTGGGTTCATGCCCCCTGATGACTAGCTTGAGTGACAGAAACATGAGTCTAGGGGATGTGTTGTTGCCATAAGGGAGAAAACAACGGTTCTTGTACTTGCGGGTGCAAGGATTGTTTACTTTACGCAAAGTTCTTTTAATGCAGTTGTCTGTTGCTTTGAGTTTACACTTTGGGTGGGATTTGCAACTTAATACCAGCGAGATGTTCTGGATAGATATCTCAAGGTGGATGATTAGTAGTAGATGCAGATGGATTTCGGTCTACTTGCCTTGGCGTACCGCCCATGCTTTTGAGCCTCTACCTTTCTTTGCAGCATAGTTAGCATTGGTTTGCGCACATAATCCTGTCAATTGCCCAGCTGTAATTTGTTTACCTCGCTTTGTTGTTTTATCGTCTTTTGGGAGAGAGACATCACTAGTGAACATCATGGGACCCCGGTCCATATTACCACCGCTGATCACACCTTCTATTTACTTCCTGTTTTTATTTCCTAGTTGCAGTCATAGCTATCATTATTATCTCTTGTGTTTGATCCTTTGTAAACAACAAGGCCGGAGGGATTGACAACCTCTATGTACTCGTTGGGAGCAAAGTTATCTGTATCTGTGTGCAGGTCCCGTCAACCGCTAAGTTTCTGGCGCCGTTGACACCTACTTGTCGAC
Source organism: Secale cereale (assembly GCA_902687465.1). Lineage (NCBI taxonomy): Eukaryota > Viridiplantae > Streptophyta > Magnoliopsida > Poales > Poaceae > Secale > Secale cereale. The sequence continues at coordinate 21,206,174 of LR738711.1, forward strand.
CCTCGGAGTCTCACGGGATTCGATCATTGGTATCTTTGCCAAGGGAAATTTGCCGCTACGCTACATCTCAACCTTCCACTTGGGGTAACCAACGAGGGGCGAGAAGCCATCAACAACTTACGTCGATCTTTCAACCTCATGTTGCTTGTCTTGAAAGGCAACTTTGGTTCCGAGCTGGCATCTTATATATTGATCCTATAACTTGCCACTTTGTCATTCCATTGCTTGTTGCCGTTGTTGTTTGATTGCATCCTCTTGAAACCTCCCGACAAATGTCTCGGATCACCTTCAACACTTTGACTTCTTCCGAGATGTCAATTGTGTTCATGTTGAGAAATACCCTCCTTGCCCTCGATGATCTTTATTATCATCGACAACACCCTTGACTTTCTTTCATCGCGAACTTGTCCACATTATGAAAACAACTTGCTCTCCAACGAGTGTTGTGTTCTGCCTTGAAGTATTACTGTCTCTTATGTCGAGAATGTTGTGGGGATTGCTCCACCTCTTAGAAATTCTCGGTACGATGATACTTCTCACCATCACCATTCTTCCTTGGTCCCCGTGTTATTTTTAATCGGGATACCAATATGCTAACGATGCTGCTTGAGTTCTGTACTTCTAACAACCCTATTGCTTTGAAGTGAACAATCGACAGTTCATTCTTAGACTCTTGGTTATTGAATCGTCACTCTAACATTGATCTTGCTGCCTAAGGTCATATTTCGGGCACACCTTTCAACTAATGATTAATGGTGTATGTTTTCCTCGAGCATACAACATTATATCATTTGAATTGACAAGTGTCTTCTTCTGGTTCACATTATTGTGGGAATCCATCCATTTGGAATTCTCGAGGAATTTTCGCTGAGCCCATCAGCCACCTCCTCATCCTCTCCTTGGTTTAATGGTGAATTATAGTTTTGGGAACCCGCTCCCATAGTTCATTTCCCGAGAATCTTGCAATGTCATTTTGTCGATTTGTGTTGCACCTTTTCTTCTCGAACATCCTGAGTCTGAGGTATCATGGCACCAATCGGATCTGAATCCTGGTCAGATATAATTGTTGGGACAACTTTCGAGGAGTTATAATATTGGTCCTTTGATGACTCGGTAATATGATGTCATGCCTAGCACCCCTGGCTGGAGGACCTATCATTATAATCTCTTTTGCAAGGATAACGGTTCTTCCAGGGAAATTGTAATACTTATTCTATAAGTTGTTCCTGATGAATCCTTGTATATCCAAGTCCGACCTTTGCTTCAAGACCATGCCAATGCTATCTCGAAGCATGTCTGTGGTACTCCAATTTTCAACAAGAGCATTTGAAGCCCAATGCTAAATGTTTCTTGGTCAGTTATCCAAACACCGTTGTATGGGTAACATCTTGATTAATCATTGCCTCTTTATCTGAATGGTTGGATACTTGCTCTCCAACCATGTATGCCATGTTCTGCTTGTCCATGGGAAGGATATGCTCCTATTAATTGTGTGTAATCACAATTTTCCTTTCCATTTGTTTGTTTAACCTTTCTTCGTTCTACATATACTCTAAGCAGTAATAATTTTTTTTGCTTATGTAAACACCTTGGTGTGTAACTCTGTCAGTAAGACCCTGTTACTATTGTTGATAACATTTCGGTAGCCACCTATGGGCGAGGACTTTGCCTATTGGTCCGCCTCGTTACAACGAGCGGGAAAATGGTTCTCTTAGTTCCCCGTCCTTGGTACCGACATTGTAGCCAACATAGATGACAAGCTATCCACTGACATGCCTCCCTGTCGCGGCTGTGCAAGATGTCACCACCATTCCTATTTTCAACCCACATGGTGGGCCCATAACCCACAGGTCCACTGGATCGAAACCTGACTCTTCTTTACAACCCAGATTCTAATGTATCATTTGCACCTGGCTTCGTATGTGATTCCCGAGCTAAATTATATACTGCTATTCATCTTGGAATCAAACACCATGTTATTCTCGTTGTTCAAGCCCCCATTCCAGCTTTTGTCTAGGCATCAATTGATTGCCTACCATTTTGAAACTTTGGTACCATCATATATTGCACACAGCGTATTCACTGAAATACAACTCGTGGGGTACCTTGTGTATTTCCCATTGAGTTCACCGTCAGATGCCCAGCTTTGTGGAGACGCGTTCTTCCGGAGTTTTTCCCCCTGGTCGCTTTCGTAGGACTATAGAGATCCCGCAGAAAGGATGACGACATGATCACGATGAATTGAAGCAGAGAATGAAGACATCAACGAAAGGGATCAACCTCTTCAAAAGGGCAGTCAAGACCGAGAAGACTCGTTAGGTTTTCGCTACCAGCACTTCCCCCCTACTCCATCGCTTAAATCTCGGGACGAGATTTCTTGTAGTGGAGGAGAATTGTGACGCCCGGATAATTAAGCTACAGTGATCGCCCGCTAAAGATGCCACATCACCTCGGTTACTATGGATAAAATTGCATCAGTACGAAACCCAGTTCAAATTTCAAAATTGAAACAAAGGCAAACAATAAAAGTTTTGAAATATTAAAACCAAATTGTTCTGGTTGTGACAAATAATGCATAAGTAATAATGGTGGAGAAACCAACATCTTTAAAAAGTGTTTGAATGTCCTAAAATAAATAAAACTATAGCAAAGGAATTAATTGAAGGCCTTTTATAATTAATAAAATGTTAAACTATTTTCATTGGAGGATTAAACTTTTTGTAGTACATGTATAATTAGTGATACAAATTTAGGTACAACTTTTGTGTATTATAAAACTAAATAAAATAAAATAGTATAAGGAAAATAAATGAAAAGAAAAGGCAAAACAAAATAAAATAAAATAAAAGGAGAAAGACCCCACCTGGCCAACTGGGCCGAACGGCCCAGCCGGCCAGCCCAACTAACTAGCCTACTTAGGTCTCCCCACCACCAAACCCTAACCACCGACAGCCCTTCCCCCCCCCCACTCGCTCTATCCTCCCCCTCCCAATCTGGATCGAGATCGGGGCACCCGATGCCCTGGTCGCCTGACGCCCCGGCTCGGCCCCGCCACCGCCCGACCCCGATGACCGTGTCGCCCGCCGCCGTGTTGACCCCGTCACCCTTCTACCTCACCTCACCGACGCCGTCGTCGAACGCCGCTTCCTCACCACGGCTGTCGTAGTCGCGTCCCCAACCTCCTCCTCACCGGCTCACCTCGAGCCACGACACCCTGTACCCCGACAACGCTGGTGAGGCTCCAGCCTCTACCTCCTCTTCCACGCGCGCTCCCCACGCCCGTTCCGTGTCTCCTCTGCCTCCGCCCTCGGTCACCACAACACCGCGCGCGCCCGCAGCCGTTCCGCACGGTCACGCGTCCGTGCTCCGCGCCTCCTCTTCCCCTGTCGTCGTGCGCCGCGGCCTCGCTCGGCCTTGCTACCGTCCGCAACGACCCGCCGTCCAGCAGACCCACCTCCCCGCACCAGCAAGCCGCCCTGGCCTCGCCTAGCGCCTCCCTGCCTCGCTCGCTCCTGGCCGCGCCCCCTGCGAGCCACCACAGCTGCTCGTCGCCGCCTGCTGCTCTACTGCCTACGCTGAGCCACCGCTGCCTCGCCGCGATGACGCCACCCCGCGTCGTGGACCTGTGATCGCAACTGCCCCCTTCTTGCCTCCCGTCGTCGCCCCCGGCGGCCCTCCCCACTCTCACCGCTGCCTGGGGCAGCTCCGGCCGCGGCCGCCTCGCGCCTCCGTACACCGCCGCCGGCCCCTACGCTAGCCGCCCCGCCCGTGCGTTGCGTACGCCGCGCCCGCCTGCAACAGCTGCCTCGTCCTCCTCCTCCTGCACCATGCTGCGCCTCGCCACCGACCGCCCCGCCCGGCGAGCGCCTCCGCCGGAGCCGTGCGCCCCGCTGCCTTTCGCCCGCTCCGCCGGGGGACGCACCTGGCCGGCCCCGCCAGCCCCTTGCCCTTCGACGGCCGCAGCGGCCACCGCGCCCACACAGGTCGGGCCGACGCATGGCCCCTTTAACCCACCGCCCGGTAACCCACCCCGGGCCACTGACCAGGGGGCCCCATCCCCAAAACGTTAAAAAAAGGATACAAAAAAGGATTTAAAATAAAATCAAATATTAATTAATTAATTAACTAAATTAATTAACTTGATTAATCATGTTTAATTAACCTAATGAATTAACTAAACTAATTAAACTTGTTTAATTAGTCTTAGACAACGACACGCGGGACCCACTTACACTATTCATGTGTTGACTAGTCAGCCTTTGACCAGGTCAACTTAGCCCCACTGTCATACTCACATGCTAGGGTAGCACTAGGTGACAAAAGTATATTCTGTTTAAATAATTCAAATTGATATAAAACCAGACAGTCCAGAAATTCTTTAAATCTTTGAAAATTCATATAAAATAAACCGTAGCTCGGATGAAAATAATTTACATATGAAAGTTGCTCAGAATTTCGAGACAAATCCGAATACGCGGTCCGTTCGTCCGGCACACATCTCTATCATACTGAACATGCAACATTCCCCCTCCGTTTTATCTGCCCGAAAATGCCTAACACTGGGAATACCTTCCCGGATGTTTTCCATCCTCGTTAGTATCACTCAGTACCGCGTTAGGTCACACGTAGCACCGCTTTATGCCATGTTATGCTTTGTGGTGCGATGTTTGCTTTATATTTATTGTTTCTCCCCCATCTTCCCTCTGATTGACATCGGGACTTGGCTGCTAACGGTGCCACTGTGATCGACTGCGTCGACGACGACCCTTCCTTGCCAGAGCAACCAGGCAAGCCCCCCCCCCCTTGATCACCAGATATCACCCATTCCCCTCTCTATTATTCTTGCATTAGGTTTTCTACTATTGTTGATTCGATAGCTCCTATTCTGTTGAATAGCCTGTCATTGTTGCTACATCTGTTGATACCTTTACCTGCTATCCTAATGCTTAGTTTAGGATGCTAGTATCCCATCAGTGGCCCTACATTCTTGTTTGTCTGCCATGCTATACTATCGGACCGTGATCACTCGGGTGGTGATCACGGGTATATACTATATTATTACATACACATGATGATGATTCGGTGATGGGGGCTGAAGGGGCGGGTGGTTCCACACAGGTAGTGGTGGGCCTGGGTTCCCGGCAGCCCCCTGATGGTTACTTTGTGGCGGAGCGACTGGACGGGTTGCGACCACCTAGGAGACAGGTGGGCCTGGCCCTGGTCGTTGTCCGCGGTTATTTCATAATAACACGTTTAACGAGATCTTGGTATTTGATCTGAGTCTGGCCATTGGCCTATACGCACTAACCAGCTACATGGGAATAGTTATGGGCACTCGACGTCGTGGTATCAGCCGAAGCCTTCTTGACGTCAGCGACTTAGCGCACGCCGGATTGGACTGGAAAGCCGCTCTGGTATTAGGAGCGGCTAGGTCTGCTTACCGGCCGCCCTCGCAATGTCCAGGTGTGCATTTGGCGATGGGCCCAAACCCCCATGCGCTTAGGGTTTAGACCGGCGTGCTGACCTCTCTGTTGTGCTTAGGTAGGGCTGCGACGTGTTGATCTTCCGAGGCCGGGCATGACCCCGGAAAGTGTGTCCGGCCAAATGGGATCGAGCGTGCTGGGTTATATGGTGCACCCCTACAGGGAAGTTAATCTATTCGAATAGCCGTGTCCCTAGGTAAAAGGACGACCCGGAGTTGTACTCTGACCTCATGACAACTAGAACTGGATACTTAATAAAAACACACCCAGACAAGTTCCAGATACAACCCGATGATTGCTTTCTCACAGGGCGACGAGGGGAGGATCACCGGGTAGGATTATGCTATACGATGTTACTTGGTGAACTCTTCAGCTACTCAAGACGGAGGCTGCCAGAAGCTTTGATACTTGTTACTTTTCCATCTTCTCTCTTCTACTACTGCAAGATGGAGGTGGCCAGAAGCGTAGTCTTCGATTGGATTAGCTATCCCCCTCTTATTCTGGCATTCTGTAGTTTAACCCACATATATTACCCCTTTACACAGATACCATTGCATATGTAGTGTAGATCCTTGCTTGCGAGTACTTTGGATGAGTACTCACGGTTGCTTTGCTCCCCCTTTTCCCCCTTTTTCCTCTTTTCTCGGATGATGCAACCAGATTGATGGAGTCCAGGAGCCAGATGATCCCGAGGATGTTTCTACGTGGAGTTCGGCTTCGAGGAGTAGTTAGGAGGTCCCAGGCAGGAGGCCTTGCCTCTTCGATTGTTGCTACATTTGTGCTAGCCTTCTTAAGGCAAATTGTTTAACTTATGTCTGTACTCAGATATTATTGCTTCCGCTGACTCTTGTGTTTCGAGCTTATGTATTCAAGCCCTCAAGGCCCCTGGCTTGTAATATAAAGCTTGTATTATTTTAATTTGTGTCTAGAGTTGTGTTGTGATATCTTCCAGTGAGTCCCTGATCTTGGTCGTACACATTTGCGTGCATGATTAGTGTACGGTCAAATCGGGGGCGTCACACTCAATGTGACTAAGGAGTTAGTCACAGGATGATGTATTACGGAATGAGTAAAGAGACTTGCCATGACGAGATTGAACAAGGTATCGGTATACCGACGATCGAATCTCGGGCAAGTACTATACCGATAGACAAAGGGAATTGCATACGGGATTAAGTGAATCCTTGACATCGTGGTTCATCCAATGAGATCATCGAGGAACATGTGGGAATCAACATGGGTATCCAGATCCCGCTATTGGTTATTGACCGGAGAGTCGTCTCAGTCATGTCTACGTGTCTCCCGAACCCGTAGGGTCTACACACTTAAGGTTCAGTGACGCTAGGGTTGTAGAGATATATGCACATAGTAACCCGAATGTTGTTCGGAGTCCCGAATGAGATCCCGGACATCGCGAGGAGTTCCGGAATGGTCCGGAGGTAAAGAACTATATATAGGAATTCCAGTTTCGGCCATCGGGAGAGTTCCGGGGGTCACCGGTAGTGCACCGGGACCACCGGAAGGGTCCCGGGGGTCCACCGTGTGGGGCCACCTATCCCAGAGGGCCCCATGGGCCGTAGGGGGAGGGGAAACAGCCCATAGTGGGCTGGCGTACCCCCTTGGGCCTTCCCCCTGCGCCTAGGGTTGGGAACCCTAGGGGTGGAGGCGCCCCCCTTGCCTTGGAGGGCAAGCCTCCCCCTTGGCCACCCCCCCCCTAGGAGATTGCATCTCCTAGGGCCGGTGCCCCCCTCGCCCCTA